>OY755237.1:41162328-41501223 GCA_963576725.1 Azorinus chamasolen
GTACGACAAGGGGAAAATTTATCACCTTTCTTATTCAGTATTTTTATAAATGACTTGGAAGACTACCTGGACGATACAGTTAACGGTATCAATGTTAACGACAGCGCATACACTTTCTTGAAATTGTTTATAGCATTATACGCTGATGACACTGTGATTTTAGTGAAGATAAAATGACCTTCAAATGCGTTAAATCACTTCGAACAATATTGCAAGATAACAAATTAAAAATTAATACAAATAAAACGAAAGTTATGGTTTTTGGTAGACACAGAATGGCATGCGGTACAAAGTTCTTAATTGGAAATTATATCATAGAAATAGTTGATGAATATAAATATTTAGGAGTATATTTTTCAAAAACAGGGTCGTTCGTAAAAGTAGTGCTGAACAGGCAAATAAGGCAATGTTTTCACTTTTAAAACAATCTAAAACTTTATCTTTACCATATGATATACAAATTGAATTGTTTGAAAACACTGTTAAACCCGTGTTGTTATATGCAAGTGAAATATGGGGGTATGGAAATATAGAAGCAATTGAAAGAGTAAACTAACATTCTTTAAGTATATATTCCAACTAAAGATGTCCACACCATCATATATGATATATGGTGAACTAGGTATAACCCCACTGGAAATTGATATTAAGCATAGAGTAGTGTCTTTTTGGGCACGAATCATAGAGGATATAAATAATAACGTTCCAACAAAACTATCATAAAAATGTATCAAGTGTTATATAAGTTATATTTAGAAACCCAAAACAAATCACTCCTGGATTAACCATCTAATATATACTATGTAATTCTGGATATTCAGGCATTTGATACACACAAGATTTCCTAAAAAGCAGATGACTGAAAAAGTCTTCCCTTTGCAAATTGAAAGACATATATATTCAGCAATGGCGTGCAGATATAAATAGATCGGCCAATACAAACATGTACAAATAAATAAAAACTATTTTCTAACGTAGTAAATACATAAATTTTTTGCCTGCAGACCTATGTAAATATTGCATTCGTTTCATGACTAGAAATCATAGACTGCCAGTTGAAACTGGGAAATGGCTGAACATATCATATAATGAAAGAAAATGTACAACATGTAATCAGCAGACGAGTTCAACTATATTATGGAGTGTCCCATTTTCGCAAACCATAGGACCGACCTTCTTAAAATGTATTACTATTCACGAACAAATTGCATTTAATTTACTTAATTATTCAACACAAACACTTACAAAACAATGAAACAATTGGCTATCTTCATTAGTTAGGTAGTAGGGCACTTTAAAAGATAGAATATAGAAGAAATTAATACTATATAGTATATACTTACCTCCCTCCTATATGGCTGACAAGTCTGAA
This sequence comes from Azorinus chamasolen, assembly GCA_963576725.1. Lineage (NCBI taxonomy): Eukaryota > Metazoa > Mollusca > Bivalvia > Cardiida > Solecurtidae > Azorinus > Azorinus chamasolen. The sequence continues at coordinate 41,163,701 of OY755237.1, forward strand.
TTTTACAGCATTTTACATGTGTATCCAGTGTACGTTTAACTTTCCTCTGTATAATCCAAGTGTCACGTCTATCAAATGTAATCACTTCTGATTTTGAGAATTTATTGACCACTGTATTTATATATCCCATATGTATAATTCAAGTGTCACGACTGTCAAATGTAAGCACTTATATTCAATTAATTACTAGACATCAAGTAAACCCTGCCTGTCCTCGGAGTTCATTACCCGTTTCTCGGAACTTGGAATTGGTATTATCCAGTCTAGATCCGGATGAGACGTTAAGTCAATTAGCGTGTCATTTTGATCTATAACGGCTAATACTGACTCTGGGATGTTGTTGGAAGTGCTAGATTATCCAGTGGGATGAAATGTCACAAGTGCGTCCTTTGTATAATAGTAGTCTTTTGTATCTTCCTTTTATGTTCGGTATGTGTGTCCTTTTTCTGTATTGTTCTGTCTATTTGCAGTACTTGTTGAATGAGCCGGTACATTGCGTTCGTTGTATACATGTACCTTCATGCCATCTCCAAATTTCATTTTGCTGGAGGGACTGAGCGGGTACTAGTACAGCTGAGGTGCCTAAATTGCATTTATAGAAAAATGCATTTATAGGAAACTGTAGTGCTGTTGGTATTTTCTAGACGAATCTATATGTTGTTGTTTCATGTTACTTTTATTACATCTCAAACTTACAGAAGTATTTATTTTCAAGAGGAAATAAAACACCACAAAGTGTATTTAATACGCTACAATGCCAGATCCCACTTTGAAGCAACATCACCGTTTAGTCTAGATAAAATATGTTGTTTGCTTGATTCTACTGAATGGTTGGGTGTTCCCAGGGAACTCTGAAAGTTTGAAAGGGTGTTTGGGTATTGCAGAAACTGTTCAGTCAGATCTATATAAATGCATAAACAATCGGAGCAAACCCTGACCAGACAACTCCAATAGAAATCTCTGACCAGGATCTACTATTATTTTTTTTTGCACCACAAGGCGTATCTATGGAGTAAAAGTTAAATAATACGCCATAGTATTACACTGATTATAAATAAAGAGTAGGCTTCGCATTGCTATGCGACTCATTTGAAATCTAACTTTTGCAGGAATTTTGTCATACATTTAATACTATTTTAACAAAAATTGAATCTAAAGTTATTTCCGAAAATTCTTTATAGTATGGTAAACAGTGCAGCCCCTGATCAATAGACTCCGACGAGAGATGTTTGATCTTGGTCTACAGTCTTGATTCGGATGAGACGTTGAGACATTTGGCGTCTCATTGTGATGTAAAATGTTAATTACTTGCATGCTGTTAAGGTTCATTGTATACTTGTACCTACAAGCTGTCTCCAAATTTAGTTTCGTTGGAGAAGCTGAACGTGTACCAGCACAGATGGGGTTATTTGAATTGCATATAAGTAGGTTTTATGTTGAACATACGGAAATACTGATATTCAAGATGTCTTCCAGCTCAATTTAATACACTGTGCACAATCCTGTTTCTTTATTCTCTATTTAATGCAATCATTCTTTCTGTAAAACATCAGTGGTTAATCTAGATAGAATACATCATCTGTTTAATCCAGATAGAATGTATCATCCGTTTGTTTATACTGTGTGATTGTGTGTTCCTGGTGGCCATGTTGAAATGATGTATGTTTTTGTGTATGTGATTTTAAATGCTGTCCACGTAAGTGGACCATATACGAATTGACAATAAAAGTTTGAAAGTTTTTAAAGCAAATTGTAACATGACAAACAGTGCAAACCCTGATGAGAGGACTCCTCTGTGTATTCACTGGTTGTCAAGGGTATTAGTGACTCGTGTTCCTCGCTGTAAGGTTTAAACTTATTTTATTGTGCAAATTGAAGATGTCAGTAATACCGGAGCAGAGAATGTAGCAAATAACACTGTAATCATCTAGCAGCAATGAACCACTCGGAACACCTCGGCTATTTTCTACGACATATATTCCAAACCCTTGCGGAATAAGACTAGTTACGAATGGCAGTGAACACGGATCACTCGGTTAATGAGGAGCATTAGGACAACATGTAATTTCGAGGTTTAATATTCGTGTAAGAAATAATGACTTTTTGAATATTGATATTATAACTTATTATACATGTAATTGCAAATGGGCACAAAAGGTTTTGATCCTGGCAGAAACTTTAGAATCATATCTATATTATATCATAAGCAAACAGAGCAGACCCTGATCATACGGCTCCAATAGGATCTTATCTATGGAGTAAAGGGTTAAAAAGTTCCTTGTCATTTTACATGTCCTTGACCACAATTTATAACTTTTTTTATCTGTGAATGGATTTCAAAATAACATGGCACTTGTGAATGTTCACCACACAATGACGATGTGTCGCATTCAACTCCCTGGTTCAAAGGTCAAGGTAATCCGTCAGGGTCAAAGGTCGGGGGCATAAGTGTTTCACAAACACACTCTTATTTCTTACATGGATACTGAACAAGTACAATATGGTTTATGGGTGCGTTGAACGGACACAATGTGTAAGTGTTGGCTCAGAATGCATAGCAGAAATATACAATGGGAAAAGGCGGTCCGTTGCAACTTCTGTAAGTCACAGCAGATCCGTCCCTGGGGAAACGTGCATGAACGTTTTCATAAATAAGTAATATATCACAGCTGCGGGTTTGGGACTGTCAACACGCATTAAGGTCGGTTATTCCCGTAACATATTAACCCTTTTTCCGCTACATGTATCTGCAATATGACACGCATTTGCAAACAACCTGGGTCCAGATGAGACGCCAAGTAACTCGGTTAACATTTTCCCTGTTTTATGTTTATTTCAAATTTCAATACCTACTGTTTATTCATTGACATAGTAGTAATAACGAAATATTGCAGGTGAAACATTGTAGCCATTTTAGAAAGTGAAGAATCAAATCTATCAAATTCCATTAGCAAACAGTGCAGGCCCTGATCAGACGGCTCCTCTAGGAGCCGTCTGATCTGGGTCTACTCTGTTTCCCAATGCGTGAAAGCACGTTTATATGAGGAAAAGGGTTAATTCGACCAACAATTGCTCCAAATATTGATCCAATGGAAGGTACAGCAAAACCCCTCTAAACAGGATGTACAATTTAATATAAATGTCGGTCTTAGAGACAGGTGGCAGCTTGATGCAGGGTAAAAGTCATGCAGAAAGCTCCTCTAGGAGCTTTCTGCGTGACTTTCACCCTGCATTAAGCAGCCATTTGCCTAAAAGTATCTAAACTCTTCCCTAGTATAATTCCGGTTTAGAGGAGTTTTACTGTACAGTTAAACCCCACTAAACCGGAATTCTAGTAGAGAAGAATTTAGGTACTTTTAGTCAGGGTGCTTTCTGCATTACTTTTGATCTGCATTAATCTCCACATGCGTTACATACCCGTATTAAGACCTCTTTTTAATGGGCGCTTATGACAGGTTCTTCTGAAGAAGTTGGAAATATTCAATATTGCACGCGATCTAAAGTTGGGCAGACGTTTTGGTTTTCAGCCGGGTAAGGGTAATTTCAGCACGTTCATCCCGAAAAGGCGTGTAACATGCAGAAAACGACTAATTGAACGTAAGCAGTTAGCTTCGGGTCCTGCTGATAATCGTATTAATGTGACAAGGACGTTAGTTCTACTAACTGTTTTGGCGCCAAATAGATTTCGTCTGCAAACAATGCCGTCTGCTTTAAGGTTTTCGTAATGGTGTGTCAAAAAAAGTTTGGATGAAGCTTTTGAGATGACACAAACTTTGAGAAACTATTGGACAAGTGACAAACAGCTTGATGATCAGCCTCTCATCTGGATCCAATCTGTTTGCATAGTATTATGCTTCTCAGGTCGCGGTTCCCTGTTCTATATTTAGTCTTAATTTCAATACCTACTGTATATTCATGGACAAAATAGTTATAAGGTAATATGAAAGGTAGAACATTGTAGTCATTTTAGAAACTAAAGAAACATATCTATCAAATTACATTAGCAAACGGAGCAGGCCTCCTCTAGGAGCTGTCTGATCTGGGTCTTCTCTGTTTGAAAATGCGTGAAAACACGTTTATGTGAAGGAAATGGTCAAGACGGTTTGTAGCTGAATACAGGACAAAAGTTATGCTGACAGCTCCTGTTGGAGATTTTCTGCATAACTTTAGTGCGTCTTGAAGCAGCCATCTGCTTTGAACCATTTACTTCATGAATATCCATGTAAGAAATAATGATATTGCGAATATTACTTATATAGGAGCCGTCTGATCTGGATCTTCCCTGTTTGAAAATATGCAGAAAAGCGTATTTATGGAGTAAAGGGTTAAAGAGTTGGAGCTGTCTGCATTACTTTAGAACTTCAAGAAACAGTAACTTAGATTCCAATGTTAACCCTGCCCCTGTTTAAAATTGATGCAAGGAATAATGACATCATGAATATTTATTAGCTGAACTTTTACGATGGCATGTGTACACATGATGTTTTGACTGAGTGGGGGACATTTTGTCCCTCACTCAATTTTGCCAGGATGGACAAATTTTACTCATGTTTTGGCAATGGTGGAACAATTGTCCCTCTTGTTTTTGCAAGGGTGGACAAAATGTCCCTCATGTTTTTGCAGGGGTGAACAAATTGTACCTCATCAATTTTTACAATGTGGCAATATTTCTCTCGGACAAAACGTCACTCACTTAATTTTGGACAAAATATCCTCCATACACTCCATAAATCTTAAGTCTAGCAATGTTAATATTGTCACTAATCTTCAACATAAAAAACAATATTTTATTATTAACGGTAACCTTGTTGAAATGTGTGTCATTTCAATGGCTGCAGGTAAGACTTATTAAGTGCACAAAAATCATATGCACTACAGACTTGCATGCAACTCTTGATTTGTGAGGATGGCTTGTTGTGTGGGAAAGCAAAAGTAACAATGCTTCAATTGTTATCAGTTTTAATATTCAAACATGAGATAATACTAACATGTATATTATATAAATAATATGTTTGCAGTCAAAGTTTGGCAATAATTGAGAATAAATGATTGCACAAAATGCACAAGTCGATTATTATTAAGGACAACTGGTAGCCCACTGGTATCATTTACAAACAGTGTGGACCCAAATCAAAGACATCATAGCTCAGTATCTTATCTTAATATATACTTTTTGCAAATGTTTATCACATAATCACCAGTTCAAATGGTAGTAGCTTAAAGCAGACTGAAAGAAAAGCAGAAAGCTCCTTTAGGAACATTCTGTTTTACTTTCAGCCTGCTTTAAGCATCTATCTGTCTTCAAATTGAACTTGCAGTTGTTTGTTTGCACTAATTCTAAAAATGAGGTGAATATTCCAAGGAATGGCATTTTGTGCACATGATGGACATTTTGTCCTTCCTTGTAAAACTGGTGAGGGACATTTTGTCCACACTTGCAAATCATTAGGGACATTTTGTTCACCCTTGAAAAAACACGAGGGACATTGTGATCACCCTTGCAAAAACATGAGGGACATTTTGTCCACCCTTGCAAAATTGAGTGAGGGACAAAATGTCCGAGGGACGTTCTGTCCGTGTACTGTTTTGACTCATGCAGAAACTGTAGAATCAGATCTATTTTATATACTGGGTGTCCCCAAAAAACCGGAACCCAGAATCAAATGTGTATTTTAACCAATGTAACCGGACACATTAAAATATAAATATTTACTCTTGTAGATAAGTTATTTGTGCATATATCTGCCAAATTTCTCATAAAAATATGCATTGGTTTTAAAGATGAGTTTTTTTAATGAATGCGCCTAAAATCTGTTTTAACATGCTATTCGTACACTGCATAGTCCATAGTTTCGGGTGCTTTAATTTAAATGCTGATATCTTTAAAAACAATTAATATGTTTGGACAAAATTTTGACAACATATGGCAAAATGTTGTCTCTACTAAGCTGCATGTGTATATTTTTAATTTAAGTTAGCAATATTGACAGAAATGGGATAACTTGCAGGTCTTAATCCTTGGTTCCGTTTTTCAAGGGACACCTTGTATTAAGCAAACAGAGCAGATCCTTGCGAAGGGTTAAGAGTGGTCTCACTGTATATACAGTACACACTTTTGTATGTTTCAAATTTGATATTAACAAAAAACGTTAACGTTGAAATGTAGCAAGGAAGTTGATTTTATTTCATAGTCGTTTATAATGCGTTCGCAAGTGAGTTCAGTGTCTACAATGACACCTGTTTATATCATCCACCAATAAATGGACATTGATGCCTGTTAGAGCAGGTGGTTGCTTAATGCAGAACGAAAACAATAAAGAAAACTCCTGTAGGAGCTTCCTGAATAACTTTCTGTCTGCATTCAGCTACTACATACATGTACATGTACATGTATCTGAAAACCCCAATAATGTACAGGTTTTGAATGGTCGATATGGTGTGGTTTTATTGTATGTACAGTGCTCCCTCCCTACAACGGCCCTCTTAATAACGATTCCCTCCTTACAACAACGTATGTCACTGTTTCCGAAACAACAAGGCTCCAGAAACAAAGTTTTCCATCGTATTTTCTTTATGCCTCCATCAAACCCTATGTTGTGACCACTCTTTAGAATCGTCACTTTGTGACGATTCTAAAGAGTAGTCACAACATAGGGTTTGATAGAGGCATAACGGTTTTAGTTCTCGAAATACACCTTATCTGGGAATCTGCAAACAAGCTAATTATGTTTGATTTTCCCTCCCTATAACAACTCCCTCTGAACAACACATACAATCTTCGTATCCCAAAGGGTGTCGTTGTAGAGAGGGAGCACTGTAATATTTTGTTTGAAGTGTCGAAACTTTGTAGCTTCCTGATGTGACTCTAACTACTCGAGACATTCTTTCGCGTTGTGAGCAATCTACATAGAACCCCTTTGAGACTTAGCACATTTTCCAGCTTTAAATTGAGAAATTATTTCCCCGTGGAGTCTTGATATCCTTCATCCAATCATGTTTTTTTGTCAGAGGGGAGTTATATTTATACTTATATATATTGATTACAGTAAAAGGAGATACCTTATGAACTAGAGGTTAGTTCTTTACCTATATATCTACAGCAATGTCGTGTAAGAGAGTACTGGAATATTAAAGCAGATAGTGGCCTAAGGCATGACAAAAGGGGTACAGAAAACTCACGTAGCGGCTTTCTGTATCACATTCGCCCTGCATTAAAGAAGCCACGTTCTTTTTAAGACGCCTATGTTCAATAAATGAATGGTCGCTTAAAACAGGTTCGACTGCATGTGATGCTGTTAAACCCATTACCTCATAGGCTATTTTTAAATACAACCTCTTTGAATAAATCGACCGAAAAGGAGCATTAACTAGGGAAAAGGAAAATGTTAGAACTTTGTAGTTTGAAACCATTGTGATAAATAGAGCATTTGCTCCTATAGGAGCAAATGCTCTATTTATCACCATGGTTTCGCAAAGTGACTTATAAAGAGTCGTCAAAAGTCGTCAATATGAGGGAATGGGTTAATGCAGGATGCAAATAATACAGAAAGCTCATATTGAAATTTGTTTGGTATAACTTTAGTCATGCATACTCTACTGCTTTTGAGGCCCAACATTGCGGCACTTGTTAAACGACTAGAACTTCTCGAAAGCGACTATCAAAATGAGGTCTAATTTTTTTTTCTAAAATATCATGTGGTAGCTCAATACAGGACGATAACTACATGTATGTAGAAAGCTCACTTAAGAGATTTGTGTATTACGTACATCCTGCATTAAGTAAGTACACTAAAAACCCTCTAAACCGGAATTCTAGAAGAGAATAATTCAGATACTTTTATACAGGTGGCCGCTTAATGCAGGGTGAAAGTCGTGCTGAAAGCTCCTCTATGAGCTTTCTGCGTGACTGTCATCCTGCATTAAGCTGTTTATACCAAATTTAGCGTCAGGTTTAGAAAAGGTCCTACTGTACATGACCTTATAGACGTATATGTTTCTTCATTAACTGGACGCTTCAGAGACGCCCCATAAAAGATTAAAATACAGTAAAACCCCTTTAAACAGGAATTCTAGTAGAGAAGATTTTAGATACTTTGGGGCAGGTGGCTGCTTAACGCAGGGTGAAAGTAATGAAGAAAGCTCCTAGAGGAGCTTTCTGCATGACTTTCATCCTGCATTAAGTTGTCACCTGTCTCCAAGACCGATATTTATACTAACTTAAACGTCCGGTTTAGAGGGATTTTACTGTATCATAAATGAAAAGTCAATGCAGTTTGTTTGATTATATGTTATGGCATTACCAACATCTCGTTCATCATCTCGAGAAATATTTCACAAGTGTGTTGGTTCTTTTTTTTCTTTTTGCTTCCTTTTTTTTATTTTTTTTATTTTTTTAACACTTTCCCAAAAACATTTTATACGTGAATTTATCACTTCATAAACAACCATTAATTAACCCTTTCGCTGCCAATGCCGGATCTGTGATTACCTATACAAACAGTTTGGATCCAGATGAGACGCCGAGTAACTCGGTTACTGTTGTTACTGTTACTATGTTTTTGAAACAAAAATGAAGAAAATAAAATAAAAAATGAAAGAGTTAACTTTTTCTAATGTAATTTTTTTCAAGGGAATGTTTTGTTTCGACAAAACCTGTAGAATCAGATCAATATAATTCTATATACAAACAGAACAGACCCTGATCAGACGGCTCCTACAATTGGCTATTTAATCTCGGACTGCCCTGTTTCCAAATGCTTAAAATGCGTTTATCCCTTTCCTTCATATAAACGCATTTTCACGCATTTTCGAACAGAGTATCCCAGATCAGAGGACCCGTCTGCTCAGGGTTTGCTCTGTTTGCTAATAGAATTTGATAGATTTGTTTCTTTAGATTCTAGAATGGTTACAATGTTCAACCTTCGATTCGTATTTCATTAGTTTGTCCATGAATATTCAGTAGGTATTGAAATTCGGACTAAATATAGAACAGGGAAAGCGTTATAAATACGAAGAAAATATTCACTTCAGTGCTTTATCAGCTAATAGATTAACCCTTCGCTTGCTGAATTTTAAAATACCTTTCTTTACCCATGCCCTGTTGTATAATTACATATACATGTAGCTCCACTGTGTACAAGTATTTCGCTGTACAATCAATGCTGTGGAATGCACTGGTTGCACAATCAACTTGTAAATAGTGCAGAAAAAAATGAGATGAAACCTGATGAGACAGCTCCTGCAGGAGCTGTCTCATCTGGGTCTTCACTATTTACAGGTACGTACATTGACGTCAATAGCAAGCGAATGGTTAATAAAAGCACATCAACCATTAATCAAAGCGGCGTTTGTCTGTAGAATCCGCCAGTGCGTTGCAATAAATATTTCAGTGAGTCGAGAAATCGCATATCTAATGACACGGGTATATATGCAGAAAGGTCTAGATAAGATGCGTACATTAAAATATTTTCAAGAAGAACTCCTTTATTTCTCCACATACCACTCGAAGGGACGATTCTAAAAAGAGGTCACGTCATAGGGTTTGATGGAGAAATAGCGGTTTTAGTATTTGAGTACGCACATTTATCTGTTGCTCTGTATAACATGTACGGGTCGACATACATTGTACGTTACCAATAAAGACATAACTTGTCGTATATAGAATTAAGTCTATCTCTAATGACGCCTTTTGACGCTTCTCTAAAAGTCACTTTTTTAAACCATTGTGATAAATAGAGTATTTGCTCCATAGGAGCAAAAGCTCTATTCATCACAGTGGTTTCTAGACTACATATTTCTAAAAATTCCCTTTTGTGTAGTAAATGCACCTTTTCGGTAGATCTGTTCAAAGCAGTGACAATAACCTATGAGGTAATGGGTTAAGTCTCTCTATAATGACCACTTAGTGAATAGACATGTGGTCTGTTAGAGCAGATGTGCGTAAGTGCAGAACGAAAGTAATGCATTAACCCTTTCACCGACATTGTCGCATAAATACACCACAACAAATAGTGCAGTCCAAGATCAGACGTCGCCTTGAAAAAGCGGCGTCTGATCAGGGACCTCACTTTTTGTCTCAATCTCTATTTCTATATCTGTGCTTTATTCCTTTGAAATTTGTATTTATTTATCTAATTTCCTTATTTTACCGAATGATTTAACAACAATTGGATTGCAGACCTGACAATTAGAAATTTGGCGCCGAAAGGGTTAATTAAGCATATGCGGGGGGGCTTTATGCATAACTTTCTTCCTGTGTTAACATTTTCCCTCATATAAACGCTCTTCCACGCCTTTGCAAACAGAGTAGATCCAGATCAGACATAAAGGAGCCGTCTTTCCAGGGCCTGCTCTGTTCGCTTATGACATTACCCAATATTGTATGAGTTAAAACTTCCCTTGAAATATTTACCTTTTAAATCTTAAGTTAATGAATATTCATAGGCAAATTAAGTTGTCACCTGTCTGAAAAACAGAAGTTTAGAACTGTACATGTACTTTATTTATTTAGAAGACAAAAACATTAGCCGTTAGCAAGCTATTGGAGAAATTATAATTGACTTTGAAAACAGTTTGGATCCAGATGAGGTAACGAGTAACTCGGACTCTCATTAAGATCCAAGCTGTTTGACACTCAGATTGTCCGTATGTCCATGTAGATATATATAGAAGAGGACAATATAACACTAAGCGGGAAGTATTTGAGCGGAAGGAAGAATTCTATCCTGGAGACTAAAGTCTAGCACTGCCAAATAGTGTCGTCTGCAAATTGTGTCATCTGCTACAATTTTCGTGTCGTCTGCAATTTTATTGTCGTCTGCAAAATGTGTCGTCTGCTAAATTTTTCGTTCGTGTATTTTTTTCAACTTTTCTTTCTGCGTTTCATCTGGAACCAAACTGTTTGCATTACAGCATAGATAGTTACAGATGTGACATTGGCAGCGAAAGAATAAACCCATTTGCGCCCAGTGGATTCTTCCATGATCATATATTGGATTAGTCCATTTTTTATCTAAGGGGTGCCTGGTCTAAATTTTCAATTTCGTTTTGTTTTATATTGAAATTCGTATCAGCAAACAGTGTAGACTCTAATCAGACGCCGCATGATGCGGCGTCTGATCAGAGTCTACACTGTTTGCCTATGTCCCATAAATGGGATCGTGGGAACAAATGGGTTAAACAGAGACAAAAACATCCCCTGCATACTCTTTCGCAGCCAGTATCGCATCTGTGATTACCTATGCAAACAGTTTGGATCCAGATGAGACGCCGAGTAATCCGGCGTCTCATCAGAATCTAAACTTTTTTGTTACTGTAACTGTTTCTTGAAACAAAAATGAAGAAAAATAAAAATGGAAAAATTTAGCAGGCGACAAAGTTTGCAGACGACAAAATGTGGCAGCGAAAGAATTAAAACGAGGTGACAAATAAGCAAAGATAATGAATAAATGATGTGCCACAGTTATGGTCTATGTTATGAGATGTTGACTGCATGACATGACATGGCGTGGACAGTGTTCTTTAATAAAATATATTACATACATTGTCTTCTTTTTCTTATAGCCATTCTCATATCTGTCTCATCAAACGGGACAAATATTTTAATATTCAATAGTTCTGACATATTTTCTATAAATTCAAAAATGTCGGCTTAACCCTTTACTGCAGGAATATTCATTTAAGAAATAATTACAGTAGAACCCCTCTAATGCGACCACTTAATGAATAAACATGGGTGTCTTTATTACCAGGTGGTTGCTTAATGCAGGACTAAAGTAATGCAGAAAGCTCCTCTAGGAGCTTTCTGCATTACATTGTGTCCTGCATTAAGCTACCACCTGCATCTAGCACCAAGAATTGTACCTATTTTAGATGATCGCATTAGCGGGGTTTTACTGTACATCATGGATATCAATTAGACAAGATTATTTTTATAATGACACATGAACATAAGAGTGCTTAACTCTTTAGCTGAAGAATATTCATACAATAAATAATTACATCATTAATATTAAATACATGGATTTTATAATGACATGTCCACAAAGGAATATTTGGCCATAGTAGAATCTGTAGAATCCGATCTATATAATTCCATAGGCACACAGGGCAGACTCTGGTTAGACGGCTCCAACAGGAGCTGTCAAATCTTGGTTTACCCTGTTTGAAAATTTGCCAAAAAGCTTATCTATCAGAGAAAGTGTTGAACGATTTTACATGAAACAGTTAACCCATTACGTCATAGGTTATTTTTTAAAACCAACCATTTTGAATAAATCTACCGAAAAGGAGCATTAACTACAGAAAAGGAAAATTTTAAGAATTCTGTAGTTTGAAACCATTGTGATAAATAGAGCATTTACTCCTATAGGAGCAAATGCTCTATTTATCACAACAGTTTCACAAAGTGACTTTTACAGAGTCGTCAAAATTCGTCAATATGGGCCGGGTCTACTGTGTTTGCAAAAGCGCCTACTGTAAGGCATATCTATCAGGGAAATGGTTAAAGGTTTTTACATGAAACAGTTAACTGTATTTGACAGAATGAAAATATGAAATGAATAGAACATAAAATTAGTTCTATGTCTAAATTGGAAACTATAATTAGACTTTGCTTAGACGTTTACACGTCCTCTTAATTAACCCTTTTCTTCATATAAACATATTTCCACGCATCTGCAAACAGAGTAGACCCAGATCAGACGGCTCCTATAGGAGCCGTCTGATCAGGGTCTGCTCTGTTTGCTAATGGAATTCGAAAGATCGGTTTCTTTACTTTCTAAAATAGCAACAATGTGCCTCCTTCCGTGTTTCATTATGGCTGTTCTGTCAATGAATATTCAGTAGGTATTGAAATTTGTAATAAACATAGAACAGGGACAGGGTTAAATATGTGAGATATATGTGTAAAAAAACTCTAAACCGGAATTCTAGTAGAGAAGAACTTAGATACTTTTAGGCACGTGGCTGCTAAATGCAGGGTGAAAGTCATACAGAAGACTCCTAGAGGAGCTGCTTTCTGCATGACTTTCACCCTACCGTCCGGTTTAGAGAAGTTTTACTGTATCATATTTCAAGGTGCTGGTGATACAATATTCATGTATAATCGGTATCCTTCTAATCGTTTTAATTTTAGCACCCTAAGTTTCGTTCCGTCTAGATGCTGAAACGGTGTAATACTATTAAATTGTAAACCCTTGTTAAAAATCAGTAAATCATTAACACATGTATTTTGGCTGGAATTCACGGAAGTTGCATTTTTTGTCTATCTATCTATCTATCTATCTATCTATCTATCTATCTATCTATCTATCTATCTATCTATCTATCTATCTATATATATATATCTATATATCTATCTATCTATCTATCCATCCATCCATCCATCCATCCATTCATCCATCCATCCATCAATCCATCCATGCCTGTCTGTCTGTCTGTCTGTCTGAGGAATATGAATTAAAGGGGGGATTGAATCCATATTAATTTCTATTGTATAATTGTTGATAGAAACTTTAAATCGATTTATATACTCGTATATTATATGTTTTGCTTCTACATGTCACTGTAATTGTATCCACATGGGTCTGTAACCGTCTGGAAAGTTTAGAAATAAACTTGTAAAAATTGTCAAATTGTCAAACTTGTCAAACTTATGTTTCTCTCAGTACGGTTTTTATTGCAATAAGAAAAGTAAACCTAATCTGTTGATGTACAGATAGATTTAGTTCGGCAATGAAAGACATGTAATGCAGTAAAACCTCTCTATAACAGCCACTAAATTGCGTTAATTAGTTGGTATTTAGGACAGGTGACTGCTTAAAGCAAGGTGAAAGTACAACAGAACGCTCCTATGGGAGCGTTCTGTTTTACTTTCACCTTGCTTTAAGCAGCCACCTGTCTTAAACACAAAGCACTTGATGTAATTTAGTGGCCGTTTTAGAGAGGTTTACTGCACAGGCGTTGGGCTCATGAAATATATCTAAAATAAGTTAAATTGTCCCTAAATTGACGTTTTGTAACATTTGGGGCCGAAAAAATCATTAGTATCTACCAGAAAGAAGCGTCAGCTTCGCTTCCGAATAGCGATTTTAGTGAAATCGAGCACTTGTTCGCCAACTATATCGTTTCCGAGTAAATAAAAAACACGGTTTTCTGAAGGCATTTGCCCCTCGTACTCGCTAAAACGGAGACAAAGTATGGGGTATTTGGTACCAGCGTGTAGATAAAACATTTTTCTTTCTGTATAATCTTTGTTTTGTGGGAAAATTCCCCTCCGGTTGAAAATAATTGCAGTTGAAGCGGAGCACCCGTGGATCGGATGGCCCGAGAGTTATTTGCCTTTCTCTTATATAGAATATACGAAATTTCAGCTTTGTCTCAAAACGCCCCAGCTTTATTTTTTCGGCCCCAAATGTTACAAAACGTCAATTTAGGGATATTTTAACTTATTTTAGACATATTTCATGAGCCCAATGCCTGTGGTTTACTGTAGTTTATAAACACACATACTTGTATCGAAATGTTATAACAGAGCAACAGATAAATGTGCGTACTCAGATACTAAATACTAAAGCTGCCATTTCTCCACCAAACCTTATGTTGTGTTGAGACGATTCTTAACCCTTCCCTTGCTGAATTTTAAAACACATTTCTCCTTCTTTACCCATGCCCTGTTGTATAATTACATATATCTTCACTGTGTACAAGTATTTCGCTGTGCACTCACTGCTGTGAAGTGCACTGGTTGCACAATCAACTTGTAAATAGTGCAGACCCTGATCAGACAGCTCCTACAGGAGCTGTCTCATCTGGGTCTTCACTATTTACAGGTAGGTATATTGACGTGAATAGCAAGCGAAGGGTTAAGAGTGATCACAACATAGAGTTTGTTGGAGAAATAAAGGGGTTATTCTTGAAAATATTTTAATTTACGCATCTTATTTGTACCTCTGACTGCTTTGATCATTTTATGAAGATTTCTCTGAACAACTTACATCTCGACCTCTGATTATAGATTTTTCTATATAAGTAAATAAATAAACTAACGATATCAGTAATACATGTATACTAGTGACCTATGACGTGCTCCAAAAACCAAGGATGGCACAAAAAGTACAAGCTCTTATTTCCATTGGTGTCCTTATCCACTCGTTCGATTCTCTGCGGAATTTGGTGATCCTGGGTTGTATTGACACATTCCCTCCTACACTATTTTTAGACCCAGCCTCTTGGGACAAATCTACTGAAAAGGAGCATTTACTGGAAACAAGTTTTTTAGAATTGTATACTTTTGAAACCATTGTGATAATATAGCATTTGCTCCATAGGAGCAAATGCTCTAATAATCACAATGGTTTCAAAAATGGCATTTACAGAGGCGTCAAAAGGCGTCAGTAGAAGAGAATTGGTTAACCCATTACCTAATATTGACGACTTTTGACGACTCTGTAAAAGTCACTTTGTGAAATCAATGTGATAAATACAGCATTGCTCCTATAGTAGAAAAGTCTCTATTTATCATAATGGTTTCAAACTACAAAATTATAAAATGTCCCTTTTCTCTAGTTAATGCTCCTTTCCGGTAGATTTATTCAGAGGTTGTATCTAACCATAGCATATGAGGTAAAAGGTTAACAGATCGTAACTAGTATGTTAGGTTCTCTAAACATAGTGCCCAGACCATTTAACCCCTTTTGAACATCGAAAAGGGACAATTTATCTGACTATAGCGTTTGGACCCACATGATAAGCACGTTATGAATCAGTACAAACTTTCAATAACTTCCATATAAATATGTACAAGTACATGTAACATCTCCGAAACAATTGTATCGGACGACGATCAGACGGAAAGATAGACAGACGGACAATCGAGCGTTCATACGAACGATTCCAGGTACCCCGTCCCACTTCAAATTTCAGTTTGTTAAAGAATATTTCACTTAATACTTTGTCTCAAGAATATTTATAAAAGTTTAAATTATATCATGAATTTTCATCCGAGCCTCTATACTGGCAATTTAACACAGAATTGTTTGGCAATTACAGAAACTGTAGATATATATAATACCATTATCAAACTGAATAGACCCTGATCAGACGGCTTTACCGAGTCTACTATGGACCAAGGGCGTCTATGTAAGATAAATGTTTAACCCTTCCGGTGCCAAATTTCTAATTGTCGACTGCAATCTAAGTTTGTTAAATCATTCAGTAAAATAAGGAAATGAGATAAATAAATGCAAATTTCAAAGGAATAAAGCACATATATAGAAATAGAGATTGAGACAAATAGTGAAGTCCCTGATCAGACGCCGCCTTGATCTGGGACTGCACTATTTGTCGTGGTGCATTAATGCGACTGTGGCGGGGAAAGGGTTAAATAGATAAAGAACGATAACTCAAAATAATTGACATACCCTTCTTTGTCCTAGTTGTCTTTCATTCTAGCCGCTGACACCATAAAGCAGAACCTGTCATAAACGGCCATTCATTTGTAGAACATATGAGTCTTAAAATGAAGGTTGCTATTTAATGCAGGGCAAAGGTAATGCTTTTTATGCAGGTGGCCGCTTAATGCAGGGTGAAAGACATGCAGAAGACATGCAGAAAGCTGTCTCCAAGACCGATATTTATCCTAAATTTAGAATCCGGTTTAGATGCGTATAACATTACTCCTATAGGAGCAAATGCTCTATTTATCACAAAGGTTTCACAAAGTAACTTTTACAGAGTCGTCAAAAGCCGTCAATATGAGGGAACGTGTTAATAGAGAAAGTTTATATATACATTGTAGCTTGAACATGAAGAGAACGACAACAATTGCTCAGCAATCTAAAGGCTAATACGGGCATTTTGACGATGTATAACCTGATCAGACAAAATAGTACTTCTGGGTCTACACTGCTGATATATCCTAAACGATTGCAACATTTACCTTTATCTGGCGGTACAGTTTATCGACACGGTATGAATAAAGAATCCCCTGGTGAAAATACGTGGGAGTGTATCGCTAGTGGTGCGATCAAAGCAGTAAAAGGCTGATTGTGGGCAAACGCCATCTGCTAGTCTGTCATAAAGCGTTGTCTACCACAAGAAGACGTTCAATGAAGCTGGCTACCATAATATCACGTTATCTGACAGTATATACGCCCGGCAATGTCTGGACCAGTCTCCGTTCGCCTAAGGTAAAGGATCGTCTGAAATGCCAGAATTGTAAAACAAAACAATAACGTTTAGTTTGTAAGATTACAGAATAACTGAAGCTTAATTCTGAAGCATAAGCCAAATACAGTTGTCAACTTACGTTGAAATGAAGAAATTGAAGTATTGCACATATGTTAATATTACGAATCAGAATTTAAATCCGTGACTAAAGCATAACTACTTAAAACAATTTTGTTTTAATTCGTGTCATATTCAAAAAATGGAAACCTAACAAACAGTTTTGTCGGGCAAAGCCGGTGTTCCTGTCATCAGTTCCAGATTGGAGGCATATCAAGACAGTCTGTGATAAATAATTTATTTCTCAGCATATTCAGCCTTACTGACAATCAATAGAAAATCCTTCTCTCTGAGATACCTACAAAACAGGAGTTGGACTTGTTTACCAAATGCTTTATTTATCACAATGGTTTCAAAACTACACAATTCTAAAATTCTCCTTTTGTATAGTTAATGCTCCTTTTTGGTAGATTAATTCAAAGAGGTTGTGTCTAAAAAATAGTCTAGGAGAGAATTAGTTAATATCGAGTATAAACCACGCCATCTTTTGAACTGAAAATCGCCAGGTTATGGCTGTGATATAGTGAAACCGGGGTGAACGAACGTTTGTCAATGACCCAGAAAACACGTGAAATTTCGAGAAAATCGTTGTTGGATTGATAATTGTGCATAAGTTACCGTCATAAGATTATATTTATTTGATAGTAAAATATATTGGCTTTCAATAGCCGAAAGCATTACAAAATTATCATTGAAATTGCAAGAGTAACATTCATATTTGTACTTGTGGTACACAGATGTCCGTTCTGCTAGTTGGAACCCTTGTTATTATATAGTACATGTAGACCCCCATGAAGCGGTCCAGACCCCTGATTCTACAATTCGATATGTCAGACCCATGAAGAAATCAGTGTTATAAATGTTTTGATCAGGTTTTGCTGTTTATGTATCAATAGCAGCTGTTTCTCCTCTAAAACAATATTAACTATCATGTTAATTACTTCAGTACAGGGTTCGACAATTTTAACATTTGAAAACAGATATGATCCAGATTGGAAGCCACGTAACGTGGTGCCTGATCAGAATCCAAACTGTTTGTCATCATTTATTAGACTGTTTTGACGTCACATTGTCGCATTTGCTTCAATAAATTGAGTCTTACATTGTTAATAATGATTCTATCATACTGTTAGTCATGTTTACATCTATATTTTGTCCTCATGGGCTTTAAAGCTCAATGGAATCATTTGAATAAAACTAAACATATAGAATTTTATAGTTTTGAAACCATTGTGATATATAGAGCATTTGTTCCTACAGAGCAAATGTTCTATTTATCACATCAAACAGTGACGACTGTTACAGAGGCGTGAAAAGATGTCAATATAAGGGAATGGGTTAACATGATTAATGCATTAAATGCAAAGAAATGGAAGAAAACAAATGAACCAGACCACAGCTTTGCACTGATGACAATTACAAAGCACGCTGGCCAATGAATATTTATTAAGAAATGATAACGGCATGAATGCTAATTAGTCACTGATCAGACAATTTGAATCTGAGCAGGAACATATCTAGTGACGTATTGTGCCTCAACTTGTTGACCAATCACCTTTTTCAACCTGTACATGTTCAAGCTAATACAGCTAAAACTGTACAAGATTTTTCATATAATCGATTGCGACCGCAAGTCAGCCGTCTTGAATCTGAAGAGAAAAGAAATATTGCGCACAGGGCCTCAGTGTGTTGACTATCTCGCTATCTCTCTCTCGGTATTCAAGCAAGCAAACACAGTAGAAGTAGTTCACTCAGCGATACAATCGACCATCTTGAATCAGGATGAAAAATATGCACCTTAATATGCCAATCACTTTTGCAAATATTCCAGCACATGAGCTGAAAGGGATCCGCCATCTTGAATCCAGAATTTTTTTTTTTTTATGTCGTGGAGGACTGCCCATCATGGCATTATATGAAATATGTTGTGAATAAGCTGTAATTATATATTGAATACAGGCAAAGTTTGGTCTTCATTGTTTATTGTACATTAAATGATATACATTCTCACCATAGACAAAATATCAAACGATTTTTTCTGAATGTTTTATTGTAGAAACAGCTACATATCCATTCATGTATGTTTATGTCTCTGGTAGTAATAAGATTACATGATATACAATGCAATGCACCTGCAATTGTCTTTATGGGCATATACTATATAGTTATTGTTTTTGTTGTTTCTTTTCACAGGAGTTGAGAGTATTCAAATAACCTATTCATCAGGTAAAGGATTAATTATTGATGAACCCTTCCTCAGTTATGAAAATTCAGTATCCTGGGGTATATAGACGGTTCAGCATAGAACAACAACACAAGGAGAACATAATCAGACAAAAAGGAAACCTTTATTAATGATGTGGGTCTTTTTATGGCTTATACGTGTATGTGGTATTCCAGGATTCACAAATCGAGGGCTTGGTGCAAAACTACTGTAACTCCTTCACTAGGAGTTACAATAGTTTTGCACCAAACCCTCGAAATAGACTGCAAAAAATAGTAGATTTGATAAATGATTTTTATGCCGGAGGGGGTATTAATTTTGCCCTGTCTGTTGGTTGGTTTAGCCCAAACTTTAACATTGGCGATAATTGTGTAGCCAATGCGCATACATACTTAACTTGGTATACATGTGCAACTTACGGAGGCGAACATTTTTAGAAGTGACTTATTAAGATCAAGGTCACACATCAATGTCAAAGGTGAAATTATGGGTCAAATCTAGATTGTCAATAATTTTGTCTTCATTCAACATACATCCTTCAAACTTGGCATGCATGTGCAACTTATAGAGGTGAACATTTTTAGGGATGGCTTATTAAGGTCGAGGTCAATAATATGCTTTCCAGTATTTAAAAAAAGAGCCGTTGCTTGAGAATATTACACCTAGGTATTTGTATTCCTTTTGTATTTCAATATGACATCGTTCAATGATCTTAAAACATTTGGCATATTTGCGTCACATCTCATCCGCAAAGTACCGCGTTGATGCATTTAAATCCCTTTATTAAAGAAATAACCAGATCAAATAAAGAGGACGGCCAGGATCCGAATCAGACTCTAATAACACAAGGTCTGATCCGGATCCTAACCGCCAAGAGCCTATACACAACACACGCTGACACATTTATCGTTGCTCGTTAGTACAGTCAGTGGCACATGCGTCTTAACTAAAGTTCATGTATTGATATCCACAGCACACATACGTGTGATATTGATTTACATATATGGGTCCTTCCCTTTGTTATATTAGTGACCCCAAAGTACATACTTATATTTCGTTTCGATAAGTGTGCACCAATATTGGGAACCATTTAAAAGTACAAAAATGAGTCATGCTGGAAACACCACATACAGAACAAACAGCCGCCCGAACAACAACACAAGGAAACAGCAAATGTATTGTCGATAAGGTTTGACCTGGCACTGCATGAATATTCCGCTTTTTTCCGTAAGTTGTTTTTATCCTTCCGAACACACACGTGAAACATGCGTCACTATCACGAGTTTTCATCGACGAAAGTCGGCGGAAAGTGATGAGTGCCAGTTCAAACCTTACCGATAATACATAACTATAAAAACATAAAGAGACGCACAAAGACAAAACAAACATACAATAGGGGGAGATGGAAGTACCGCCTTGGAACGGTCAGTGACAAAAGTCACTGGGGGGGGGGGGGTTAAACCGGTTTAAGAGCGCCCAACCTCACTCTTATTCCATCCCCGCCCTAAAAGACAAACAGTGTAAATAAACGTAGCCCCTCTCCGACTAATCTACAACAACGGCGATAGCAAATACAGTGGTAAAGTGCATGTAAACCGAAAACATTCAAGTGAACAAACTGTATCCACCTATCCCTAGTATACTGTTATCTTGTCTTGTTTATAGAAATGCTGCATACCAGATAGCCATTATCACGAGATACCACCAATTATTAGGAGGTCTGGCCTGGTCACTGACTGTCTGGGCCCGCCTACATAAGTAAAAGACTTACGAGCAGCTGGGAACCAGGTCATATACATAGTCATTAGGCATCTGAGCTGGCTCCAAACTGCACAATACTATGTGATTCTCAAGAACAAAAACTGTCACGTGGGTGTACAATGGATAATAAAAGACAGACGACAGTCTAACTGGCGTGTCAAAAATTTATGCGCAGGTCTACTTACTATTTGAAAATATATCAATGTATCTATTTTCCCAATTATCCATTTACGAATGTAATCCTAACCGTTCATCCTTACACTTCCGATAGTCCAAACTGGTCTGCTCAGAAAGCAACCACCTGTCCACGTTTAAATTATTCCATGAGAAAGGCGTGCGTGTTATGGTGCAATGTCGCAAGTGTATTGACGTTCAGTATGTAATACACATGTATACAGAGTGTAAATTTACAGTATAAGAACAAAAATGCCATTATACCATATTATGGAATGCCGGCCACGAATGCTATAAGTAAACAACGAGCAGTGAACCATAAAAATCAGCGCAGTCCACGTTTTGGGGGAATCAGCATTCTGTTTTATATATTAAAAACATGCATATGAAAATCGTGATTTTCCCCATAGTTAGATGGACTGCAGCAACGCCGACACACCTAAATCGTGAAACGTTCCAAAATGTAAAGTACAGTCACGGCTCCCTGTTCGTTGTTTACCTACTTGCCACTTGCTTGTTGCCACAAGTTTATGAAAAGGAAATTTTTACATACACACCGCTCAGAAACGGTCTCCCTAAAAAGCGTTGCTAAGCGTCCTTAGCGTCGAAAAACGTCCAGAAGCAAAATACTAATTTAAAACACAATGTACTGTTTAATTTAACAACTAAATACATATTTCTATTAAACTTGTCTGTAATTCGTATTGATTTGGGTACATGAACCAAAATAAAAAGTATTCATTGGCAAGTCGCAAATAGAAAGCAGCAAGTAGCAAATAGCAAGCAGCAAATAGCAACTGGCAAGTAGCAAATGTAACGAAGCAACTGGCAAGTGACTTTTAGCAATTAGCAAGTGGCAAGTAGCATGTCGTGACCGGCATTCCATACTTACGCCTATATTACGACATGTACTACACGTATATGCAGCTATATCGTCCAGCTGTCTTATGACAGGTTGGATCCAAATCGGGCGCATAATCTCTGCAAACTGATTCGGTTCCATACTGTTAACCTCTTAATGTGCTGAATTAATAAGTCTAATTGCTATGAATATAAATTAACCATTATATCAAACTCACAATATAATTTTGAAACGCTTTTTTAATATGTTCTACTATGGTGGCAAGGTAAACATTGTAGACCTCGATCCGACAGTTCCTTCATATGTTTTGATATGGTCTATATATTAACCCTTCTCTTGCTGAATTTTAAAATACATTTCTCCTTCTTTACCCATGCCCTGTTGTATAATTACATATATCTTCACTGTATACAATTATTTTTCAGCTGCAGGAGCTGTCTCATCTGGTTCTTCACTATTTACAGGTAGATATATTGACGCGAATAGCAAGCGAAGGGCTAACATTTATAAAAACCTTTTGTTAAAGAAATGTACAGGTATTGCATCTTTAATAGTATTACGTCTTTAACAGTATACCTTTTTAATAAAAAGTACACTAGTAAAGTAAAATGCAATCGCACAATTGCTACGATTAACCTGATAAGTCAACTGTGACACGGTCTAGCGAGTCATGAACCGGCTGGCCAGGCTATTCATTGGCAATTGTGCGTGATTTGTTTCATCTATTTTTTACCACTTCATTGTTGTCAATCCCGCCCCATACCCCATTCCAGCCACTCCCAAAATGTCCCTGTAAGTACTTAACCTATTAGAAAGCAGTAGTACATGTAATACATATGTATATAGAGAGATAAGTATTCTTATTGCACATTGTTATATCTGCCATGTATGGTCACAAATCCGATCATTCTTATGTATTCTGTACCTCATGCTGCATGTTCCATGCCTCAGATGTAATAAAGTTCTGTTCTGTTTCTGCTAATATAATTTGATAGATCTGAAAGTCTGAGTGTTCCTTTACTTTCTGAAATTGCTAAGTACAACGTTCCATCTTCCATTATATTAACCATTTTGTCCATGAGCATTCAGTACATATTAAACTTTGGAATAAACCTAGAACAGGGTAAGGATTAATAATAAAGCAACTGTAAGAGTAATATTGGTAGAGGACTATTAGGTGATGCTTCATACCAAATATCAAAGGTCTAGGCCTTACAGTTTCGGAAGAAGCTTTTTAAAGATTTTCCTATGAAAAAAAATAAGTCCTGGGGCGGGGCCATTTTCGACCCAGGGGTCATAATTTGAACAATCCTTGTAGAGGAACATTAGATGATGCTATATACCAACTATTAAAGGTCTAGGTCTTACACTTTCAGAGAAGATTTTTAAAGATTTTCCTATGAAAAACTGATAAGCGCCGGGGCGGGGCTATTTTTGGCCCTGGTGTCATAATTTGAACAATCTTAGTAGAAAACCATTAGATAATGCTACATACATGTACCAAATAGCAAAGGTCTAGGCCTTACAGTTTCAGAGAAGAAGATTTTCCCATGAAAAACTGATAAGCCCTAGGGCGGGGCTATTTTTGGTCTGGGGATCATAATTTGAACAATCTTTGTAGAGGACCATTAGATGATGCTACATACCAAAAGTCAAAGATCTAGGCCTTAGAAGCTAAAAAGAAAAACAGACAACATCGTAGATCAAATAAGTATTTTATTAAAAAGGAAGCAACGAGAGTATATATAACAGGCATTAATCTAAGGCACAAAGAGATAAAAGGTGTGTTCCCAATTGTGAGTATATAATTATGACCTTCCTTTATTTCACACAAAAAAAATACAAAAAAATAGATTTTAACATTTTAAAACTTGTTTTGTCTGCTCAAAATTAATTTACTGATTTTTAGGCACAATTTTATCAGAAAGTGACCTTATTATTATTATGGCCATGAATATTCAGTAGGTATTGAAATTTGAAATAAAAATAGAAAAGTGAAAGGGTTAAATGCGTTGGCAAGCACTGTTTGCAAATCTCTGAAATTCCTTTTGTTCTTGTTACTATGGTCATGAATATCATAATCTTTAACCGTTTATCTAATAGTGATGCCTTTACACATCTTTGCAAACAAAGTAGATCCAGATGACATGGCTCCTGGAGGAGTTGTCTCGATCGTCAGGGTCAGCTTTGTTTGCTGGTGAAATTCTGTAGTTCTGGTACAATAGTTTTTGCAAATTGGCAAAAACATTCCGTGTTCATATACAATTGTACAAAATCAGCTAATAAATATTCATGATGTCATTATTTCTTGAGGAAACTGGTTTACAGTTCTCCATTATGCATTTATTTGAGCAAACGTGGAAGACATTATTATGACGTGAAAGAAACAAAAACTCTGAGAAATGTAACAGATAAGTATATAGTAAAATCTCTCTATAACGGCCACCAAATTGTGTTAATTAGTTGGTATTTAGGGCAGGTGGTTGCTTAAAGCAAGGTGAAAGTAAAACAGAACGCTCCTATAGGAGCATTCTGTTTTACTTTCACCTTGCTTTAAGCAGCCACCTGCTTTTAACACAAATTACTTGATGTAATTTAGTGGCCGTTATAGAGAGGTTTTACTGTATTTGAAGACCATTGCAAACAATTAACTATAAATTAAAAACATTATGAACAAGAGCTGTCACAGGACAGCGCGCTCGACTATTCTCAGAATTGTTAGTGTAAAAATGCTTGATAGTGGACTAAAATAGTGTCCAATGATACTAGAAGCAAGTAATCAGTCTCAGTAAAATATCTTTAATAGCATTCAGGATGTACGATCTCTTTGAACTCTTTAATGAAAGAGAAAAACTTAAAGTAAAAAAGGGCAATAATTTCTGTTAAAATACTTGACAGAGTAATGTACTATTGCCTACATATGAAGCTTGAGGTGGTGAACAAGTGTTCCAAGTTTCAAAGCTTTATCTCAAAGGGTTATGTAAATAAGTGGACTTTAACAAAAACCTTAACCAAAAATTCTAAGTTAAAAAGGGCAATAATTCTGTCAAAATGCTTGACAGAGTTATGTACTCTTGCCTACAGATGAAGATTGTGGTGGTGAACAAGTGTTCCAAGTTTTAAAGCTTTATCTCAAAGGGTCATGTAAATAAGTGGACTTTAACAAAAACCTTAACCAAAAATTCTAAGTTAAAAAGGGCCATAATTCTATCAAAACGTTTGACAGAGTTATGTACTCTTGCCTACATATGAAGATTGTGGTGGTGAACAAGTGTTCCAAGTTTTAAAGCTTTATCTCAAAGGGTTATGTAAATAAAAGGACTTTAACAAAAACCTTAACCAAAAATTCTAAGTTAAAAAGGGCCATAATTCTGTCAAAATGCTTGACAGAGTTATGTACTCTTGCCTACAGATGAAGTTTGTGGTGGTGAACAAGTGTTCCAAGTTTTAAAGCTTTATTCCAAAGGTAAGAGGCAAAAAGTGGACTCTAACAAAAACCTTAACCAAAAATTCTAAGTTAAAAAGGGCAATAATTCTGTCAAAATGCTTGACAGAGTTATGTACTCTTACCTACAGATGAAGTTTGCGGTGGTGAACAAGTGTTTCAAGTTTTAAAGCTTTATCTCAAAGGGTTATGTAAATAAGTGGACTTTAACAAAAACCTTAACCAAAAGTTCTAAGTTAAAAAGGGCCATAATTCTGTCAAAATGTTTGTGGCGTGGTGAACGGTCATTCGGACTGAAAGTAGACTATAACTAGGTACTTTACTTTTTTTTTTTTTACTTTATGTACTCTTGCCTACAGATGAAGATTGTGGTGGTGAACAAGTGTTCCATGTTTCAAAGCTTTATTCCAAAGGTAAGAGGCAAAAAGTGGACTTTAACAAAAACCTTAACCAAAAATTCTAAGTTAAAAAGGGCCATAATTCTGTCAAAATGCTTGACAGAGTTATGTACTCTTACCTACAGATGAAGTTTGCGGTGGTGAACAAGTGTTCCAAATTTCAAAGCTTTATTTCAAAGGTTAGAGGCAAAAAGTGGACTTTAACAAAAACCTTAACCAAAGTGTGACGCCGACGCGGACGCGGACGCCGACGCCGGGGCGAGTAGGATAGCTCCACTATTCTTCGAATAGTCGAGCTAAAAATAGCATAATCTCATATATACAAAGAAGTGGAGAGAGTATCAAAGTGAAATAAAAACCAACATTTATCCACATCATAAATATAGAATGATATTTGAATATGATATAATTTTTGTTCTACTTGTATTTATTCAATTACATGAAAAATAAAGGTAAACATGAGGCTATAAAATATGAAACAAATATTTTGACATTTGTTTTTTTCAACAATTGTTTAAGAATAAAATCATTTCTTTAATTCAAAATTTAACTTTTCCTCAAATAAACGTATTTTCCTGCACTTGCAAACAGAGTAGACCTAGATTACACGGCTACTATAGGAGCTGTCTGATCACGGTCTATTCTGTTTGCTAGTGGAGTTTGAAAGATGTTTCGTTAGTTTCTAAAATGACAATAATCCACCTTCCATATTTTATTATAATTGTTTTCTCCATGAATATTCAGTAGGTATTGGAAATTGGACTAAATTATAGAACAGGGAAAGGGTTAAATGGAATGTACACTTATATGAGCCATGTATTCAGGAAGAAATGGAAACAATTACATTCATTTTATTATAGGGTATTAAAAAATATGATTTTTTCCAGTCTACAGCTGTCAATAATAACTACACTGTATATAATTCCATTCTCTTCGCATTCATACGAAATGCACAAATTTGATATGACTGAAATTTGACAGTCATTTGATGAATGCCAAAAAATTTACACAATATGATACCTTGGCAACTACACAATTGAGCTAAAAAATGCTGTATGACATATAAAATCACTGCAACTAACAACAAGTGTCATGACATGAAGCAGTAATCAGTGTTTCTTTAACCCTTTAGTCCAGAAATATGCCTTTTCACTCCTTTGCAAACAGAGTAGACCTAGATCATACAACTCCTATAGGAGCCGTCTGATCAGGGTCTGCTCTGATCGTCTTTATATATAATGCAGATTTCATTCTATAGTTTCTGTCACAATAGAGAATTGTTTTGTTTCCAGAAACCAGTACTCTCATTTTCTGCATTAAAAGAGCTAACATTAAAGTTTGCATATGACAGACATTA
Organism: Azorinus chamasolen; assembly: GCA_963576725.1. NCBI lineage: Eukaryota > Metazoa > Mollusca > Bivalvia > Cardiida > Solecurtidae > Azorinus > Azorinus chamasolen. The sequence goes on from OY755237.1 coordinate 41,191,208, forward strand.
CCTTCACCTGGTGGCGCTGAGCTAGAAATATTCACTCAGATAGACTAGTATCAAACTATAAATAACATTGTACCTGTAGAATTTCTTCCTGCTTAAAGCAATTTTTTTTTTCACAAAAAATCTCCAAAACAGTCTCTTCTCTTTCAAAATATACAAACATGTGGTCAGAAAGGCAAACAGTTTGGATCCTGATGAGATGCCCAAATTACTCGGTTTCTCATCTGGATCTAAACTGTTTTGCAACAAAATCACAGATTTGCCTATTGCAAAATAAAGGCTAATACATATACATGGACAGTAAAACCCCTCTAATGTGACCATCAAAAATGGGCATAATTCTGGGTGGCAGAGGCAGGTGGTAGCTTAATGCAGTACGAAAGTTATGTAGAAAGCTCCTACAGGATAACACCTGTGGCTCTTTATAAAGTGGTCGCATTAGCAGGGTTTTACTGTATATAACAAACAAAATAAATTGTATATAGTAAAACTTCTATAAAGCATCAATTCACAGGACAATGTACATTTATTTACACAAGAGTGTTCGGAGAAACACATGTGTCACCTGCTCGCAGCTGACACAAAAACTGTTAATATGCTGGAGTGAAATCAGAACAAAGGGGAATAACTCAAAAGCATTGCATGGAGACTGATGGACCTTAGTTACATCAATGGTCCTCAATGAGAGGAAGACACATGTGAAATTTGATAGCTCTATAATGATTAGTTTAAATTAGAAATGACAGCCATAAAAAGAAAGTGAGAACAAAGGGGAATATCTCAAAAAGTATTGCATGCAGAGTGATGGACCTTAGTTACATCAATGGTCCTCAATGAGAGGAAGACATATGTGAAATAATATATAATGATTAGTTTAGAAATGACAGCCAAAAAAGAAAGTGTGACGGACGGACAGACAGACGACGGAAAAGTGATCCCTATGTGACACACTGCCTATCGGCAGGTGACACAAAAATGGCTGTTTGAATGAGGATTTAGTGCAGTATAATTGGTATACTAATGTTCAACCCTTTACTGCATTCAGATGCCTTTTCATACCTTTGCAAACAGAGTAGACCCAGATCAGACGGCTCCTGTAGGATCAGGGTCTGCTCTGTTTGCTTATGAATAACACAGATATGATTCTACAGTTTTTTGCCACAGTAAAGTATTCTCTTGTTCATAACGCCATTATAAAAGATCAGCTATTATCATTATCAATATTCCTTACTAAATAGCCATGAGGTAAAGCATTAACAAGTAACATACATCTACATTGTATGCGTATATATGTCAAACTTGATACATTACAAATACATATGTCAAAAGTTCTAACTTAATACATTACACACACATATACAGAGTTACCACACATGAAATAGAGATAACATAGATATGTAAATATTTATCTGCACAGGCAGTATATAGACCCATGGACAGAATTTCTTAATGCTTTTTTTGTATTCATACCATAACTACAATAAATATTTGGTCAGTAAATTTTTGGCAATGGATGAAAATAATTTAATATGTTGATGAAATTGAAAGAGCATGAGTTTATTTTAACCCTTTACATTTTTCTTGTAAACACTTCTTTACACCTTTCTAGAGTAGACCCAGACCCCCTGTAGGAGCCATATCTGATCAGGGTCTGCAGTTTGCTCATGAATTAACCCTTTCCCTCATATAAACGTGTTTTCACACATTTGCAAACAGAGTAGACCCAGATCAGATGGCTCCTAGAGGAGCCGTCTGATCAGGGTCTACTCTGTTTGCTAATAGAATTTGAAAGATCTGTGTCTTCACTTTCTAAAATGGCTATAATGTACCACCTTCCACATTTCATTATAGCTATTTTGCTAATGAATATTCAGTAGGTATTGAAATGTGTAATAAACATAGAACAGGGAACCAGGGTTAACATAGATATGGTTCTACAGTTCCAGCCATGGCCAAAACAATCTTGAATTCAAATATCACTATTAAAATGTAGCTAATTAACATTCCTGATGTAACTATTGTCCATTTCAATTAACTTTGTCACTGAATTTGAATCAAGATTTTTTTTCATTTCATACCAGATTTATATCAAATTTAAACCATTTGTGTCATCGTTTTTCTGGGAATCTGTGTCCGACTTTCCATTGAATTCATATTTAAATAAGGATTTCATGCATAAAAACAATGTTTCATTTCAAATTGCAAATGGCCGACGATTGACATGGAGTGGAACATTAGATCTTAACTGAGGGTAATTATAGCTTTCAAAATATGACGTCATACAATCATGAAATTACATCATTTATTTCATATCCGTATGCAATTCACCCCTGTTGAAAAATGATATGCTCCACTATCCATACATATGGCAGCCATTTGCAAAGAAACAGCTGATCAAATTAGCATGTAGAAAATGCATTTTCGGCATTTTCTTCCTTGTTACTGCATGGCATTGAGGGATATTTAGCATGGGAGTTCCAGAAAAACGATGCCATCAAATGAAGTAGATTTTAAGGTCAGTCTGACTCAAAATGAAACAAATCTCAATTCAAATTCAGTGACAAAGTAAATTGATATGGACAGTACATAAATGTGCATGAAGTAAAGGGTTAAAGTTATTAAAACAGTGCCCAATCAACATAATCAGCATTATAAACCTGTAGAGTATGTGTCAGACTGAGTGTCTTAATACTTAGGTTAAATATGGTAAGTAATCCCTTATCGAGAAAAACGGTGAACAAAAAACTTAACCCTTTCCCTCATACAAACATGTTTTCACGCATCTGCAAACAGAGTAGACCCAGATCAGACGGCTCCTATAGGAGCCGTCTGATCAGGGTCTGCTCTGTTTGCTAATAGAACTTGACAGATCAGTTTCTTTACTTTCTAAAAATGGCTACAATGTTCCACCTTCTTTATTTAATTATAACTATTTTTCTATGAACATTCAATAGGTATTGGAATTTGGAGTAAACACAGAACAGGGAAAGTGTTACCAAAACACAGACACTGCAAACACTGTAGACCATGACAAACCAGACTTGGAAACTCTCAGTTTGATTAGGGCAAGCACCATTTGAGGCTTTTCATTAACTTGTTAACGGTTAACCCATTACCTCATAAGCTATTTTTAGATACTATCACTGAATAAATCTACCGAAAAGGAGCATTTAGTAGAGAAATGGTAACAAAACTATCAAATTTCATTATAATAGCAGCTATCTGATCTGGGTCTTCTGTGTTTGCAAATGCGTGAAAACATGTTTATATGAAGGAAAGGGTTAACCCATTCCCTCATATCAATGCCTTTTGATGCCCCTGTAAAAATACCATTTTGAAGCTTTTGTGATAAAGCATTTGTTCCACAGGAGCAAATGTTCTACAGTAAAACCTCTCTATAACGGCCACTATAGGAGCGTTCTGTTTTACTTTCACCTCGCTTTAAGCAGCCACCTTCCCTAAATATCAACTAATTAACACAATTCATCGGCCGTTATAGAGAGGTTTTACTGTATTTATCACAATGGTTTTAAAAGTACACAATTCTAAAATTTTCTTTTTCTCTAGTTAATGCAATGCTACTTTTCAGTAGATTTATTCAAAGTGATTGGATCTAAAAATAGCCTATGAGGGAATAGGTTAAAAATCTAACACCAATAATAATAATGCTGATTTTGACAAGTGACAAGCACGGTGTAGTTCCTTATCAAAAGATCAAAATTCAAATATGTTGACTGGTCTGGTCATTTTCATTTGCAATGCCCCGAACATCCATTTCCTTAAGACAAAAGTTCTCATTACGCACACAGTTGTATGACCAGCATAACAAAGTGTAGAAACTTAATTGAAAATAACTCTTTCCTCCATGAATATTCATGTAAGAAATAATAATTTCATGAATATTAATTAGAATAATGGTTATAATGTCACATGAAGAATCATATCTATATTGTTCCATAAGCAAACAGAGCAGACCCTGATCAGACTGATATGGGGCTGCACTGTTTGAAAAGGCTTTGAAAAGCGCATTTATGGAGAAAAAGGTTAACAGATATATCAATGTGTCAAACTGTCTATATATAATACTTTTAACCCTTTCCTCCATAAATACACCTTTCTTCTCCTCTGTAAAAGTCGCCTGTTGAAACCATTGTGATAAATAGAGCATTTGGGCAAATGCTCTATTTATCACAATGGTTTCATACTACAAAATTCTGAAATTTTCCTTTTCTCTAGTAAATGATCCTTTTGGGTAGATGAATTCAAAGAGGTTGGATCTAAAAATAGCCTATGGAGGAATGGGATAATCTTCAACATGCTGCACAGCGCCAGTTGTAGGAGTCATCTGATTAGGATTGGTTCAATATCTCTGATCTTCTCATTTCTTTACTTTTTTATTTTCATGGATAATGACTAATCTGGATGAAAATTCATGATAATCTTTGCATACATTTTAGATTCTCATAAGATGCCATGTAACTTGGAATCTCATCAAAGATCCAAATTGTTCAGCACTCAGGTATTTTTAATAGAAATGTGTGGGGAACTACATGTACTATTAATTGCAGAAGACAATCTTTGCAAACTCCAATTACAGAGTTGGAAGGATTTTCTTTTGAACAGGAAAATATAACAGAATTTGCCTAGAAGTTTTCTTTGTTGTAGCTAAACTTTGCCCCATCTGAAGAAGAATGTTGATTGCAGGCTTTGTGTAAAGTCGATGACAGAACTTTGGGTCCACAAAAGAACACGCCAATATTTGTCCTGAAGAAAAGGAAGAAATCAAAACATCAGTCAACATTCATCAAACAAACACTATATAAATGTGCATGGGTCCATCTGACAGTGAAGGTTATAGAGTCCTATGTCACAATTTATTACATGTAATAATATAGAGAGGTATAAGCAATTTATTATATTCTGATTCTACATACAGTTAAACTTCGATATCTCGAACTCGGATAACTCGAACTTCGGGATAACTCGAACTAAAAGTTTGGTCCTTCCAAAACTTATAATACTGAATTGCTCCAAAATGTATTATTACGCATATCTCAAAACACATGTGACAACTTAATGCAGGTCTAAAGTAATGCTGAAAGCTCCTACAGCATTACTTTAGACCCGCATTAAGCTATGAACTTAAGAAAATATCCAGATCAGAAATCGGATAACTCGAACATTAATTTTGTTATCTCGAACTAATTTGTATGGTCCCTTGAAGTTTGAGTTATCGAAGTTCAATTGATATAGTTTCTGCTATGATAAAAAAATTCCTGTACTCATAATTATACCATTGTCAAAGGTTAGAGTTGGCAAATGCAGTAAAATCGAGATTATTCGAAATCTTAGTATTGAAGAATTTATACACTTTTAGGCAGTTGGCTGCCATAGGGATCTGGACCGCTTACTGGGAGTTTATACATACTATATAATAACAAGGGTTCCAACTGGCAGAACGGACATTCATGTACCACAAGTACAAATATGAATGTATCTCTTACAATTTCAATGATAATTTCATAATTCTTTTGGCTATTGAAAGCCAATATATTTTACTATTAAATCAATATAATCTTCCGACGGTAATTTATGCACAATTGTCAATCCAAAAATGATTTTCTCAAAATTACGCTTGTTTTTTGGGTCATGGACAAACGTTCGTTCACCCCAGGTCTCACTATATCACAGCAATCACCTGGTGATTTACAGTTCAAAAGATGGCGTGGTTCAATAAAACAACTCAATTCTATCACCAATCTCCATTTGTTTTGTCCTCTAAAAAAGTAAGCAACTAGCAACAGTGGCCTTTCCGTCTGTCGTTATGTTTCTATTTCAGATGGTGCCATTTCGGAAAAATGTGACGTTACGTACAATGGCTCCTCCCTCAACGATTTGAAGCTAACTGACAAAATTTGCTTGTTTTACATCATTGTTTTGATGCTGGGGACTAAAAAGAAGGAGACTGGTGATAGAATAGTGTCGCTTTATTGAATCACATCATCTTTTGAACTGCACATGGTCAGATTATCGCTGTGATCGCTGAGACCGGGGTGAACGACCGTTTGTCAATGACCCAGAAAACATGTAAAATTTTGAGAAAATCGTTGTCGAATTAATAATAATGTATTTTATACCATCAGAAGGTTAATACTTACATGGTAGTGAAATATCTTAGCTTTCAGTAGCCTAAAGAATAATGAAATTATCATATAAATTGTGAGAGTTACAGACTTGTTTGTACTTGAGGTATGCGGGTGTCCATTCTGTCAGTTAGAACCCTTGTTTATTGTATAGTATATATAGACTCCCATAAAGCGGAACAGACCCCTATGGAGGCTGCTTAATGCATGGTGAAAGTCATGCAGAAAGCTCCTAGAGGAGCTTTCTGCATGACTTTCACCATGCATTAAGCTGCCACCTGTCTTAAAGATTGATAATAATACGTATTTAGTGTTCGAATAATCGAGATTTTACTGTAGTTTAGTTGAGATGCCAAGTTACTTGTACTCTTATCTAGATCCAAAATGTTGCGAAAAGGTAAGTTATCAGTATTTCCTGTTTGCAGTAATAGGCTCTTGCTAGTTTACTGTTATGTCACAAATTCACTAAATACTAGACAGTTCAAGATTGAGAACAGATGCAAAGTTTGTCCTACCCTGGATGGTCTTTTGCAATGTTTGGCAGGACTTGGTCCCAGTTTGGGCGACCATAGTGGGTTTTCTGATGAAGCCCAGTGATGGGATCATAGATTTCCTCATCATGCAGAACTATATTCTTTGCCTGTCAATAATGATAAAGTATAAGAATTTTTTTAATGAACTTAAATACAGAGCCAAAGTATAATAATTATATACATTATCATAAAATGTTTCTATCTAACTGAGGACACATCATTATAGTCAGGGAGCCAGTAGTGCCTACCGTGCACCCCCCCCTAGACTTTTTTTCATGGGTACCAAAATGTTCAGAAAAGTGTCCTGAATCAGAATCGCGAATGTACTCAAACTTAAATTCTTTTAGGCTATGTGTATTTTAACCGTTTCCATGGCAACCCCCCAGTTTTCGTAATGATGACCCATACCTACAAATTCGCCCATATCACAGCCAGTTTTTGTCCTAAAACTATAAAACTGGTACCAAATGAAAGATAAGACATTGTGCTTTTATTTCTAACTTGTTTTTTTAAATTACCTTATTTGCATACTTATGAATATTAATGAGAACATTAAAATTAGTAAAAAAAGTATAGAAATAACGTAAACCTTTCATTTTTTTATCCTACAAATACCAGAAAATAACTTCAAATGCAGTTTAACATGATGATGAAACCCCCAGGAAACAAAATATCCAATTTGAGGACCATAGCATTAATTTTAAGCACCATTTTCACCATTTCCATGGCAACACCCTAGTTTTCGTAATGATGGTCCGTACCTGCAAAATCGTCCATATCACAGCCAGTTTTTGTCCCAAACCCATAAAACTGGTACCAAATTGGAGATAGGACATTGTGCTTTTATTTCCAGTTTTTTTTTTAAATTACCTTATTTGCATACTCATGAATATTAATGAGAACATTAAAAATAGTAAAAACAATATAGAAATAACGTAAATAATGTAAACTATTCACTTTTTATCCTACAAATATCAGAAAACAATTTCAAATGCAGTTTAACCTGATGACAAAATCCTCAGAAAACAAAATATCAAATTTGAGGACCAAAATTTTAACTCTAAGTAACTTTTTAACTGTTTCCATAGTAACCATTCATTTCACTCTGTTCACACAGTTTTGTTAGTCGACACCTACCTGCAAAAATCTTCCATATCACAGGAAGTATTTGTGCTAACTGCATAAAACTGGTACCAAATTAAAGCTAAGACATTGTGCTTTGGTTTAAAAGCTATAATTAGGAATTACCTTATTTGCATACACATGAATATTAATGAGAATAATTAAAAAATAGCAAAAAATACAGAAATAACGTAAACCTCTCAATTTTTATCCTACCAATATCAGAAAACAACTTCAAATGTAGTTTAAAATGATGACAAAATACTCAGAAAGCTAATCATCTTAATTGATACCCAAACAATGAACTGTAAGTTAGATTGTAACGGTTTCCATGGTAACCGATCCTTTCACAAATTTTGGAAATTTGACATCCAACTGTAATACTCCGCTAGATCTCGGTTATTTTTGATGAATCATGAAATCAATTGTTACAAACATAGATATGAGGCATTGCTTTAATAGTAAATATTACTTTTCTGATATAAACTAATTTGCATATGTATGAATATTTATGAGAACAGTAATAGATGTTGAAATTTTCGACAGACACCAGTCTTTCTCTTATAAAGCAAACAAATATGGAAAATGGTTAGCTAAAGTTTACTATGATCACTGAATATCACCAAGATTATTAGATAAATAAATTTAAGACACATTATATAGCACTGATGGTGATATATCTGTTTCCTAGGCAACCATTCTAACCTCATTGTTCATATTACAGTGTGTTTACATATCTGCAACATACAAAGATATTGCTGCCTTCTTGGGCGATAATTATAAATGATATAAACATATACCCGGTAGTTGATGTATGAATCTTAATGTTAGGTTCACTTTATGCAAATTACCTTATTTGCATCCTCATGAATATTAATTAGTGATAAGAAAACAAAGAGAAACAATATTGAAACTAACATGTTTCGCAGTATGCCGAGCACAACATTACACCATTCTCCAAATATAGCTTGCAATAATAAATGTACCTTTTGGTGATAAATAAATGAATTTCAATTCTAAAACTGTCTAAAAGATGTTAAAGGGCATGTATACATCTAGTAAAGGGTTAACCCCACTCTCTGCTTTAAAACACATTTACAGAAAGCTTCTTTGAGTATGCCGACTCAACAAAAATAGATGAATGATATCCCACTTAACCCTTTACCAGCTGAATATTCATGTTAGAAATAATGACATAATGGGTATTTATCAGCTAATTTATAAATTGAAGGTCGGACTCTCAGAGCATACCTTAATTAGAGGCTAAAATGGAACAGTTTATATTGGATCTTCTCAGGTAATACTCTGATAAGAGCTAGGTCAAGATGATAACATTGCTGTTGAATGTCTGTGGAGCATACCCTTATTACAGGCCATAATGTAATCATATCTGTTGATTGACTGTCAGAGTTACATGTTGACAACCATTCTTCTCTAAAACAAGGGGAATGTCTGGGTCGGGAAAGAGATCTCTTCCAAAGTATCAACTGGTAAATAACTCTTCAGATGTGCTGTATTAAGCAGGCCCTACAAGGGGGTAATGTTCCCATATCAGCATTGCGAAATGCATCTGTTGGCTTATCTTCACACTTCTCCTTAATCTTAAACAATATCCTGAATTCAACACAGGCTTTATGGGCTTTAAAATCACTGACACTTTAAAAACAATAACAGAAGATTGTTTGGGGTATCATAAGTACTTGGCTTTCAACAGTTACCATGGAAGCAGTACATGGTCATTTTGGTAACAGTTTTAGACATAAAATTTATTTATTCATCATCAAAAGGTACATTTATTATTGCAAGCTATACTTGGAGCATGGTGTAATGTTGTGCTCGGCATACTGCGAAACATGTTATTTTCAATATTGTTTCTCTTTGTTTTCTTATCACTAATTAATATTCATGAGGATGCAAATAAGGTAATTTGCATAAAGTGAACCAAACATTAAGATTCATACATCAACTACCGGGTATATGTTTATATCATTTATAATTATCGCCAAAGTAGGCCGCAATATCTTTGTATGTTGCAGGTATGTAAACGCTCTGTAATATGAACAATGAGGTTAGAATGGTTACCTAGGAAACAGATATATCACCATCAGTGCTATATAATTTGTCTTAAATTTATTTATCTAACAATCTCGGTGATATTCAGTGATCATAGTAAACTTTAGCTAACCATTTTCCATATTTGTTTGCTTTATAAGAGAAAGACTGGTGTCTGTCGAAAATTTCAACATCTATTACTGTTCTCATAAATATTCATACATATGCAAATTAGTTTATATCAGAAAAGTAATATTTACTATTAAAGCAATGCCTCATATCTATGTTTTGTAACAATTGATTTCATGATTCATCAAAAATAACTGAGATCTAGCGGAGTATTACAGTTGGATGTCAAATTTCCAAAATTTGTGAAAGGATCGGTTACCATGGAAACCGTTACAATCTAACTTACAGTTCATTGTTTGGGTATCAATTAAGATGATTAGCTTTCTGAGTATTTTGTCATCATTTTAAACTACATTTGAAGTTGTTTTCTGATATTGGTAGGATAAAAATTGAGAGGTTTACGTTATTTCTGTATTTTTTGCTATTTTTTAATTATTCTCATTAATATTCATGTGTATGCAAATAAGGTAATTCCTAATTATAGCTTTTAAACCAAAGCACAATGTCTTAGCTTTAATTTGGTACCAGTTTTATGCAGTTAGCACAAATACTTCCTGTGATATGGAAGATTTTTGCAGGTAGGTGTCGACTAACAAAACTGTGTGAACAGAGTGAAATGAATGGTTACTATGGAAACAGTTAAAAAGTTACTTAGTGTTAAAATTTTGGTCCTCAAATTTGATATTTTGTTTTCTGAGGATTTTGTCATCAGGTTAAACTGCATTTGAAATTGTTTTCTGATATTTGTAGGATAAAAAGTGAATAGTTTACATTATTTACGTTATTTCTATATTGTTTTTACTATTTTTAATGTTCTCATTAATATTCATGAGTATGCAAATAAGGTAATTTAAAAAAAAACTGGAAATAAAAGCACAATGTCCTATCTCCAATTTGGTACCAGTTTTATGGGTTTGGGACAAAAACTGGCTGTGATATGGACGATTTTGCAGGTATGGACCATCATTACGAAAAAAGGGTGTTGCCATGGAAACGGTAAAAATGGTGCTTAAAATTAAGGCTATGGTCCTCAAATTGGATATTTTGTTTCCTGGGGGTTTCGTCATCATGTTAAACTGCATTTGAAGTTATTTTCTGGTATTTGTAGGATAAAAAAATGAAAGGTTTACGTTATTTCTATACTTTTTTTACTAATTTTAATGTTCTCATTAATATTCATAAGTATGCAAATAAGGTAATTTAAAAAAACAAGTTAGAAATAAAAGCACAATGTCTTATCTTCCATTTGGTACCAGTTTTATAGTTTTATCACAAAAACTGGCTGTGATATGGGCGAATTTGTAGGTATGGGTCATCATTACGAAAACTGGGGGGTTGCCATGGAAACGGTTAAAATACACATAGCCTAAAAGAATTTAAGTTTGAGTACATTCGCGATTCTGATTCAGGACACTTTTCTGAACATTTTGGTACCCATGAAAAAAAGTCTAGGGGGGGGGTGCACGGTAGGCACTACTGGCTCCCTGAGTATTAAACCCATTCCCTCATACTGATGCCTTTTGACACCTCTGTGAAATCACTTTTTAGGAAATCATTGTGATAAATAAAGCATTTGCTCCTATGGAGCAAATACTTTATTTATCACAGTGGTTTTATAACTACACAATTCTAAAACAAATCTTTTCATAGTTAATGCTCCTTTTCGGTAGATTTATTCAAAGAGGTTGGATCTAAAAATAGCCTATGAGGGAATGGGTTAACAATTAAAGAACATCAGTGAGGAAGCTCATGCACATACCTCATGCCACCACATTGTCAGAGAAAACAAGCAAATTCGCTGAATTGATATCCCCTACCGAAAATGTGCTGGCCTGAGTTACTCATCAGATGGACAAACAGTTCAATTTGTTTACACAAAGTAAGAGCCATAACACTGGTGTTGCAAAGAAAATGCCATAACTATGGTGTTCCAAAGTAAATGCCATAACTCTGGTGTTCCAAAGTAAATGCCATAACACTGGTGTTGCAAAGTAAATGCCATAACTCTGGTGTTGCAAAGTAAATGCCATAACTCTGGTGTTCCAAAGTAAATGCAAGTGATACTTGCAGGGTCACATTTCTTTATATAGTAACAAACATTTACACAAAGTTTCATTGAAAAAGTCAAAAGGTTTATGAGATATAACAGATGGACAAAAATGTTACATTTTTCTCAAAGAAAGGACCATAACTTTGGTTACAGTTACTCTATTCTATCACCAACTCTTCATTTTCCAAAATGTAATGTTTTGGCCTGTCCAGAGTCATTTCTCAGAAACAGTTCAGAGTTTTTCTATGAAATTTCGTGTAAATATTTAGTAGCATAAGGACATGGGGCACTGCAAGTATAATTGATACTGACCTTTAACCCATTCCCTTATACTGATACTTTTGACGACTCTGTAAAAGCCACTTTGTGAAACCATTGTGATAAATAGAGCATTTGCTCATATATATAATTATATAAACATTGTGATAAATAGAGCATTTGATCCTATAGGAGCAAATGCTCTATTTATCACAATGGTTTCAAACTACAAAATTCTAAAATTTTCCTTTTCTCTAGTTAATGCACCTTTTCAGTAGATTTATTCAACGTGGTTGGATCTAAAAACAGCCTATGAGGTAATGGGTTAAACACTAGAGTTATAGCCTTTTGTTTGCGAAAAATGTAACATTTTTGTCTGTCCAGAACCATATCTCAGAATATGTTGGGAGTTTTACCATGAAACTTTGTGTAAATGTTTAGTAAACTACGGCCATGCAACTTGTATGTATCATCGATACTGATTTTGGAACACCAAAGTTATGTACATATGCCATTATAAAAATATTCATGATGTCATTATTTCTTTCATGAATATTCATGAAGTAAATTGTTAAAAGACATAATCAGGGTAGGGTATCAAACAGTTTGACGAGTTACTTGGTCTCATCTGCATCCAGCCTGTTTGCAAAAGTAATTCTGGATTATCCTACAGTATGTTAAAGGTTATACAGTAGATCTTTGACATATCCAACTTGGACAACTCAAACTTCAGAATAACTCGAGGTAAATATTTTGGTCCTTCCAAAATGTACAATACAGAATTGTTCTAAAGTGTAATCACTACCCATATCTAGGAACACATGTGACAGCTTAATGCAGGTCGAAAGTAATGCTAAAAGCTCCAACCCCAGCATTACTTTGGACCTGCATTAAGCTGTGAACCTGAGAAATTGTACACATTAGAAATCAGATTACTCGAATCTCTGTTACCTCAAAGTAATTGTTATCCCTTTCCCTCATATTGACGACTTTTGACGACTCTGTAAAAGTCACTTTGTGAAACCATTGTGATATATAGAGCATTTGCTCCATAAGAGCAAATGCTCTATTTATCACAAAACCATTGTGATAAATAGAGCATTTGCTCCATAAGAGCAAATGCTCTATTTATCACAATTGTTTCAAATTACAAAATTCTAAAATTTTCCTTTTCTCTAGTTAATGCTCATTTTCGGTACATTTATTCAAAGAGGTTGGATCTAAAAATAGCCTATGATGTAATGATCTAAAAATAGCCTATGAGGTAATGGGTAATAGTCCTTTGAAGTTTGAGATATCGAAGTTCAACTGTATTCTTTTTTTACTACATAATGCTTACCAAGTTTCTGTCCCATCCCCTAGTTAAGTAAATGAAATATGTGAGAAAGTTGGTGGCGCTGTATTCTGACATCTGGTGATCATAGTACTTTAGTAGGTCATGCAGCCATTCAAACGAGTTTGTATCTGGACAAACCCAAAAGAAGTACACTTTCTTTAGCTTGAGACTGGCATCCTGTGTCTGCTTGGTGTACCTGTCAAAAAATACTGATCTTGAGTAATCTAGGAAAATTGTCATTTACTGAAACAAGAACATTTTTTACCATAGCAGAAACTGTAGAATCAAATCCATGTCATTCCATAAGCAAACTGGACAACAGCTGAAACCATTTTCTAATTCAATTTTTTCCACTTTTTCAAATGCTTTCCCTTTAGTTGAAAATGCAACTTTTTACACCTATACAAACAGAGTAGTCCCAGATAAGACAGTTCCTGTAAGAGCTGTTTTATCAGGATTGAATTCTGTTTGTTTAACCCATTCCCTCATATTGACGACTTTAGATGACTCTGTTAAATTCACTTTGTTAAACCATTGCGATAAATAGAGCATTTGCTCCTATAGGAGCAAATGCTCTATTTATCACAATGGTTTCAAATTACAAAATTCTAAAAAATTTCCTTTTCTCTAGTTATGCTCCTTTTTGGTTGATTTATTCAAAGAGGTTGTATCTAAAAATAGCCTATGATGTAATTATCTAAATATAGCCTATAAGGTAATGGGTTAAACATTACATAACTGATTGTCTACTGTTTGCTATGGTAATCAATATTCTTATTTCATATTTAACAAAATTATCATTAATATTCATAATGAATGGAGTCTTGTATGAACACGTATCGAGTAAGGGTCAAGACCCTGACACTACTCAGTCAGTCAGATCTCATTTGAAGTTAATCTACAAATGAAATATTCTAACATATTTTACTTTATCTAATAACAAAGGAAAATGTGTCCATGGGACACGGATGCCCCGCGAGCAAACAGGAAGTAGATGAACGACAGACCTGAAAAGGGGAGACACATTACAACTCACTATGGTAATGCTTCAGACATTCCACCTTACACAAGCCAAGAAATCCTTGACGAAAATTACAGACGGATGGACGGACGTACGGACGGATGGAAGGACAAGGGTAAAACTTGAGAAGACTTGTTACATATTTGCTTATGCATTTCACATATTAAAATACAAAAATCACATTTAATTGGGCAATTATTAGAATTATTAGTACAGAAGAATTAAGAACTGTTTAAGCTAGGTTCCCACTGCCAATCAGATCAACTAGATCAAGCCCGATCAAATGATCAGGGACTGGTTTGGCATGGGTGAAGCATGGCTGACTTACATTTGCAGTCTGGATCCAGATGAGATACAATTAAAAGTAATTTGGCATCTCATTTGGTTTCAGGCTGTATGACATCTGGTCAATAGATTCAGAAAAGCTTGGAAAAAATGGAGATAAGTAAAACATGCAGCAGACGTGAATTTGAGCAGACATTATTGTTTTCAGCAATATAAGTTACAATATAAGTTACAATATAACCCTTTCCTGTTCTATATTTAGTCCAAATTTCAATACCTATTGAATAAGCATGGAGGAAATAGTTACAATGAAATACGGAAGATGAAATATTGCAGCCATTTTTAGAAACTAAAGAATCATATCTATCAAATTTCATTTAAGCAATCAGAGCAGACCTTGATCAGATGGCTCCTATAGGAGCCGTCTGATCTGGGTCTACTTTGTTTGCAGATGCGTGAAAACACGTTTATATGAGGGAAAGGGTTAAGTCATGATGAAGATTTCTTCATAAGTTACAATATAAGTTACAATATAAGTTACACTATTACAATATAAGTTACAATATAAGTCATGATGAAGATTTCTTGCATTGTTTATATACTGAATACTGATATAACTCTCCGTATATAATGACAAGTGTTGTAGCTATATATAGCAGAGAGTAGATACTAGATATCTCTATATTTAGATACTAGATATCTCTATATTTAGATACTAGATATCTCTATATTTAGATACTAGATATCTCTATACAGTATAACCTCTGTTGATCGGCACCCCTCTTAACCAGAAACCCCTGTTATCCAGCACTGCTGTTTGGTCCCGACAGTTTCCCTATTTGTTTTATGTATCCAAACTCTCTCTTGATCGGAACCCCTGTGAACCGTTAACCGGCATACCTTGACAGGCCAATAAAGGCAAATTGGTGGTTTTTCACACCTAGTTATCCAGCGGTTTGCTGACCTGTGATCATTGACAGTAAGCCCTTTACATTCAAGTAAGTGACAAGACGAATACTGATGCAAGGCATTGGATCGCCGCGAAATTTGTGTACAAGGAAGGTTTTTAATAAGGAACTGTTTTGTTAAGACAATTGAAATACAACATTTCATTAAAAACTTAACGAGATATGTAGCCTCTAGAGTGTAATGACGTAGTGACCTAGTTTCGAACCCGTCATGATCCATATTTGAACTTGACCAAGATTGCATGTGGACAAACATTCTGATAAAATTTCAGTAAGATCTGATAACATTTGTAGCCACTTGAGTGTGAACAAGATTTTTCTATGATTTGACCTAGTGGCCTAGTTTATGACTGCAGGCGATTCATATTCAAACTTGACCTAGATTTCATCAGGGTCAATACACAAACCAATTTACTTAAAGATCAAGTGCAAAATGTGGCCTCAAGAGTGTTTAGGATTTTGTAAGATTTGACCTAGTGACCTAGTTTTTGACCCAACATGACCAATATTCGAACTTGGTGTAGATTTCATGGAGACACATTCTGATAAAATTTCAGTAAGATCCAATAAGATTTGTAGCTTCTAGAGCATTAACAAGATTTTTCTAAGATTTGACCTAGTGACCTTGTTTTTGAGCCCAGGTGACCCATATTCGAGATTGACCTAAATTTCATGCAGGGCAAAACACAAACCAATTTACTTAGAGATCAAGTGCAAAATGTGGTATCTCAACGGACAACAGACGAGGGACATCCAACGATCCTAAAAGCTCAGCATGAGCACGTCGTGCTCTGGTGAGCTAAAAAAATGAGGATAAATGAATATCCTACTCCCCTTCTCTAAAAAGGTGATAATAAAGAGACAAGGCTATAAAAATATAGTCATTTACATGTATTATGAAACAAATAACTATGTAAACAAGAAAAAATACTATGGCATGCTGATAAAGAACTCTGTTGCAAACTGTAACAAGTAAATACCTGGTAAAACTATTATGACATATGCATTGTTGGAAGTATCACATGAAACTTGACACAAATATCTAGGGCGGTCATTGATTGGTTCAGAGGCATATTGACGATACCAAAACGTAAGAGGATAAATATTTTATCCCGTCACTACAGCCGCTAGTGACGTAATAAAGGGGTAGCGTAATAAACCTAAGTTTATATGTACAGTAGAGGTTTATTTGTAAAGTAGGTGTAGGAATTTCTTCTTACAACAGGAACTATTTTTAATTTTTCTACAAATTTGTTTTACCAAAAATAACGTATAAGTTGAAAGAAAAAACACTTAATATGGATAATTATCATTAACTATCCCAGTAAAAACCCAAACCGTCATTAAACAAAAATAGAAAGGAAAAAGAGAGAAATTTTTTTTTTCGTCAGCGGTGAGAATCGAACCAGGGCTGACTGCACGATAGGCGACCGTGGTAACCACTACGCTATCAGGCCAGACATACTTCAAGGGAAATTTAAGATGTATATAAAGTTATCATGCTACTATATTGACGACTTTTATAAATAAAAAAAATAAAACGACTTTTTTAAATAAAAATAAATAAAACAATAAAACTTCATTAAAACATTTATCAATCTCATGATAATTTAATCAATAAACTCTTACAAGGTGATGGTCATAGACCTAAATATAGCCTGTTCAGTTCCATTAACGAGTGACGTTAGCCCTATCTAAAAATAGAAACCGAGACGACGGAATTCGATTTTGACCATGTAGAGCCTCCGGTAGAATAATAACCATGTCTGTTTGAATTAACATGATGTATGTATTACTTTTGTCGACATTTTTGGACAATAAACAATGGTCATTAAACAAAACTGTAATATTTCAAAATCTCTGAAGGGCATAATTTAGAACGAGAGCACCGCAAACAGGTGCACGACTACAGTTTTGACCCGGCTTCAATTCTGCGACTTTGACCCGGCTTCATTTATGTTTACAAAACTGTTTTTGGCATTTAATGTCGATACTTCGACGAAAAAAGTGTCATAATTATTGTTATTATTGATAGTGTCATAATTATTGTTATTATTGTACATTTGTTTGATAAATTTCTTTTTAAACATCGTATGAAGGTTTTTACATCACATATTTCACTACATCAATAATGCAGATAGAAACTATTCTCTGCCACGCTCTCATGTGCCAATTCATTTGGTTCATCTCACCGATGTACGCAGAATAGGCTATGTAAAACTTGTCGCTACCCCTCCTACATGGGTAAATACTTTTGAACATTCCATTAGTGATCGCCGCTCATGCGGCGATCAATAAGTACCGTTAATGGGCCTAGGGTAAATTGACCGCCCTTTATAGATTTATATTGTTATCGTCATTGAAAATACATGTATGTACACATGTAAAAAATGGCAATACCAAATGATTTAGCGTCCAGATCTACTTATGTAAAAACCAGCGGTGATGGAGGGCATATACATGTACCTGTGTAGAATCCGAACTTGTAAATAAAATCTAGTACGAATGTTCCGGTGTTTTAGTCGAGCCCTTTATACATGTGTGTTTACTTCCGATTGTACGCTTAACACGTTATGCCTATATATTACATGTACATGTAGTTCAAAAGACAATAGACAAACAGCGTAGATCCTGATCAAATGGCTCCTATTCAAATTGAGCTATCTGATCATGTTTGGCGCTGTTGTATATATTTATGTGTAATTTGTGAATTGTCATGGTGGAATTCCCCTCGCAGCGAAAAAAGGATTTGCTGGAATGAATCTTTGGGTACGTAAACTTGTGAATCTAGGCATAATTCTGTTAACCGGCACCCTCTCTTAACCGGCATACTGATGTGGAACGATGGGGTGCCGGATAACAGAGGTTATACTGTATTTAGATACTAGATATCTCTATATTTAGATACTAGATATCTCTATATTTAGATACTAGATATCTCTATATTTTAAGAAAGAAAGATAGCAATATGGCAGAGGCTCAACAAAGAAAATATTTAACCGATACTTGATTAACTTAGAACTTATATTCGTGTGCTAAAATTAATACTTTCTAATATTCTATTCTAAGTTTTTGAAAGCTGCATTTTCAAAGTGAAATTGTCCATCATTATTTTACATTAGAGTCAATTCAGTGTGAAAGGTGCAATTTGTGAGAGGGTTTTGAATGACAAACAGTGCAGACCCTGATCAGAGGGCTCCTCTGGGAGCCCTCAGATCTGGGTCTACACTGTTTGAAAATGACATTACACTCGTTTACCAAATTCAAAGGGTTAACTCTTTCGGCGCCAAATTTCTAAATGTCGTCTGCAATCCATTTTTTGTAAAAGATTTTTGTAAAATAAGGAAATGAGATAAATACATGCGAATTTCGCAGGAATAAAGCACAAACATGTATATAGAGATTGAGACAAAAAGTGAAGTCCCTGATCAGACGCCACCTTGAAAAGGCAGCGTCTTGATCTGGGACTGCACTATTTGTTATGGTGCATTTATGCGACATTGGCAGTGAAAGGGTTAATTATCACATACACCATTTGAATATATAGTTCGACTTCCTTTTATATATACAAATTCAAACTAGAGGTTTTTGTCAAAAAACCGGATGTCTCCCCTCTTATAAAAACAATATGTAAAGGGAAATCACTAAAAATGTTATGCTCTTGATGAATGATACTTCCCCTCATTATGCGTTTTCCACACTACATTTTTCAAGAAGAAAATGATAACAGCTAATAACTCCAAAAATACTGATACCAGATTTATGGCCCTTGTGCATGACACTTACTTTCATCATGCTCTTTCCAAAAATAAAATGTCATTCCAATGGCATCAGTCGAACAGGAGTTATTGATCGGCCAAAAAATGTAACAAAGGGCAATAACTCCAAAAGTATTGAAGCCAGAATTATGGCCCTTGTTCATGACACTTTCTCTCATCATGCTCTTTCCATGTATGAAGTTTCAATACGATGGCAAGAGCCATGTAGGAGTTATCGTCCGGACAAGAAAGAATTAAACAAATGTACAAGGGGCAATAACTCTAAATTTATTGAAGCTCGAGTTAAGGATCTTATGCATGACACTTTCTCTTATTATGATCGTTCCATGTATGAAGTTTCACTCCAATGGCATGTGTCACATAGGAGTAATCATCCGGACAAAAAATTGTGATTGTTTTTACAAAGGGCAATAACTGATATATTAGTGAAGCCAGAGTTATGTACCTTCTGCATGACACTTCCTCTCGTTATGATGTTTCCATATATGAAGTTTCAATCCAATGGCATCAGGCATATTGAAGTTATTGTCCGGACAAAAAATTATGATATTTTTTACAAAGGGCAATAACTCCAATATTAGTGAAGCCAGAGTTATGGACCTTGTGCATGACACTTCCTCTCGTCATGATCTTTCCATATATGAAGTTTCAATCCAATGGCATGAGCCATATAGAAGTTATCGTCCGGACAAAAAAGTGTGATTTTTTTTACAAAGGGCAATAACTCCAATATTAGTGAAGCCAGAGTTATGGACCTTGTGCATGACACTTCCTCTCATTATGCTCTTTCCATATATGAAGTTTCAATCAACTGGCATCAGGCATATTGAAGTTATCGTCCGGACAAAAAGTGTGACGGACAGACGGACAGACGGACGGACATGCTAACAAATGGGTAGTTCTGTGACTTTTTCCTTTGATCTTTTCTTGTGGGACTAGTCCCACAAGAAAAACTATTTTTGGCTCTAACTTTGGAAAAGAATGATCTGGAAGCTAACCCTAACCCTAACCCTATGTCCCACAACTGGCCAGGTTAATGTCACAAGAAATGGCCAGGTTAATGTCACAAGAGATGGCCAGGTTAATGATTTTACTTGTGCGACTAGTTAGAAAAAGTCACACAACTACCCATTGGTGAGTGCGGACGGACGGACAGACGGACAGACGGACAGACAGACAACTCTCACGAAAACAATATGTCTCCCCCATATAAATATGGGGGGAGACATAATTATCACATACACCATTTGAATATATAGTCCGACCTCCTTTTATATATACAAATTCAAACTCAATCTTCAAATAAAAAAGCATACAATTATCATAGTCATGTAACCTTAACCAACTTGGAAGTACAATGTATATTCATATATATATATAATACTGAGGTAGGGATTTTAAATATAAACTTGAGGACTTTAACTCTTTCCTCCATAAATACGCCTTTCTACGCCTCTGTAAAAGTCACCTGTTGAAACCATTGTGATAGAGCAAATTTTGCTCCTATAGGAGCAAATGCTCTATTTATCACAATGGTTTTAAATTACAAAATTCTAAAAATTGTCCTTTTCTCTAGTTAATGCTCCTTTTCGGTAGATTTATTCCAAGAGGTTGGATCTAAAAATAGCATATGGAGGAATGGTTTAAAAATGCCTTCCATGCTTTTGATAAATAACTATTTTATAGAATTTTGTAGTTTGAAACCATTGTGATAAATAGAGCATTAATTGCTCCTATAGGATAAAATGCTCTATTTATCACAATTGGTTTCATAACGTGACTTTTACAGAGACGTAGAAAGGAGTATTTATGGAGGAAAGGGTTAAACTACTCAAATATATGCACTTTTGCATATAACTGTGCAAATAGTGTAGACATTTATCAGTGGCAACATTTCATAGTTGTTAATATGAACTAAAACTGTTTGCAACATCCAATGTCCGTCTTACCCATGAGACATTAATATTAACCCATTCACTCATATTGACACCTTTTGACTCCTCTGTAAAAGTCACTTTTTGAAACCACTTTTTGAATCCATTGTGATAAATACAGCATTTGCTCCCTAGGTGCAAATGCCTATTTATTACAATGGTTTCAAAACTATACATTTCTAAAATGTTCCTTTTCTCTAGTAAGTGCTCCTTTTCAGTCGATTTTTTTTATTCAGAGAGGTTGGGTCTAAAGATAGCCCATTAAGGAATGGGTTAAATACTTATTTTAAAGTACACTTATCAAAATATGTATGATGAACTTAAATCTAATTTAGTTATGGAATCACTGAATCAATCTTCCTGAAACAATTACTTTACTACGGTATATACTGTCAATGCAAATACAGTTTGTGAAACAAATTATAGGCCCTGATCAAGAAACAATTTGATCTGGGTCTACACTGTATTATTTCTAGCTTAAGGCTCTTTTAAGAGAAATAGACATTAGGAAGTTCAGTAAAATAACTGCAGGTACCGTATGTAGGGCATTTGTGACTAGCAATACTAATATATATGTGTTTGGATGCATTTGTGATTATTTAGGGCATCGTGGCAGTTTAGATATAGGAAAGGAGGTCTGTATTTACCCTTTATATGAGAGACACCTTTTAACCCATTCAATAGGAGCAAAAAAATGCTATATTCATCACAATGGTTTAAAAACTACACAATTCTAAACTTTTCATTTTCTCTATAGCTAGTAAATGCTCCTTTTTCAGTAGATTTATTCAAAGAGGTTGGATCTAAAAATAGCATATGGGGAAATGGGTTAATAGTCATGTTAATATATTTCTTACATAAATATTCATTTAATTTAGGTAAATGGTTAAAGTAGCAACAAATCAAAATGAAATGACTGATAGTCTACCATTAGGTCATAAAGGAAAAATAAGAGCACTGCAAGTGGGTGCCAATGCTCGTCTGCCGTCATTGTCAAGATGAACATGCATACAAAAAATGAAGGTTGTAAATGAAAAATTGAAGAAGTTATGGTCAATGCTAAAGATTTCGGACAACAATGACGACGACAACGCCGATGATGCGGACGCCGGAGTTACGACAATAGCTCGTGATTTCTTCGAAACAGACGAGCTTATAAAAGCTATTGTGAAAATGATTCACAACTGTACAAGGTACTTTACAAGATTTAAAATCTTTATTAGTCCTAAGATATTAATTTTTAACAAAATTAAGTACTGTTAACCCTGTACTCCATGAATATTCATGTAAGAAACAATGACATCATGAATATTAATTACAATGTACTTGTGAAAACAGGAAATTTTGCCAATGACAGAAACTGTGGCATCAGATCTAAACTATTCCATAAGCAAACCGTGCTCCTATACGATCTCTCTGATCTGGCCCTACTCTGTTTGCAAATGTGTATATTTATATGGAGTAATGGATTAATTAACCCTTTCCCTCATATAAATGAGTTTTCACACATTTGCAAACAGAGTAGACCCTGATCAGATGGCTCCTAGAAGAGCAACAATGTTTTTTAAACAAAAGGGCATAGTTTTGTAAGACAATCATTCAGCTGAAAAACTATAATTGGATGCGCATGACTGTCCTCTTCACGATAAAGCATCATGTCAAGTTTTGTTGGATTCCAGTCTGCGGTTACTGAGAAACCGTGCAGAAACAAAAGTCAACAGACAGACCGACCACCTGACCGACAAGCTGACTCTTATAATATCCCCCAAACTTTGTTTGTGGGGATATAAATATACAGTTTATACTGTCAGTATGTGATACAAAGTCAATCATTCATTCTGAGATAATAAGCAGTTCACACACTTGCACACTTCCATAAATTCATTTTAAGATAAACTGTTCACACATTCATTCAGAAATACATTCATAGAATCTTTATGAGATACACAGCTCAGAAATTCAATCTGATACACAGCTTAATTCATTCTCAGATCAGTGATATTCTGGTAGCATGCAGAGTAGCCCACAAAGGGTGGCAAAACAATGTGCAAGAGCTCCAGATAAGATGCGTAAATTCAAACATTTTCAAGAATAGTTCCTTTATTTCTCCACCAAACCGTATACTGTGACCACTCTTTAGAATCGTCTCTTAGAGACGATTCTAAAGAGTGGTCACAGTATAGGGTTTGGTGGAGAATTGACGATTTGAGTATTTAAGTACCCACCTTTATCTGTAGCTCTGTTGTGCATTGCATTTTACTAAATATGACATGCATACTGGTAAAGGACTCCATGACCAATGATTTGAAAGCTGAAAACTGGGGATAACTGCTAGAACTGAGTGACATTGGTTTTGATAATGGACTGGTCCAAATAGATTGGCCTATTGTAGTCATGTGAACATTTTTATTTTACAGTCCCTTCCAGATATCTGAAGCAGACAGCAAGTATATGACTGAAGGTTACACCAGCAACATGGTGAAGGAAAAAAAAAAGATTTTTGGACTGAAAGATGGGACACACTTATGCAGTCCATTTTTGACAAACAGTGAGACAGTAACTCAACACCTTATGTCAGTCTGTTAAAAACATGCAGAGAAATTGTCAAGGACAAGCATTCAATAGAGCAGACATTATGTCAAGGACAGAAGAGAAATATGATGATGTTCAAAGAAATGTGTGAAGAAATGAAAAAGCCTAACTTATACATAATGGGACATAGTCTAACACAGGCATTATGATACATAGTCTAACTCAGGTATTCTGAGACATAATAGCCTGACCCAAACATTCACAACTCATCCACTTCTTGCAGTAGCCATGTTGAGTTTAATTTCGAAGATGTACTAAAAAGCCAACAATGGCCTGCATTACAAAACAAATGGCACAAAGTTCTGAAAGGCAAAACAGCCTGAATGACAGTAAATGCCATAACAGTCTGCATGTTATAAAGGCCTACACAGCAAACAGTCTGAATGGCACAACCACCTGCATGGCAAAACAGTCTGAATGGCACAACTGCCATCGTGGCAAAACAGTCTGAATGGTACAACCACCTGCATGGCAGAATACATGTAGTCTGAATGGCACAACCGCCTGCATGGCAAAACAGTCTGAATGGTACAAATGCCAGCATGGCAAACAGTCTGAATGGCACAACCGCCTGCATGGCAAAACAGTCTGAATGGCATAAC
Organism: Azorinus chamasolen; assembly: GCA_963576725.1. Taxonomy (NCBI): domain Eukaryota; kingdom Metazoa; phylum Mollusca; class Bivalvia; order Cardiida; family Solecurtidae; genus Azorinus; species Azorinus chamasolen. Next base: position 41,216,009 of record OY755237.1, read on the forward strand.
AGCGAGCATGGCAAAACAGTCTGAATGGTACAACCACCTAAATGGCAGAACAGTCTGAATGGTGAATAGCACAACCGCCTGCATGGCAAAACAGTCTGAATGGTACAACCACCTGCATGGCAAAACAGTCTGAATGGTACAACCACCTAAATGGCAAAACAGTCTGAATGGCACAACCGCCTGCATGGCAAAACAGTCTGAATGGTACAACCACCTAAATGGCAAAACAGCCTGAACAGCACAACTGCCTGCATGGCACAACAGTCTGAATGGTGCAACAGCCTGCATGGCAAAACAGTCTGAATGGTACAACCACCTAAATGGCAAAACAGCCTGAACAGCACAACTGCCTGCATGGCAAAACAGTCTGAATGGTGCAACAGCCTGCATGGCAAAACAGTCTGAATGGTGCAACGGCCTGCATGGCACAACAGTCTGAACAGCACAACTGCCAGCATGGCAAAACAGTCTGAATGGTGCAACGGCCTGCATGGCACAACTGTCAAAGGTGTCAGTATGAGGGAATGGGTTAAATAATGCATTGTAATATATATGTGATTCAATACTGCCTGTCATAGCAATATATTTACATGCACATCATAAGGTAAAGGATTAAATTAACCTGAGGTTATGAGAGACTCTTAACCCATTCCTCCATAGGCTATTTTTAGACCCAACCTCTGAACAAATCTACCAAAAAGGAGTATTTAGTAGAGAAAAGGAACATTTTAGAATTTTGTAGTTTCAAACCATTGTGATAAATAGAGCATTTGCTCCTATAGGAGCAAATGCTCTATTTATCACAATGGTTTCAACAGGTGATTTTTACAGAGGCATAGAAAAGCGTATTTATGGAGGAAAGGGTTAATAACAGAGACGGAGCTAAGTACATTCTGTGATTTTTTTGTTCATGAATAAGTTAAAAGAAAGCACATAGCACTTACTGATTTCAAGGCATGAACTAATTTGGATTGTAATCCAGTAAACAGTTGGGTGAAATCATGACAAGGAGAGGAGAAAATGATGAATACAAAAGGAAGATTGGGAATGCAAGGTGAAGGTCAATAAGCTGCACTGGAGAGGTCATTACCTTTTCTCTTGTTGGTAACTTCAGGTATGATAAAAATCAAGATGTTTTAGATCTACCGGTATATTCTATTTATCTATAGTTGATGGGAAGAATAGTGAAAAACAAAATATGTCATGGTAAGCTGTTTACTGATATTTTTAACCTTTAGCCTGCTGAGTAAATTATTTTTACAGAATTTTTCACCTACTACATTTTCAAAATTCAAGCTAAAATCAATTTGTCGACCAAAATGCAATCAGGGTGTCAAACAGTTTGGATCCTGATGAGATGCCGAGTTACTCAGCGTCTCATCTGGATCTAAACTGTTTGCATAGGTATTCACTCATCTGCCCATAGCAGGCTAAAGGTTAAAGTCTTATGCTGCAATGCTAAAGTGTGCTTGAAAAAGAACCTAGAGCCCTTTGAATAAAGTTATAAAACTTTTAACTTGAGTCTTAGTTCATACTCAAGCATCTGATTGAGCTTAGCTCAAGATCTAGTCAATAGAATTAATCCAGACTCGAACTCATAAGTTTAAAACTTCCCTCCCTGCGTTTGATCCCTATGTCCAACAGTTAATTTTTTTAAGGAAATCCTGGTTTCCTTACAGCCAAACTTAGGCAGTGACAGTTAGTTTGTTCCAGGATCATTGCAAATTGGCCTGTGGTTATAAAACCTTTTGTTTGAATCTGAGTTGATTCTTAACATCCGAATGATCAGAATGTGAGTGAAACTCAAACTCCGGTCAATCAAATACATAAGAATAAACAATAGACTCAAACTCAAGGAATTATATAACATCTAACCTAACATCTCTTTGTCGTAATACCCTATTTACTCTAAATAGTCAGAAAACAAATCTCCACTCTCCATCACTTTATAAAACTGAACATAAAATCAATTTAGCACCATTTTGATAATTTTAAATTAACCCTTTACTCCATAAATACGCCTTTCTATGCCTTTGCAAACAGAGTAAAAACCCAGATCAGATGGCTCCTAAAGGAGCCATCTGATCAGGGTCTGCCCTGTTTGCTTATGAAATGATATAGATATGGTTCTAAAGTTTCTACTATAGCCCACAATTCCTGTGTCCATATGTCATTATAAGAATTAATCTAATTAATATTCATAATTTCTTACATGGATATTCATCGAGTAAAGGGTTAAACTGAAACAGTAACAAATAGTGTAGTCCCTGATTAAACTTCTCCTTCAGGAGCAGTTTGATCCGGGTCTGCACTATTTGCCTAATTTTGTCTTTGAATACTTAGGGTATATAGGGTAAGCTTGACAGACTATATTTGACAGGACAGCACTGATGTCCCAGTATGAAGTTTGTAAACATGGTTCATGATACAGTAGAAAACTCAACTATGAAGCAAGGGTTACTGTACGCAATGTCCATGCCAAACAGGTGTTTATAACTATAAAAGCAATCAAAGTTTAACCCTTTCCATCATATAAATGCCTTTCCACACATTTGCAAATAGAGTAGACCCAGATCACACAGCTCGTATAGGAGATATCTGATCAGGGTCTGCTGTTTGCTTGTGGTATAATATAGATCTGATTCTATCGTTTCTACCAATACCAAAACATCCTGTGTACATATGCCATCATAAAAATTCAGCTCATAAACATTCATGATGTCATTATTCCTTACAAGAATATTAAACAGAGAAAGGGTTAAAGATAAATTGCTTTTCTTATTTCTAATTCATTCAGAGGTTACACAATAATCAATCAAACATCACAAACCTTTTTTGTCACCTGTAAGTTTTTAACCCTTTCGGCGCCAAATTTCTAATTGTCGTCTGCAATCCATTTTTTGTTAAATCATTTGGTACAATAAGGAAATGAGATAAATAAATACAAGTTTCAAAGGAATAAAGCACAGGTATAGGAATAGAGATTGAGACAAAAAGTGAAGTCCCTGATCAGACGCCGCCTTGAAAAGGCGGCGTCTCATTTGGGACTGCACTATTTGTCATGGTGCATTTATGCGACTTCGGCTGTGAAAGGGTTAAGATAAATAACCTATACAATGATGATAGTTTTTTTTTTTAAATGCCATAAATATGTAATTTGTATAGTCAATACTAAGCTTCTTAGGTGCATTAGCACCAACAAGAACAAAAGCTCCCTAACAAATCCATCACTTTTATTTAATGCATGCATATTACCTGTTATATTTTCATGTAGCATTTAGGTTTGACTGAAACTAAAGTAATTTGTATCATGATATACAGTTGAACTTCGATATCTCGAACTCTGATAACTCCAACTTCGGGATAACTCGAACTAAACGTTCGGTCCTTTCAAAATTTACAATACAAAATTGTTCTAAAATGTATCACTACACATATCTAGAAACACATGTGACAGCTTAATGTAGGTCGAAAGTAATGCTGTAAGCTCCTACCGGAGCTTCCAGCATTACTTAAGACCTACATTAAGCTGTGAACTTGAGTCAGATTGGTCAGATTAGAAATCGGATAACTCAAACCTCTGTTATCTCGAACTTATTTGTATGGTCCTTGAAGTTCGAGATATCGAAGTTCAACTGTATTAAGTAAGTTTACCATATATGCTTCAGCACAGATGCAAAAGGGGTGACACCAATTCCTGCTGCTACAAAAATGTCCACTTCATAGCCAAAGATATCCTCTGTAGCTGTGCCAAATGGTCCATCTACTGCCACCCTACAAACACAGGTATTCACATACACAGTGACATATATAACATGCATAAAACCCCTAACAACACTGACTTTCCAAATGGAATTTTCCAAAATTCAAACAGGTCAAGCTGATGGTGAATATTTAGGGACTTAACCCTTCTCTTGCTGAATTTTAAAATACATTTCTCCTTCTTTACCCATGCCCTGTTGTATAATTACATATATTTTAACTGTGTACAAGTATTTCGCTGTGAAATCACTGCTGTGGAGGGCACTGGTTGCACAATCAACTCCTGCAGGAGCTGTCTCATCTGGGTCTACACTATTTACAGGTAGGTATATTGACGTGAATAGTAAGCGAAGGGTTAGAGAAAAGTGTTGCATGACACGCCAGCCGGCTTATGAATGGTTGGTGGTTCTATTCCGACATTCTTCTGTGCCTGAAACAATGCTCTATGTGGATAACCTGTATGCAAATACAAAATGTACTGAGAATCTTCTTCCACTTGTATGCAGCTGGGCGTTGAAAAAAATATCTTGAAAAGTTTGCATCATAAAAATTGAGCTTTCATGATGTCAATATTTCTTAACTCTTTTCCTCCATAAATAGACCTTTCTACGCCTCTGTAAAAATCACTTACTGAAACCATTGTGATAAACGAGCATTTGCTCTTATAGGAGCAAATGCTCTATTTATCACATTGGTTTCAAACTACAAAATTCAAAAAAAAAATCCTATTCTCTAGTAAATGCTCCTTTTCGATAGATTTATTCAAAGTAGATGGATCTAAAAATAGCCTATGGAGGAAAGGGTTAAATGAATACTGAACAGGGAAAGGGTTAACCATTCCATCATACTGATGCCTTTGACATGACTGTAAAAGTTACTTTTAGAAAAATAGTGTGATAAATAAAGCATTTGCTCAATAGTATATAAATATCAGATCCTGTGAAGAGAGACAGCACGTACTGTCAACCCGAGGTTGGTTATGTCCACCGAGGCATCAGCCGAGGTGGACATTACCATACCGAGGGTTGACAATACGTGCTTTCGCTCTCCATAGGATGTGATATTTATTTTATTACACCGAACAGCAGAATCAATTTTGTCAGCAAAATAATTATTTAATGACAACAATAAACAGTTTTAAACAAAAGTTATAGCGCTACTCGGTGCTTAAAAATTGCAGAACAGCTTCACATTTCTATTCATTTTACAAGTTATAAGTTTTCACTGTCCAATCTTGACAGATCCTCCTCCGAAAAAGTCTCATAACGCGACATTTCTCAAATATATAAACAAAAACAAAGCAATTGTCATAATGACGTTTGTTGATCAAATTGCAAGCGTCAGATGACGTCAGTCGATGATGTAAACGGATGACGTCACGCACACAATTTAATAAGCGCTCACTGATCTAGATGTTCTGTGCCTATGGTAGCGGGAGACAGTATTTTTCCGACAGTAATTTTTTCCCTGCTGGGCCTGACAGTATTTCTATGTCACGATGGCCTATGGGAAATTAACATTGCAAATGAAATTTAGGTATAATAAGAGCAAAATTTAATGCTCTATATATCATAATGGTTTCGAAACTAAACAATTATAAAACTTTCCATTATTCTAGTAAATGCTCTTTTTCAGTAGCTTTATTCAAAGAGGTTAGGTCTTAAAAAAGCTATGAGGGAAAGGGTAAAATACAGCTGTGTTGTAATCATGTATGGTGCAGTTGTAATCATGTATGGTGCATACTTTGGCTGTTTCCAAGTCTCCTTAAATTCTACTTCATCTACATGACAGGCTTTGGCAAGGGCGTTGGTCCAGTCCCCAACTCGACGTATATGGACAGAGAAATAGTCATCCTCAGGTGCCTGAAAAAAACACAAGAGGGCAATGGTGGCCTACAGTGTACAAAATAAATGTTGGCCAATAACTGCCCTGGGAAGTCAATGTCTTGAATAATATTGGTAGAGAATCACTTTATTAACACCAGTTCAGCTAGTAGCTTTACAGTATGCAATCCTTAACCCTTTCCTCCATAAATACACCTTTCTACGCCTCTGTAATAGTCCCTTCTTGAATGTTCCACCTTCCATATTCCATTATAACTATTCTGTCCATGAATATTTAGTAGGTATTTAAAATTGGGATAAACATAGAACAGAGAAAGGGTTAACCCTTTCCTCCACAAATACGCCTTTCTACGCCTCTGTAATAGGCACTTCTTGAAACCATTGTGATAAATAGAGCATTTGCTCCATAGGAGCAAATGCTCTATTTATCACAATAGTTTCAAACTATGGCAAAATAAATTTTAGGGTTAACTGCCCTTGTGACATTGGTAAAATGCACACCAACTTTTAACCAAATCTCTTTGATGGTTTCTGAGAAATGGACCATAACAAAAAGGTTCACCAACGCCGACGCCAATGAGAGAGTCATGACAGTAACTCCACTTTTCGAAAAAGTAGAGCCAAAAATGACGGATAAATGTCTAATCATGTTTTCTTAAGATTTATTTATGTATAATTACCCAAAATTCTGTCTCAATAAGCAACATATTGTGGTGACTAAAATTAATCATACAACCAAAACCACTGAATTTATATCCAGACCAAACAAGTGCTGGCCTCAGTATTTATTGATATACAAGCAATGTAATTTCCTTATGGTACTAAACATTTACACAAAACTGTTTCTGAGATATGACTCCAGACATATGGAAAGATGGGCGCATGGACAGAAAAAAACCCACAATGTTTATGTGATATAATTATGGATGGACAGAGACAAACAGATGCAGAGATGGATGGACGACACCAAAACTATATCCATCCACTTTTCTGCAAATAAGGAAAATTTAAATAAACATTTTCTAAATGTGACCTACTTCTACTTAGCAACAGATTGAAATCATTTATATAACTTTGATAGAATAATTCCTGTGAAAGTTGATCAAAATCCATTTGACTGTTAAGAGGATTTCTATTTTTAGTTCCTATGACTGGAAAGAAAATGTGCCATCTGTATGTGTGATAGGTAGGTGTAATGTAGGAAACCTTTTTGACCAGCATTCAGGCCCAATATACTTTACAGAGGTGATTGTGGAAAGATGCCATTCCTGGTGTGACATCTGGGTACAGGCAGTGTAGGCCGATGCACTGTCCTTGGAAATTCACAAAAGTGAGTGTGAAGAAATGTCACATTAAAAGTCACTGCTGATGGCAGTGTAAGGAAGGCCAGTTGTACTTGCAGAAAAGAGTGTGAAGAGAAGTCACTCTTGGTGTAACTGCTGGGGGTAGTGTAAGAAGATTAATTCACCTTGGAAGTTATGTTGACAAGTGATTGTAAAGGGATATACCTGGTAACTCTCTAGGTGTAACTGCTGGGGGCAGTGTAGGAAAATGTATTCACCTAGACCAGTTATACTTACAGGAGTGAGTTTTTCCCAATTACCCCAAAACTTGTTTACTTACAGTGCATGCAAATCAGCACATTAGTTTGAGTGACGTCAGATGTCATTTTTGAGTCAGGGCTTTATTGACAGCTGTGCAAAATCGCACGCGCTGTAAATAAACACGTTTTTTGAGGGATTTAATCAACAGAATTTCATTAGATTATGCATGTATTCTCTCTTGTAATGTACCCAGACTGGAAATAAATTTGTTAAACGGTGTTTCGGCAGGGTGTACGGGTTTGTATGACAGTTTTTAATTTCTTAATTCCTGAGCGCAAAGCGCTCAGGAAATAAGGAATCCAAAACCATCATACAAACCTGTACACTTCGCGCTCAGGAAATATGGAATTAAAAACCGTCATACAAACCCGTACACCCTGCAGAAACACCGTGTAACTAATAATGTTCTGGGCGCATGTGTACTTACAGAAGTCAGTGTGAAAGGGTGCCATTCTAACTGTGACAGCTGGGGACAGTGCAAGAAGATGTACTGGCCAGGGCCCATGTTGAAACCTTTCTTCTTCATCTGCAGCTCAAATACATTGGACGGATGTTTCACCACCTGAATGTATAACAAAATGTATAACAAAAAACCTATTCTGTTAACCCTTTCCTTCATAGGCTAATTTTAGACCCAACCTCTTTGAATGAATCTACCAAAAAGGAGTCTTTACTAGAGAAAAGGAAAATGTTATAATTGTGAAGTATAGGAATCATTGTGATCAATACAACATTTGCTCCTATGGAGCAAATGCTCTATTTATCACAACGGTTTCAAGAAGTGACTATTACAGAGGCGTAGAAAGGTGTATTTATGGAGGAAAGGGTTAACCATTCCTCTATTCTATGTTTATCCAATTTTCAATACCTACTAAATATTTATGGACAAAATAGTTCTAATGGAATATGGAAGGGGTGGAACATTGTAGCCATTTTAGAAACTACAGAAACAGATCTATCAAATTCTATCAGCAAACAGAGCAGACCCTGATCAGACGGCTCCTATAGGAGCCATCTGATCTTTGTCAGCTCTGTTCGCAAATGCTTGAAAGGGCATTTATATGAAGGAAAGGGTTAAACTTTCATATGTTTAATTTAAAAGCAAAAAATAATCCATTTTCTGTTAACCCATTCCTCCATAGGCTATTTTTAGACCCAACCTCTTTGAATGAGTCTACCCAAAAGGAGTATTAACTAGAGAAAAGGAGAATTTTAGAATTTTGTAGTTTGAAACCATTGTGATAAATAGAGAATTTGCTCCTATAGGAGTTAATTATTACATTACATATTATTACATTAAGTGACTTTTAAAGAGACGTAGAAAGGCATATTTATGGAAGAAAGGGTTAATCCTTTCCTTCATATAAACGTGTTCTTATGCATTTGCAAACAGAGTAGACCCAGATGAGCAATTTATTTTCTAAATTCAGCAGGCAGATATATTTCAGCTGCGACATTGGGCAAGATTATAAACAGTATGTAGATACAACAATTAATGCCAATTACCTTAGTGATTGCAACTTTCTGTTGAGATCTGATGAATCGTACAATTCTCTCTATCAAATACAGCACCATTGGTCCAACAACCCACTGCCAGGTCTAGAACACAAGAATGAATAGGACACTTTTATTCATAAAGACACTTCTTTTGAAAAATAGAGTTGATGTGGATCATCTATACAGTAAAACAACTCCAAACCGAAATTCTAGTCAGAAGAATTTTGATACTTTTAGGCAGGTGGCTGCTTAATGCATGATGAAAATCATGCAGAAAGCTCCCAGACTTTCTTCATGACTTTCACCTAGCATTAAGCTGCCACTTGTCTCAAAGTCTAAATTCAGTTTAGAAGGGTTTTACTGTATTCAGTCGGGGGGGAAGTTTCATAAGCATTAGCTTTAACCCTTTCCCTGTTCTATGTTTATTCCAAATTTCAATAGCTATGACAAAACATGGAAGGTGGAATATTGTAGACATTTTAGAAAGCAACGAAACAGATCTATCAAATTCTATTTGCAAACAGAGTAGACCCTGATCAGACGGCTCCTCTAGGAGCCGTCTGATCTGGGTCTACTCTGTTTGCAAATGCATGTTAACATGTTAATATGAAGGAAAGGGGTTAATATACATGTACAATAGATATAGATATAGAATGAAACAAGACCCTGATTAACCTAGCATTTAAAAAATAAAGATGATCCTCGAAAACGGGATTTACAATTTACCCTTTTACTTTATGAATATTCCTGTAAAAAGTAATGACATCATGAATATCAATTTGAGGATTTTTTATAGTTGCATATAAACATAGGAATTTTTGCCCATGGCAGAAACTGAACGATCACATCTATATCAATCAATATGCAAACAGAGCAGACCCTAATAAAATGGCTCCTACAGAACCTGTCCGATCTAGGTCTACTCTGTTTTGCAACGGTGTTTCAAGGTCTATATATGAAGCAAAGGGTTAAGTCTTAATTGATTTTTTTTTTTAAAAATAAACTATTCTTCAAGAGTGAAACGATTAACCCATTCCCTCATACAGACGAATTGTGGTTCCTGTAGGAGCTGTGTGATCAGGGTCTGCTCCGTTTGCTTATGGAATAAATCTGCTTCTGAAGTTTCTGTCACTACCAACAATTTCATTATTAATAAGTAATTATAAAATACAATCCATAAATATTCTTTAATTAATATCTTAAAGCGCAAAGGGATTAATGTCAACTTTTTATTTTAAAATAAACTATCCTTCGAGGGTAATTCTTACAAAATGAAAATTGACTGGGCAGTACAAAATGACAGATGTGTGTATTCTGAATACTAAAGCATCAACAGCTTTAGCATACAATATTATTTCAAATAAACACTCCAGAGGTGTTACATTTATTAACCCATTCCCTCATATTGATGCCTTTTGACGCCTCTGCAAAAGTCACCTGTTGAAACCATTATGATAAATAGAGCATTTGCTCCTATAGGAGCAAATACTCTATTTATCACGATGGTTTCAAACTACAAAATTCTAAAATTTCTTTAGTTATTCATGATTATTATAGAGGGCTTTAGTTGTTTTATCAATCATCAGTTTCCCCTCAGGCTTAACCCATTCCCTCATACTGACGACTTCTCAAGTTTTGATGACTCTGTAAAAGTCACTTTGTGAAACCATTGTGATAAATAGAGCATTTGCTCCTAGGAGCAAATGCTCTATTAATCACAATGGTTTCAATCTACAAAATTATAACATTTTCCATTTCTCTAGTTAATGCTCCTTTTCGGTAGATTTATTCAAAGAGGTATCTAAAAATAGCCTATGAGGTAATGGGTTAAGGGGGTGTTATTAGAGTGGATAATTACACTGGCATCTGAGTGAGCAAACTGGGGTATTGGGCACTCGTCTATGGTTCCCCACTTCTCATACAGGTCCTTACACTTCTCTGGGTCATGCTCATCTGTGTTCGTCTGTCCTCTTATAATTCCCCTGTACAAATATAATTATATTTTGACATTATTTTTTTTTTTTGGGGGGGGGGGGGGGGGGGGGGGGGGGAATTGATTATTTATAACTCTTTGAATAGTAAGTATACTAGGTAAATATTGACAGCCAAAAAAAATCCTCTAAACTGTCAAGTCAAGTTGAATAATATTGCTGAATGTCAAATAGAACAGACCCAACCAAATGCCATGCCAAACATGCATTTAGCTAACCAGAGTCTGTACTGTTTTGCAATGCCACAAGATTTCTTTTTTTAACCCATTCCTCCATAGGCTATTTTTAGATCAAACCTCTTTGAATTAATCTACCAAAATGGAGCATTAACTAGAGGAAAGGAATTTGTTTTAGAATTTTGTAGGCTTGAAACCATTGTGATAAATAGAGCATTTGCTCCTATGGAGCAAATGCTCTGTTTATCACAATGGTTTCAAAAAGTGACAATTACAGAGGCATAGAAAGGGGTATTTATGGAGGAAAGGGTTAATGGCATAAAGTATTTTGAACCTCCCTTTAGAAGAACTCCTCTAAAGTGGAAGCAGGCAAAATAAACTTTTACTGTTTTACAGCAGGTGGCCACTTCACTTGGAAAACAAATTTTACTCCTATGGAAAGCCCTAGCATAAGAGATGCCTTTTGATTGATGCTGTTTGTTGTCTATGCAAACAGAATAGACTCAGATCAGATGACTGCTATAAGAGATCTGTTCAGGGTCTGCTGTGTCTACTTATGGGAGAATATAGATATGATTTTTAGTTCTCTTTATGATATAAAATTCTCTTGTTTATATGCAATAAAACATTTAGCACATTAACCCATTTGCTCCTAGTGGATTCTTCCATGCTTATATATTGGATTAGTCTATCTTTTATCTAAGGGATGTCTGGTCCAAATTTTCATTTTTGTTTTGTTTTATATTGAATTTCCTATCAGCAAACAGTGTAGACTCTGATCAGACGCCGCATAATGCGGTATCTGAACAGAGTCTACACTGTTTGCCTACGTCCCATATATGGGATCATGGGAGCAAATGGGTTAATATTAACCCTTTCCCTCATATAAACATGTTTTTCACACATTTGCAAACAGAGTAGAACCAGATCAGAGGGCTCCTAGAGGAGCCGCCTGATCAGGGTCTGCTCTGTATGCTTAGGAATTTGAAAGATCTGTTTCTTTAGTTTCTAAACTGGGTACAATGTTCCACCTTCGATATTTCATTATAACTATTTTGTCTTTAAACATTTAGTAGGTATTGAAATTTGAAATAAACATTTCTCATATGAAAATTCGAACTACAGACCCAAAATTAAAGTTCCTTTCAGTAGAGATATTCTAGTGTAAATCTGAGTTATGAGAGTACCAATGAATTAACCCTTTGCATGTTCAATAATATAACATTATGAAAACAGTAAAACCTCTCTATAACGACCACTAAATTGTGTTCATTAGTTGGTATTTAGGGCAGGTGGCTGCTTAAAGCAAGGTAAAAGTAAAACAGATTGCTCCTATAGGAGCCTTCTGTTTTACTTTCACCTTGCTTTAAACAGCCACATGCCTTTAACACAAAAGAATTGATGCAATTTAGTGGCCGTTATAGAGAGGTTTTACAATATTTGCAGAATTTGTATAATGGTATATGTACACACAAATTATTGGTATTGGTAGATACTGTAGATACTGTAGATACTGTAGATACTGTAGATACTGTAGATACTGTAGATACTGTAGAGTCAGGTCTATTATTGGTATTGGTAGATACTGTAGAGTCAGGTCTATTATTGGTATTGGTAGATACTGTAGAGTCAGGTCTATTATTGGTATTGGTAGATACTGTAGAGTCAGGTCTATTATTGGTATTGGTAGATACTGTAGAGTCAGGTCTATTATTGGTATTGGTAGATACTGTAGAGTCAGGTCTATTATTGGTATTGGTAGATACTGTAGAGTCAGGTCTATTATTGGTATTGGTAGATACTGTAGAGTCAGGTCTATTATTGGTATTGGTAGATACTGTAGAGTCAGGTCTATTATTGGTATTGGTAGATACTGTAGAGTCAGGTCTATTATTGGTATTGGTAGATACTGTAGAGTCAGGTCTATTATTGGTATTGGTAGATACTGTAGAGTCAGGTCTATTATTGGTATTGGTAGATACTGTAGAGTCAGGTCTATTATTGGTATTGGTAGATACTGTAGAGTCAGGTCTATTATTGGTATTGGTAGATACTGTAGAGTCAGGTCTATTATAATTCATAAGCAAACAGAGCTGGCCCTGGTCAGATGGCTCTAACAGGAGCCGCCCGATCTGAGTCTACTCTGTTTGCAAAGGCATGAAAAGGCATTTGTAGGAGGGAATGGGTTAATTCATATATAAATGTAACATTTCCATATATATGTTGGCATAGCAACTAAAATACTTACTGAAGGCCATGTATACAGATTCCAATAAAGAAAATAACAAAAAGATGATGGGTGAACCAGAACACTTCAAAGTAAGACCTCCTGAAATACAAAGACAGAATAAAATTCATAGAGGAACAGTACATAAATGAACAATACTCTAAACAAGCTAAACGACACAGATAACACATCCAGGATATTAACCCATTCCTGCATAGGCTATTTTTATATCCAATAAATCATGAATACTAATTAGATTAATTGTTATAACAGCACACAGGAATATATGGCCTTAGCAGAAACTGTAGAAACATATCTGTTATATCATATTAAGCAAACAAGAGCAGACCCTGACCAGACGGCTCCTATAGGAACTCTCTGATCTGGGTCTACTCTGTTTGCAAAGGCATAGAAAGGCTTATTTATGGAGTAAAATGGTTAAAGAAATGAAAGAAAATGGTAATTTTTAGTATTGAAGCAGACAACAATTTTTGAAGATGGAAGATACTTTGTTTAGAAAGGATTGTTGCATTACCTCATATAAACCTTTTCGTACCTTTGAAAACAAGAGTACACCCAGATCAGAAGCTCTTTTAGAACTTTAATTCTGTTTAGGGCCTGCTCTGTTTGCTTATGGAACTACGCAGAACTGATCGAAAAGTTTCTCTCATGGCCAAAAGTTCCTGTGCTTAGGTACCATAATAAACTTCAGTCAGTGAATATACATGAGGTGATAGATTCTGCCTTAACCCTTTCCTCCATAGGCTATTTTTAGACCCAGCCTCTTTGAATGAATCTACCCAAAAGGAGCATTTACTAGAGAAAAGGAAAATTTTAGAATTTTGTAGTTTGAAACCATTGTGATAAATAGACCAAATGCTCTATTTGTCACAATGGTTTCACAGAGTGACTTTTACAGAGTCGTCAATATGAGGGAATGGGTTAAGATGTTTCACAGTCACCCACCTGATAAGTTCTGTTGAAGAAGTGACCATCAGTATAAGACCCAAGGTGGCCACAACTCCTGACACCCCTGCCACTGTCTTAAACACAAACAAGTTGGGGTCCTGTACAAACAACAATATACCTTAATTATAGGGATGGCAATGGATATACAAAATGTACAAATAGTCTGTTATTCGAATATCTACTGAGTTTTCGAATACAATTTTTGTGACCCGAAATTCTTTTCAGAAAAGTGTTTTTTGTCATATTTAAGAACTTCCATATATGGATAACTGATGATGAATAGGAGCCTTTAACCCATTCCTCCATAGGCTATTTTTAGACCAAACCTCTTTGATTGAATCTACCCAAAAGCAGCATTTACTAGAGAAAAGTAAAATTTTAGAATTTTGTAGTTTGAAACCATTGTCATAAATAGTTATTTATTAATTAATAATAGCTATTTATCATAATGGTTTCAAGAAGTGGTTATTACAGAGGCGTAGAAAGGCATATTTATGGAGGAAAAGGTTAACCCTTTACGCCATGAATATTCATATAAGAAATAATGACATCATGAATATTAATTAGATTAATTTTTATAATGGCACATAAATACAGGAAGTTTGGGCCATTGCAGGAACTGTAGAATCACATCTATATTATATCATAAGCAACCACAGCAGACCCTGATCTGAGTCTACTCTGTTTGCAAAGGCATAGAAAGGTGAATTTGTTTTCATACCACCCGTCAAACTGAGCTGATTTAATCTGCTAGTGTAGTTTGATAATTAACTTCAGCGGCATGCTGCTTGCATACCATACCTGCTGTTAAAATGTACCACATACAGACATGACTTTTGTTTCTTTTTACAAGTTTAATTGTCTAGATACATTGCAACTGACACACTTACATCTGACTAACACATAAGGAATGCGCATATCTAATCAAGAAAAAAAACCAAAACAAAGTAACACCAAACAGAAAAAAAACAGAAGAAAAATCCCAGAACATTTCTTGTTTGTATGTCATTACACATATTAAGCTAATTTATATTCTCATAACCCATTCCTCCATAGGCTATTTTTAGACCCAACCTCTTTGATTGAATCTACCCAAAAGGAGCATTTACTAGAGAAAAGAAATATTTTAGAATTTTGTAGTTTGAAACTATTGTGATAAATAGAGCATTTGCTCCTATAGGAGCAAATGCTCTATTTATCACAATGAATTCAAGAAGTTGTTATTACAGAGGCGTAGAAAGGGATAATATATACATTCATTTTGGCATAAATTTTACTAGAGTAAAAGGTTTAAGTATGTCAAATCAACACAGTCAAATAGGGAGAAATCAAAATAAATAAACAAGACATGTAAGAGTTTGTGTATATGCTTAAATGAGTTCATCTGGTTGGTAAACATAGTATAGAAAGTTCTTTTTTTATCACAACCAACAGTATTTTTTACCTTGCTGAAATTTTCGGACATCAACACTGTCCATCATCAGAGCACGGACTTATCTAATGTCATTGGCTGTTTCCGTCACTGCACTGGGATGGAGCCAGAACAATAGATAGGGAGGGAGACACATGCACAAAATGAGTAAAGGAAGCTATTCACATTGCGCGACAGTCATCTACGATGAATAGGGATGAGGGGGACTAAAAGTTGTCAGGGGCCTATGGACCTATTTTCGCCTCTCACCCATGTATACTAGTTTGTGTATACATATGGTCACAAAGAGACAATAAGCATACTGTAAAAATTTAGTGACAAGTTCTTGCATATAGAACGTTGGTACAGATATAGCTCTTGGTATGTCTGAGATTATGCCCCTTTGAAATAACTGACTTTTACATAAGAAAGGAACTATTACAGAAACTGATTTTTATCACTAATTATGCATGTTTTACATATTAATCCTTTCCCTCATAGGCTATTTTAGATCCAACCTCTTTTAATAAATCTATCGAAAAGGAGCATTAACTAGAGAAAGGAAATTTTTGAGAATTTTGTAATTGAAACCAGTGATACATACAGCATTTGCTCCTATAGGAGCAAATGCTCTATTTATCACAATGGTTTCAATAGGTGACTTTTACAGAGGCGTAGAAAGGCATATTTATGGAGTTAATCTTTATCTGGAAGCTGAGGCACACTATTAATCAATAAATCATCAAAAGTTTGGGGAACACTATTTTACATTACCAGCATACAGTTTAGATCTAGATGCAAACAAAAGTGATCCTGGTATAAAAACCCACAAGATAAAAACTAATGGGCTATTCCACTCAGAGTTGAAAGGGTTAAAATTGCAAAGATGATAATTCCAACCCTTTTAAACCTTTCCCTCATATAAACGTGTTTTAACACATTTGCAAACAGAGTAGACCCAGATCAGACAGCTCCTATAGGAGCCGTCTGATCAGGGTCTGCTCTGTTTGCTAATGGAATTTGACAGATCTGTTTCTTTACTTTCTAAAATGGCTACAATGGTTCACATTCCGTATTTTCATCATAATTATTTTGTCCATGAATATTCAGTGGGTATTGAAAATTTGAAATAAACATAGAACAGGGAAAGGGTTAAATCCAGTAAGCTTTCACAAAAATAAAAACCAATAAAGTCTTACCTCTGTAGAATCCCTTACTGGGTTGATATAAGTCTCACGAGGATTTGAGTCGTCAAGGTTACTGAGAACAGATAGAAGGCCTTTCACATCATCATCTTCATGGTCATGAGCCACAACTAGTCGCTCCACATTGAAAACATGAGATCCGATATGAAGAGCTACAATGTAAATACAGCTGAACTTTGATATCTCGAATTCGGATAATTTGAAATTCAGGAAGTAAAAGTTTGGATTTTTCAAAATTAACAAAACAGAATTGTTCGAAAAATATATCACGATGCATACATGTGACAGCTTAACACAGGAGCTTTCGGCATTACTTTAGACCTGCATTCAGCTGTGATCTTGAGAAGCTGTTCAGGGTTCATGCTTATAAAGCTTTTTAGTTGAGTCTGAGTTTGTTCTCAAGCTTTTGATTGGTCAGATTTGAGTTCTCAAGCTTTAGATTGGTCAGATTTGAGCCAAACTGACCAAACAAAAACTTGAGAACGAACTCACACTCAACTAAAAGTTTTATAAGCATGGATCCAGATTTGAAATCAGATGACTCGATATCTGTTATCTCGAAGAAATTTGTATGGTCCCTTGAAATTCGAGATATAAGTTCAATTGAAGTCAAACATCAAATCAATGCGATAAAATATTCATGATATCATTATTTCTTAAATGAATATTTATAGAGCAAAAGATTAACTCGTTCTCAAATATGAATGCCTTTTCATGCTTGTGCAAACAGAGAAGACCCAGATCAGACAGCGTAAAAATAGCGTAGGAGGGAATGAGTTAACAAATGCAAATTTCAATAGATCACTTACCAGTGTGTAAACAGATCATGTACGCTATGTACTGATGGAATGTGATATGCTTATCCAGCTGTCTAACAACAGTCTTTGGCATGCATCTCTGTTAAATAAATTGCAAAACATTATTATCCTACATATTAAGCAAGGCAAAGCAAGGCATACGGTAATTCTTGTGCAGTTTGATCAACCCTTTCCTTCATATAAACGCACATTTGCAAACACAGTAGACCCAGATCAGATGGCTCCTATATGAGCTGTCTGATCAGGGTCTGCTCTGTTTGCTAATGGTATTTGATAGAGCTGTTAAAACAATGGTTTCAAAACTACAAAATAATTGTATTTTCTTTTTCTCTAGTAAATGCTCCATTTCCGTAGATTTAGTCAATGCCTATGAGGTAATGGGTCAAGATAAACAGCAAAGTGCATTTAGTTAAATATCAAGGGGCATACCCGTAACTCTAGGAATATTAATGTGCACTTGTAATACGACATGATACTGACAGTGTAATTTATACCCTTATCTTTGCACTCATAGCAGTGAATTCATGATAATCTTAAACCTTTCCTTCATAAAAACCTGTTTTCGCGCATTTGCAAACAGAGTACACCCAGA
Source organism: Azorinus chamasolen (assembly GCA_963576725.1). NCBI lineage: Eukaryota > Metazoa > Mollusca > Bivalvia > Cardiida > Solecurtidae > Azorinus > Azorinus chamasolen. Next base: position 41,234,105 of record OY755237.1, read on the forward strand.
TCAGACGGCTCCGATTGGAGCCGTCTGATCAGGGTCTGCTCTGTTTGCTTATGGAATTTGATAAATTTCCTTAGTTTCTAAAATAGCTACAATGTTGAGACAATCCAGTAATTTACAGACCTAGATGACAGGGCTCCTAGAGGTCTGCACTATAAGTCATGTTACACTTTTCTTTATAAATACAGTAAAAACCTTCTAATGTGTCCACCAAAAAGGGGCATAATTCTAGGTGGGAGAGGCAGGTGGTATAGGAGTTTTCTGCATTACTTTCACCCTGAATTAAGCAACCACCTGCTTAGATAGACAGCTACAGTTATTTTTTTAAGTGGTCGCATTAGAGGGGTTCTACTGTATTCTTAAATATTCATTGTACACTTTACATTTTTGAATTTTGCAATAGTCCATTTGAAAATTCAGCGTTGTATGGGTTAATAATGTTTGAATGAAAGGTCCTGCTAGTAGTAAATAGTGAAATAGTATAACTGGATATTAAACTTCGATAGGTGGATACAGTTTGTTTCACTTAAATATGCTTTCGTTTTACTTGCACTTTACCACTGTATTTGCCATCACGGTTGTTGTAGATTAGTCGGAGAGGGGATACGTTTATTTACAGTTTGTCTTTTAGGGTGATGATGGAATAAGTGTGAGGTTGGGCGCCCTTAAACCGGTTTAAACCCCCGGTGACATTTGTCACTGACCGTTCCAAGGCAGTGCTTCCATCTTCCCCCTATCGTTTGTTTGTTATGTCTTTGTGCGTATCTTTGTGTCTTTTATATGTCTTTGTGCGTCTCTTTGTGTCTTTTATATATGCATGTACATTTACTGTTTTTCGTCATGGTGCTGTTTGAGCGGTTGTGTGTTTTGTATACGGTGTTTCCAGCATGACTCATACATGTACTTTGGTTGAGATAGTTGTGGTCTTTGAGAACAATTATTTATGATAGAGTGCAATCATGTCAATTTTCACAAGCAAAGGTGCATGCATGTATTAAAAATTGCAGATGAAATGTGTATTGATCTATTAACCCATTCCCTCATATTGACACCTTTGGGCCCATTCCCTCATATTGATGCCTTTTCACGCCTCTATAAATGTCACTTCTTGAAACCATTGTGGTAAATAGAGCATTTGCTTCATAGGAGCAAATTCTCTATTTATCACAATGGTTTAAACACTACACATTTCTAAAAATTTCCTTTCCTTTCGTTAATGCTCCTTTTTGATAGATATATTCAAAGAGGTACAACCTAAAAATAGCCTATGCAGGAATGGGTTAAGATATTTTATTTCTCAGTGAGATCCATTTTGCTGTTACTTATTACAATCTCTTCTAAGGTGTGGTTCTAATGAGTTGACGGTAACAAGAGGGCCATGATGGCTCTGATATATCACACCAGACAGGCTACCTAGTCTAAGTGCACTGAATAAGGGGAAACCTTTAAACTGTAGTTTCTGATGTGAAGAAGCCTATTTTAAAGAATAACCAACAGGGCAGGGCCAATTTTAACCTCAGAACTATGATATTAACAAAATTTATAAAGGTATACTAAGTAAATATATACAACAAATATCTAAGCTCTGGGACATGTAGTTTTTGACAAGAACATTTTTCCTATGCACAATTAGTGACCCCAAGGGCTGTTTAAACAGCAGTCAGCTACAGAAAACTGGCCACCCCTGGGGCGGGACCAATGTTGATCCCAGGGGCATAATTTATATACCTTTTGTTGAGGACCTGAACATGCTGCTATGTGCCAAATATGAAATCTGAGAACATTCCAGTTTCAGTGGAGAAGACTTTCAAAGTTTTCACTATATGTTTCTATTGAAACCTTGAAACCCCCAGGGTGGGGCCAATTTTGACTCCAGGGGCATAATTTATAGAACTTTTGTAGAAGACCTGTAGGTGATGTTGCCAAAGATGAAAGCTGAGAACCCTGTAGATTCAGAGGAGAAGATATTTAAAGGTTCAAATTGTTGACGACAGAAAACTCACGAAAAACACCGATGGACGACGGATATCAGGCGATCACAAATGCTCACCTTTTGTGCTCTGGTGAGCTAAAACTATATAAAAACTTTGTCTTATCTACAGTTCAACATGTAGTACTAGAACACCGTACCTTCAGAGATCCTCGTAAGAATGAGATGAGGTTTCTGCACACTGGGATAAGAATCAACATACAATTTAAATTGAGGCAAGCAGCACTGGCTCGAGCCCAGCACAGGGCGTCCTGCAAAGAAAAGGGGAGAATATAAACTCTGTTAATGTCATTACCTCAGTATTTGGCCAGATTAACTTAGGCAACTAGTGCAGACTCAGATCAAACTGAAGGAGCAGTTTCAACAAGGTCTACACTATTTACTTCTCCATATGTTTAACACATTACTTCATACTGACGATTCTGTAAATGTCACTTTGAGAAACCATTATGATAAATAGAGGATTTGCTCCTATAGGAGCAAATCCTCTATTTAATAGCCTATGAGGTAATGGGTTAAAGAAATGTTATCATAACAGTGCAATATACTGTAATATAACTGAACTTCGATATCTTGAACTTCAAGAGACCATAAAATTACATCTTAACAATATCTCAAGTTCATGAGTTCTCAAGTTCACAGCTTAATGCAGGTCTGAAGTAATGTTGAAAGCTCCTGTAGGAGCTTTCAGCATTTTTTTTCGACCTGCATTAAGTTGTCACATGTGTTTCTAGATATGAGTAGTGATACATTTCAGAACCATTCTGTGTTGCAAACTTTTACTTTCAGTTATCCCGAAGTCAGAGTTATCCCGAAGTTTGAGTTATCCCAAAGTCAGAGTTATCCCGAAGTTTGAGTTTTATCCTGAAATTTGAGTTATCCGAGTTTGCGATATCCAAATTCAACTGTATATGTATTCATCTTTGCAAACCACTGGAGACTGGATGTCTGAACATTTAGTGTAACTGTAATAACTACAGAAATAAAGCATTACCAACTGAATGTACAGCATTCTAAGACAACTGATTTCATGATTGAATTTGCTGGTATTACCACTAATAAGTGATGGAAACAATTTTTTATCTGTTTAACTATTTACTCCATGAATATTAATGTAAGAAATAATGTCTTCATGAATATCAATTAACTCAATAACATAATGGCATTATGAATATTTAGGGACTTTTTACCATGGCATAAACTGTAGAATGAGATCTATATAATTCCACAAACAAATTCCGCAGACCATGATCATCATCAGATCATGGCTCTTATAGAAGCTGTCTGATCTGGGTCTACTCTGTTTAAAAAGGCATACGGTAACCAAGGCATAAAGGGTTAATAAAAGTAAAATACATACTTCCAGAGTGATCAATCATACCATGATATATTTCATCACATGGAAATTAAACGAAAAAAATTTGACTCCAATGGATCTAATTTGAGGGGAACATTATCTCATTTAACGAAAATGATTATGAAAAGAACAAGGCCCTGCAAGAGCTGTCAGAAATCATACCCCCATCATTAACACTTACCCCCACCATTAACACTTACACAACACCATTAACACTAACCCTCACCATTAACACTTACCCCCAGCATTAACACTTACCCTCACCATTAACCCTTACCCTCACCATTAACACTTACCCCCACCATTAACACTTACCCTCACCATTAACACTTACCCTCACCATTAACACTTACACAACACCATTAACACTTATACAATGCCATTAACACTTACCCTCACCATTAACACTTACCCCCACCATTAACACTTACCCTCACCATTAACACTTACACTCACCATTAACACATACCCCCGCCATTAACACTTAACCTCACCATTAACACTTATCCTCACCATTAACACTTACCCCCCACCATTAACACTTACCCTCACCATTAACACTTACCCTCACCATTAACACTAACCCCTACCATTAACACTTACCCCACCATTAACACTTAAACCTCCCCTAAAATTAACACTTACCCCCACCATTTACACTTACCCCCACCATTAACACTTACTCCCACCATTAACACTTACCCCCACCATTAACCTGAGGTAGTAATATTCAATTCCATTCTTGTACATCAGATAGGCATACACAAACATGCCAATGTTCCCAATGATCCACACACCCTAAAATAAGAAAAACATGACCAAATGTTCAACATTACATTAATCCTTTCCTCCATAAATAGACCTTTCTACGCCCCTGTAAAAGTCACTTTTTGAAACCATTGTGATAAATAGAGCATTTGCTCCTAAGGAGCAAATGCTCTATTTATCACAATGGTTTCAGGACTACAAAATTTTCATTTTCTCTAGTTAATGCTCCTTTTCGGTAGATTTATTCAAAGAGGTTGGATCTAAAAATAGGTTAACATGGGTTAACTAGACGGTGTTTCGATGTTTCTGTCACAAAAACATATACAGTTGAACTTCGATATCTCGAACTCGGATGACCCGAACTTCGGAATAACTTGAAATTAATGTTTTGTCTTTCAAAAAATTACAATACAGAATTGTTCTAAAGGGTATCACTGAGCATAGAAACACATGATTGTGACAGCTGAATACAGGTCGCAAATAATGCTGAAAGCTCCTATAGCATTACTTTTGAACTGCATTAGCTGTGAACTTGAAACAAGAAATTCAGACTAGAAATTGGATGTCTCGAACCTGTTGTCTTGGAAATAATTTGTATGGTCCCTTGAAGTTTGAGATATCAAAATTTAACTATACCTCCGGGCTCCCCCTCTGAGGCAAGGGGAAGGTATGTATGTGTACAAAGCAGCCAAATCTGCCAAAAAGCCAAAAACATGCAAAAACACCAAACATATGCACAAGTAGATTTGGTATGAAAATATAAATGGCCCTATATCATTAACCCATTCCCTCATAGGCTATTTCTAGACCCATCCTCTTTGAATAAATCTACTGAAAAGGTGCATAACTACAGAAATGGAAAATTTTAGAATTTTGTAGTTCTGAAACCACTGTGATAAATAGGAGCAAATGCTCTATTTATCACAATGGTTTCAAAAAGTGATCTTTACAGAGGCGTAGATAGGCATATTTATGGAGGAAAATGTTAACCTGTGAATTGTAGCACTAGATAGAGGTGAACTAATCACAAACATCGCTGGAATATAAAGATAAGACAGCCTAAGAAGTTTTAAAATTTTCAACTGAAGGTTTTTCAGTCTGTTCAATATAACATTAGCCATACCATAATTAATTCTCAATATGCTCACAGGATGGCTATTGCTACCTGAAAAACATTTAAACTGGACCACTGATTTTGAAGAAGAAGATATTTAAAATTATCCTATATACATGATGTACATAGTTATAGAAAGAAATGTAGCCCCGTCACTGGCAGCCATGTTTTTTAAGATATCAAAATGATGAACATTTAACAATTTTGGTAGAGGATCCATATACTACACTATATCCAGAGGTCCAGATAAGAAGCTTAATTTAGAACATTTTCAAGAATAACTTCTTTATTTTATTTCTCCATCTAACCACATGTTGTTGTAACCACTCTTTAGAAATGTCTCGAAGAGATGATTCTAAAGAGTGGTCACAAGATAGGGTTTGGTGAAGAAATGGCGATTTTAATAATTGGGTATTGGTTTTTATCGAGTTTTACGTCGTTTTTTTTAACAGTATTTCAGTCATATCATGACGTCCAGCTAATTACAGGTGGAGGAAGACCCAGAGGTTCTTCTGTGCACGGAACAAATTCCATTGTTTCGTGCACAGAAAAACATCCAGGTAGAACTATGCACCAACCTACCGGAAGCCAGCTAGAAGGCTTCCTCACATGAAAAATCCATATGCCCCGACCAGGATTTGAATCCACAGTGGTGAGGGGCTAAGCGATTGTAAGTCAAACAAGAGCTGTCACAGGACAGCGCGCTCGACTATTCTCAGAATTGTTAGTGTAAAAATGCTTGATAGTGGACTAAAATAGTGTCCAATGATACTAGAAGTAAGTAATCAGTCTCAGTAAAATATCTTTAATAGTATTCAGGATGTAGGATCTCTTTGAACTCTTTAATGAAAGAGAAAAACTTAAGTGAAAAAGGGCAATAATTTCTGTTAAAATGCTTGACAGGGTAATGTACTCTTGCCTACATATGAAGCTTGAGGTGGTGAACAAGTGTTCCAAGTTTCAAAGCTTTACCTCAAAGGGTTATGTGAATAAGTGGACTTTAACAAAAACCTTAACCAAAAGTTAAAAAGGGCCATAATTCTGTCATAATGCTTGACAGAGTTATGTACTGATGAAGATTGTGGTGGTGCACAAGTGTTCCAAGTTTTAAAGCTTTACCTCAAAGGGTTATGTAAATAAGTGGACTTTAACAAACACCATAACCAAAAGTTCTAAGTCAAAAAGGGCAATAATTCTGTCAATTGCTTGACAGAGTTATGTACTCTTGCCTACAGATGAAGATTGTGGTGGTGAATATGTGTTCCAAGTTTCAAAGCTTTATTCCAAAGGTAAGAGGCAAAAAGTGGACTTTAACAAAAACCTTAACCAAAAGTTGTAAGTTAAAAAGGGCCATAATTCTGTCAAAATGCTTGACAGAGTTATGTACTCTTACCTACAGATAAAATTCTTGATGGTATACAAGTGTTCCAAGTTTCAAAGCTTTATCTCAAAGGGTTATGTAAGTAAGTGGACTTTAACAAAAACCTTAACCAAAATTTCTAAGTTAAAAAGGGCCATAATTCTGTCAAAATGCTTGACAGAGTTATGTACTCTTACCTACAGATGATGTTTGTGGTGGTGAACAAGTGTTTTAAGTTTCAAAGCTTTATTCCAAAGGTTAGAGGCAAAAAGTGGACTTTAACAAAAACCTTAACCAAAATTTCTAAGTTAAAAAGGGTCATAATTCTGTCAAAATGCTTGACAGAGTTATGTACTCTTACCTACAGATGATGTTTGTGGTGGTGAACAAGTGTTTTAAGTTTCAAAGCTTTATTCCAAATAGTTGGGCATCCAACTGAGGAAAATGTGTCGAGCCATGGCATGAAATAGTAGAAGTTGGCATGCACTGGATATGTCATATTTGATGTCTTAGTATTCAGAAACTGCCCCATGCCACCTGAAATTTTGCCCTCGTTTCTCTTAATTAGGTCAAAGGTCAACTAAGTGCATATTTTATATACGTTATTTGAGAAATCATTATATCTTTATCAATTTTAGGTGTAAAATAATAAAAATGGTACCAAAATGAAGGATAAACGTTGGCCTTTAATTTGCACTCATTTTGTGTAAAATATATTATTCAAATATTCATGAATATTAATGAGAACATCCAAAAACAGTAAAAAATCGTTAAAATCAACATGTAACGATGATTACATGTTGTCATGTCTTCGCAATTGTTGCTATTTAATAAGCATAAATGACGTCAAAATAAAGGTTAGACAGAATGCTACTCGAACAAATAACTGTATGCAGTCATACCAGCTATATATTATGCACAAGTACTTTTAAAGTAAAGTGGGTGGGGTAAATGAACACCTAAACAAAACGTTTAGTCCTGTTTAAAGTAAGTAATTAATTCACTATATTTGTATGGATATTTGCTGGGTTGGTACAATTAACACCATCGCACACATGTTAGTGTGCTTTTTAAAGCTGTTTTGAAGCATTTCAGCGAAAAGAATTTGCACTTGATTTTGCACCCAAAACTTGTTTAATGCATGCATCAGGTGCAGTTGGTACATGTCCAAACCACTAATAAAAGTTCAGCACCATCTTGCTGTGCGTTAGTATCAATAGCATTAATGCATGTACGAGCGTATCTATGAGCTCAGATCCATTTACAAGCTTGATAGTTTGCTCTAGCAATTTTCAGTTCTACTGCATCATTTGTTGTGGAAGCAGTTCAAGTGTTTTCTTAACCTTAACCATATTGTGTAATTATTGCAACATCAATGGATTCTCCATTGGCACCAAGCGTATCTCTTGTATGACCGTACACCTCTTCAAATATCTGAAAGCAGATCGGGCATGTAAAATATTTCTTCCAACAGGTCTTCTTTCCGATTCCAGTGAAAGCAAAGGTTGCATCACATCCAGTTATTGCATGAAACCCAATGAAAATGTTCCGGCAGACATCTTGAGATAACTTGCGGAAAATACAATTTTGTTTTCTTGGAGGTCCCAGCCCTCATCCAGACCCTAATGCCTTATAAAGGTCCAAGATGGTATACCAGTACTACTAGTACATCGAAATATTGGCATTTGACAACTATCCAGCCTTGACCCTTTCTAGCAGCATCCAAGCCTTGAACGCATACAAGACAATCAATGTATCCACCTTGTCATGATTTGGGACACTTCGTGTCTGCATTTGCCTTGAATGACGATATTCCAATGCATCTGTTGGATACTGCAGTACTAGTATACTACATCAACTCTCAGTTTGTGGCTTCTTCTTCTACTTCTTATTTTGTTGTGTTTGGCAGCTTTAAAGCAGGCTACTCGCACCATTGTGGTATACACATAGGTGATGGAGGGTCCAACGTTCAAATTATAAAAACAAGTTAAACACTGCAAACAGAAGAATATGTATTACATGACAGCTGAGATCCCAGCCTGGAAAGTTGGGAGCTATCACCTGATGTTATGGTAGCTTGTTCAAGATGATATTGACAGCAGAGTGAAAGCAATATTCCCATAGGAACTTGGTCCTGCAAAACCGTGAAACGGATCTTAAGGAGTGTCCTCTTGTAGGTGCACCGTGAGGGCATCAGAAGGTCGGGTGTCAGCTGCAACAAAATCATTCACGGACCTATAGAACACCGCAGCCTTTACTTGCTCTGCCTCTGATTGAGCAAATCATATTAAGCATGACACCAATTCTGCTTCTTCTACAATAATTCAAATAACAAATCTGGTAGCTCTATGTTGGACCATCTCCTCACGACTTGTCATGGCATTGGTATGTGGGTCCAACACGCAGGATGTGTACTCAACCTGCAGACTGATCAGAGGTTTGTAATTTGCCTCCTTGGTTGGCTTTTGGCAGGATCCAAGATTCCTGCTTAGAAAGGCTGTGAATCAGTTTTCCTTCTTTATGACCATATCGACATGGGCTTTCCAAGACAATTGAGCAGACGGTAGCGTCCCCAGTTATTTTGCCTATTTTGTTGTCTTCTGTCTCTTGCTATGAACAGTATAATTGGTATATATGTGTGTCCGCTTGTTGATAATAAGCAGGATCTTAGCACTTCCCTGCATTGAACCCAGTCTTTCCCCATTCCTACAGACTGTCGATATCATTCTGGAAGACGTAAGCATCTGCTATTGACTCAGCACGAAAGTGAAGAGTCGACAGGGATAGCATAGGAATTCCGTGCGGTCATCATTGCCTGTGAGGGAAAGGAAAGGACTGGGAACGGCACATTGGTGAACATCGGATGTTATCGGTACTGACACGGAGGAAACACCTTCCAGCGTGATTAATTGGATATAATCAAGCATTTTGCAATGTACATCATAGTGTTGGAGATTAAGAAGCAGGTATCTGTAAGACACTTTGTCAAATGTTTTGGAAAAGTCAAGATTGCGTCAATCTAATAGGACTGGTCCAGACCTGACACAAGGTCATTGACCATATTGATCACTTTGTCTCACAAAAGTGCTGCTTCCTGAGGCCATTCTGGCATTGGCTGATGATGTCAAGGCACTAAGAAAAAAACAGGTTACTGTGTATGATGTATTCCATGATCTTACATGTAACAGAAGTTAGGGATACAGGCCAGTAGTTTGAAGTGGTTATTCTGGACGACCATGTATTTGTAAATAGGATTAACGTGACGGTCTTCCCAGCACTGGAGACTTTATCCTGGTCAAGAGGCCTGGAAGATCAGAGCAAGAACAGGAGCCAGGGAATGTGCCACTTCTTTTTGGAACCTTGATAAGATGGTGTCTAGACATGTAGCTTTGTGGAGATTAAAGCCCTTAAGAACATTGCAGACACTATTTATCGTGACATGAATAGGAAAGGTATCCGAATAAGAATACTCTCAAATGGCACAAGGGAGATATAGGTCCTAATGTGTAAAGACAGAGAACTAGTGGTTCAGTATTTCAACATTGCTTTGTGTATCAACATGGTTAATGTCATCATTCGTCAGTAGGGTTAATCTCGAGCTGTCACATTTCTTGCTCTAACACAAGCGTAGAGCTTCTTACAGCTGGTGTCTGTCACTAGGTCAATCACATACCCATCATGAGCTTCCTTGCACTTCTTCTTTGCAAGTTTTCTGTAGCTCCTTGTATATGCCCAGTTCATCTGTACATTGGTCCTCAGCACTTTTTTGTATGCATATTTCTTTTTTCGTGATAAATGGCGGGTGATGGAGTTGCACTATGGCTGACTGAAGCTGGTGGGTGTTAACTTAGAAGGGACCACTAATTTGAGGGCGGCTGTGTACTATCTAATAGAGTACAGATTGGTAAAGGGGCTGATTTGCCAAGTGTGCTGCAAACTCAGTCATTGTGATGGGTCATAGAGCATTTGTTAGTCTCCTTCCACAGGTGGACAAGATGTGGGGTAAGCTTCCTTCGTGAAGGAAAGATATTTTAGTCAGTACTATGACATGCTCACTTATTCCGGGTATTGAGGTATATCTGTTTAACTAGTGATTGTTTGTGGCAATAACATATAGAGTGTTGTCATTACGGATAGGGAATGTTACGCATATCCAGTGGCAGTGAATATGTCTATGAGTTCATGGTTGATTGAGAGTGGGTACCTATGGCCAGTAACTGTTAAAATGGCCAATCAATATCCGAGAGATTCATTTTCCTGCAAATGTAGAAAGGGTTTTGTCATAGGTACTGCTCGTGTAAAATATATCAATTCCTTATGTAAAAACATCACCATACTCACCAGGAGCTATGGCGTTTCAATCACAAATGATACAGACAGATAGCTAATATAAGGTGTGTACAATCAAACAGACAATGTTTCACTGAGACTATGGCAATAAGAGACTAATCTTCTGGCGTTTTAATTATCATCTCTAAATAATACATCTGCGTGAAGAGGTACTTTAACTTGAACAAATTTGTATCAAAGTTATAATTATACAGTATGATAATGTACTGTAAACGTATTTAAAACGATGTTTTCCGAACTTGGAATCATCACAGATCACTAAAATCTTCTTTAAATGTGCCATAAATATATCTATATTTACTTGGGAGACATTGCTAAAAGATTCAATGAAAAAAAGTGTCGAAATTGTCAAAATTAAAGTTATTTTATACTAAATAGAGATTTTATTACATTTTTGCACTCATTTGACCTTTGACCTAGTTTCTGGCCTTCAAAGAGGGTTTTGGCAGTGGCATGGACCAGAACCACAAATGATTAGTATCTGGCAACACAAATATGGTATTCAAACATTTCTACTAAAAAATGCCATGGACCTTGAAAAATAAGCGACTTTTTACACCTCGGATGCCCAACTAAAAGGTTAGAGGCAAAAAGTGGACTATAACAAAAACCTTAACCAAAATTTCTAAGTTAAAAAGGGCCATAATTCTGTCAAAATGCTTGACAGAGTTATGTACTCTTACCTACAGATGATGTTTGTGGTGGTGAACAAGTGTTTTAAGTTACAAAGCTTTATTCCAAAGGTTAGAGGCAAAAAGTGGACTTTAACAAAAACCTTAACCAAAGTGTGACGCGGACGCCGACGCGGACGCGGACGCCAACGCCGACGCCGGGGCGAGTAGGATAGCTCCACTATTCTTTGAATAGTCGAGCTAAAAACCATAACCACTCGGCCACGAAGGCCCCGCGGGGCCCCTTAGTAATTGGTATGCATCATTATCTGTTGCTCCGGAAGATCAAATTTGAGCATACATTACTTTTTTCACTGGGTACGGCTTACTGTATGATTATTCACAGAATGCTTTTTACATATTACACATTAACCCAATACATCATAGGCTATTTTTAGATACAACCTTCTTTGAATAAATCTACCGAAAAGGACCATTATAACTAGAGAAAAGGAAAATTTTAGAATTTTATAGTTTGAAATCATTGTGATAAATAAAACATTTGCTCCTATAGGAGCAAATGCTCTATTTATCACAATGGTTTCATAAAGTGACTTTTATAGAGTCATCAAAAGTTGTCAATATGAGGGAATGGGTTGACATGAAAGTTTTGAATGTGACAGATACTTCAGAATCAGATCTTTAATTCAGTGTTCTCCCCAGGCCCTTTTCGCGTGTCGCGTGCGACATGCTTTAATTCCCGGAGGCCAATATGCGACCTGCCATAATTTCACCGACATCCTTTAATCCCCGCTGCGACAGGCCTAATAAAAATCTACCCTGCACTCAGTCAATACACAATCGGCTGCCGAAGATTAAAAGAAGAATGTGTTACATCCATTAGGTGTGTTAACCAATCAGGGAAATACCACTTGCCCCAGTAAATATGTAATCTCAGTCTGGTTCCGATTTCTGCTGCATCGGTACGTGTAATCGAATATGCTTATTCGGGAACCAGTCATGTCAAAAATATCAAAATGGCTGCATTTTTTATAAGTTTCGAAGTGGGGACTTTCGATATAATAGAATCCACTTGTGGCACGTGTATTACTTAAATAAGGGGACTGGCATTTAAAGATAAGCAACGATGAGATTAAAGAACGACAAACAAGGCAATTAGTTGGATATTCTTTGTGATTATAACGTGCTAATTGGGCCAGACCGGTCTTTTGTTAAAGGTAAGAAAAAAAAATGCTCCTCCTACTGTGTTTGTTTCTCAGTTTGATAATTGGGTAATGAATGATTTCATGGTGTAACAAGTGTCCTATAATGATTCTGTCACTTTTTGTTATACGTTCAGTCTTTTAATACACAGTTTCAAATTGCAAAATGCTACAGATCGCATATTTTATTTGTTAAAGAAATGCAAATCAAGCAAATTTATCAATTTTTTAATCGTAAGTTTAATATTATATTGCTATATCATAAATATAAACAGTATTTGGGTTACAATTTATAAATTTATTCCATTAGCTGATTTTTCCCTTCTCAATAATGTCAAACAAGTGTTCTTCTTTAAAAAAAAAAAAAAACATTATTTGTTGAAGACATTTTTAGTAATAGTCAGACCAGACATTTGCCTTATAAAGTAACACTCAGGAATGTGTGCAAGTCTGAATGGAAATAATTTCTGGAAAAATAAATTAGCCAATTTAGGTTCTTATAAAGATTTTAAAACAGAAAGAGAAGGGTAAAAAATATTCACTTTCTAAAAAAAAAAGATTGACATTTTCATTTCTTGTGTAATTTCAGCTCTTAAAATGGGAACGAGATATCCTAGCCCGAGGTCATAAAATGGGAAGGCGATATCCTAGACTTAAGACAACTACTAGTACTACTACCCAATCCTACTTAGGAAGTGATCCTACAAATGATCAAGAATGAAAGTTATAAATGTAGACATAGAGTGGGAATTACCACTGAGTGACAACCATGCAGACTATGTTTACATGTAAAAGTTTAAGATCATAAGATCTGCCTGATGAGACCCAAAGATTTTATGGACATAAATAATTCTCAGAAATAATAATAAACAAACATGAATTGTTTTATCTCTGGAACATAATATGAAAATAATTTTTTTTTTATCATTTATCAAGTTGCACTTTAGAAAGTGCTCTAATTTTCATTAGTGCGGCCCTACAATGTTGAAAGTCTAACTAGAGCACTGTAATGGTATGGATATGCATAGCTTGCTAATTATAATATGGTTAGGTATATAAATGTTTGTTTGTGAAAAGGTACCGGTATTTATTAAACATAATTATCTAGCAGAAGTTTTTGTCTTCTCATATTTCTTTGTGTCAATAAAACTTACCTGTCCAAAAGTCGAATCTACCTGGCAAATCTCCTAAATCTACCTGACATGCTATAGCATTTTTTGCTTCATTTATTTGTCAGGTATACATAAATTTACATCATTTAGTAAGAACTTTTAAAAATATCTCGCCGTTGGCGGCCGGAGGGGACACCCCTCCCGCACCCACCCCAAGACGCAACATGCCTTCTGAAAATCCTGGGGAGAACCCTGCTTTATTATTCCATAAGCAAATGGAGCTCGTCTGATTAGACAGCTCCTATAGGAGCTGTCTGATTATGGTCTTACAGTGTTTGAAATTAAACTTTTTTCCCTGGTGGCAAGTACTTGCTACCTGATCTGAAACTTTGTGGCAAAATGCTCTTACCGGGTGGCAAAATAGGAAAATAGAACGCAATGTATGAAAATTTTCAACAAGCAACTAAAACAAACAGTGGTCTGGTAATTCTTGAAGTATTTTTCTCACGGTTTTGATTTCCATGCAATTATTTTCTGGTGGCAAGATTTTGTCACTGACTTCAGATCAGGTGGCAAATTGGACATTGCTGGTGGCAAAACTGCACTTGCCACTGTTAATTTCGAACCTCGTCTTATCGTCTGCAAAGGTATCAAAAGCTGTCTTAAAAGGGAAAGGGTTAAGCATACATGTACATGTATATCGGGTTACACTTTCACGGTATTGACTTACGATAAGTAACCATCTGGGGATGTCATTTGATACCCTTGTCATGGTGTTGATATGTGCTCTACTCTTAGTATGTCAATGTATCCTGAAATTGGAGAATGAAAGTACAAATATGAGTCATGCAGGAAACACCACATACAGAACAAACAGCCGCCCAAACAGTAGCCCAAGAAATGTACATAGCAAAACATAAAGAGACGCACAAAGACAAAAAAAACAAACAATAGGGGGGAAGATGGAAGTACCGCCTTGGAATGGTCAGTGACAAAAGTCACTGGGGATTTAAACTGGTTTAAAAGACAAAAACTAAAAGACAAACAGTGTAAATAAACATATCCCCTCTCCGACTAATCTACAACAACCGTGATGGCAAATACAGTGGTAAAGTGCATGTAAAAAGAAAACATTTAGGTGAAACAAACTGTATCCACCTAATCGCTAGTATACTCAATGATTGAGCTGCAAACAGATTAACTGCAGAAAAGTATAATAAAGGGTATGACAAAAACGAAACGGTACAGATATCCCAAGTCATCCCTCCGTTTCGGGATTTAAGAGGTCGCTTTCATAGAGTTATAAACCTTTCTTGTCTGCGTACATGCAAAGAGGGCAGCGTGATTGCCAACTGTAAAGTTAGGATCCATTTAAAATGTTACAATTAAACCAAGCCTCATTGTTACATGTATACCTGAAGGAGCAGTCTGATCTTGCAAGCTCGAGGTCTACACTATTTGCTATTACTGGGCATGTCAGTCTTAGTAAATTACATTTTTCAGTTTTAACTCATTACTTCATAGGCTATTTTTAGATACAGCCTCTTTGAATAAAGCTACCGAAAAGGAGTATTAACTAGAGAACAGGAAAATTTTAGAATTTTGTAGTTTGAAACCATTGTGATAAATAGAGCATTGTGATAAATAGAGCATTTGCTCGTATAGGAGCAAATGCTCTATTTATCACAATGGTTTCACAAAGTGACTTTTACGGAGTTGTCAAAAGTCGTCAATATGAGGGAATGGGTTAATCTTTTACTCCATGACTATTAATGAAAGAAAAAATGATATCATGAATATTAATTAGATTAATTTTTAAAATAGCATATTAATGTTTTACCAACGCTGAAAATTAGAACTATATTATTCCATAAGCAAACAGAGCACACTCTGATCAGACGGCTCCTATAGTATGAGCTGACTGATCTGGATCTACTCTGTTTGCAAAAGTGAAGAAAGGCCTATTTATGGAGTACATGTAAAGGGTTAATGACTTCAATCCTTCCATTCATATATAAACACCTTTTCATGCATTTGCAAACAGAGTAGACCCAGATACAAAGGCTCCTACAGGAGCTGTCTTATCAGGGTCTGCTCTGTTTGCTTATAAATGGAATTACAAAAACTCTGACTTTACAGCTTCTATACCTATACCAAAAATTCATGTGCCATTGTAAAAAAAAATCAGCTAATAAAATTAATATTCATGATGTCATTATTTCTTACATCAATATTGCATGGACAGGGAAACTAAAGGAGCAGCTAAATTCCTGATGGAGCAGTTTGATCTGGATCTGGAGGACAATTTGCTGAATCATACCCAGCTGAATGTTAATTAACCCTTTCCCTCATATAAATGTTTTTTAATGCATTTGCAAACAGAGTAGACCCCGATCAGACGGCTCCTAAAGGATAAATAGAATTTGATAGATGATTAGATCTGTTTATTTGTTTTCTAAAATGTCTATAATGTTCTACCATCCATATTTCTTTATAACTATTTTGTTAATGAATATTCCGTAGGTATTGAAATTTGGCCTAAATACAGAACAAGGAAAGGGTTAAGGACAATAACTATATATCTCTAGTAAAATGATCAGACAATGGCACTAGATCAGCTGTAAAAATAATTAGTTCAGATCTGCCTGCATGGTACAGACCTGTAATATGACTATACCATTGTAGGGGTCTGTCTAAAACGCTGAAGTGATTTGCCGAATACATAGATAAAGAAGGAAAATGCTGAAGACAAAGAAATAGAAGGATTTCAGAAAACGCTGAAGACAAAGAAATAGAAGGGTCACTGATCCATGAAATTGTGTGTGGGATTATAATGTCAACACCTGTACGGTAGAGCAGAAGCTTATTGCAGGATACTTATCAGATATATGTAGTTAGTATTACTTGTAAAAGAAGTTTGAGTATACCATAAAAATGTTATATTTTGATAAAATAAATATAGATATATTATATTTTGAATTAATGGCATCACATTTATTTTAAACAAGTAAAAATGGGTGGGGGTATAAATTCTTTCTTTTTAAAAAAAAAAAAAAATACACGTTACTTTTGATGCGGTAAAATTATTTTTTGTTTGTACTGTCCATCTGATCAGGGTCTGCTCTTTGACAATTTCTGCCATGCTAAAAGCATTCCAAGGCCATGTGCTATATTAACAATATGACTAATATTGACGATGTCTATATTTTTCACAAGAATGTTAATTCACGATGTCATTATTTTTTCACATGAATATTTATTTGAGTGAATTAGCAAACTTTTGTTTTAATAATTTATTAACAGCTTCCATGTGAAATGAGTTTAATTTTCTGATGTGTACTAATTCTTCTTTGTCCTAAAGTTTAAGTTCTAATTCTTTTATCCAACTGTTGTCATTCTTAATTTCATGATTACATTCATTAATATACTCACGGCTGATTTCAAACTGAATTAGATCATCCTCTTCTGTGATGGCTGATAAGTGATTTTCCATGTCTGGTCAGATTTAGACCTGGATAGATTTCTGCGATTACTGAAGATGATGATGATGATGATGATGATGATTACTTCTTGATTATTATTAACCCTTTCCCTCATATTTATAAACGCATTTTCGCTCTTTTGCATGCACAGAGTACTGTAGGAGCTATTTGAAAAGGGTCTGTCCTGATTGCTTATGAATGATATAAATCTGATTATACACTTTCTGTCAAAGCAAAAAATAATCCAGTGAAAAATTCAGCTTATAAATATTCATGATGTCATGATTACTTAAATGAATATTGAACATGGAAATGGTTTAGAATAGCTTTAACTCGGTTAAGAACATCACAGGTGTAATATATTAACTCTTTCCCTCATATAAACGTATTTTAACGCATTTGCAAACAGAGTAGACCCAGATCAGACAGCTCCTAGAGGAGCCGTCTGACCAGGGTCTGCTCTGTTTGCTAATAGAGTTTGATCTGTGTCTTTACTTTCCAAAATATCTACAATGCTCCACCTCCATATTTCATCATAACTAATTTGTTAATGAATATTCAGTAGTTATTGAAACTTGGCCTAAATACAGAACGGGGAAAGGGTTAAAAATGCAAAATTTCTATGCATTGGTCCAATAACTGCCTGAGATATATAATTATCAGGGTTTTCCCCAGAAATGTATGAAGGCATGTTGCATCTGACGCGTAAATCTGGTTTCAATATAACAAATAAAACTATTTATCCATAAATAGTCATTATTTTATCAAAGTGAAATGATTTTCATACACATCTGATAATAAACAACATAGAATTTTATAGTAATTATGAATTTGGGCATTTAAAGTTACTCAAATGTAATATTTATAAAAGTCCTGTGATAATAAAGGCATGTTGCAAGAGATATTTTGGCATAAAGGCATGTTGCATGCGACATGCCTTAAATGCCTGGGGAAACCCCTGATTATGATGGGTTTAGTAAAATCTAATTATCGGATTAGGGTAGTTGTCATAATCTAATCAGTGATATTGCTCATGCCCGTGTAGTGCACGTTCCGCAATCGATTAACGACCCCTAATCGATTTATCTACATTCCAGATTGAAAAAATTAAGGTAGTTGTCATAATCCAATCAATGATCAAAATATCATATTTATATCCTATAAGTGTATCTTTGTATAACTTATACAGCGTAGCAAACCACTGTATATCAATATAAATAATACATATATATTTCAAAACATAATCCGAATCAACACAGTATGCTATAATTTCAGAAAACAAATACAGAATAGCTATAACTCGGTTTAGAACTTCACAGATGTACAATATCAAACAAACATGGAACATTTCTGTGCATTAGTCCAATAACTGCCTGTGAGCTTTTAAAATAAAATCAAATTATCGAGTACTCATAATCCAATCAATGATATTGCTCGTGCCCGCGTAGTGCACGTTCCGAAATCCTTTAACGACCCCTGATGGGCTTATCTACATTCCATATTAAAGAAATTAAGGTAGTTGTCATAATCCAATCAGTGAAATTGCTAGTGCCCAACTTCACTGATAGCCTTTAACATGCTACTGGCTAGTAGGCAATTAACCCTTTACTCTATGTTTGCAAGGCATATTTATGGAGCAAGGGTTTAGAAAATTTGATTTTATTTGTAAAAATATGTTATCATACATACTATCAAAACTATTTGTAATGGCAATGTGAACAACTAAATGTTATGTTCGGATAAGACCACGAACACGTGCCGCATTCCAAAGAGCACAAACATATATCCAAGGAACGCAATTACAAGGCAACAATACCGTACTATTATTTCAACTGAAAATGACCAATTAATATATATAACATCACAAAAGACAGCTTTGAAAAATCTTTTGTTAAACCAAATTAAATATAGATACAAACATGTTTGCCGATCTAATTACTTTTTCACGATTTTTTTCTTTCTTTTTTATGTATATATATTAATTAAATTTTAATTAAATATATATATATTTTTCATTATTTACATTATAATTCCCCACGCAATTTCATGGATCAGTGACCCTTCTATATTTCTTTGTCTTCAGCGTTTTCTGAAATCCTTCTATTTCTTTGTCTTCAGCGTTTTCCTTCTTTATCTATGTATCCGGCAAATCACTTCAGCTGCTTCAGTTACTTTTTCAAGAAATATTTCGTAAAGCAACAATATATATATTTTTTTTAAATATACACACCCCATACACATGTGCAAACACAAAAAAAATAACGACAGAATAGATCAGTAGCAAACAGAGCAGACCCTGGTCAGGCGGACACAAAAACAAACGAAGTAAAATTGGATTTAATTTGATTAAATATATTTGTTTTTCATTATAATTTCTTTTTAATGTATACACAAACTGATTTCAAAGACAAGAAAATCCATTAGCAAACAGAGTAGATCCTGATCAGATGGCTCCTGTAGTAGCCATATCTGATCTGGGTCTTCTCTGCAAATGCTTGAAAAGGCGTTTATATAAATATGAAGTAAAAGGTTAAATAATTTAACACAGGTACACGTGGCCTATCACATGGCGGCGATCTGGGTACTACACTGTTGACCATTTACTCAATTAATATTCATGTGAAAAAATAATGACATCGTGAATTATTATTATTTTATTTTTTTCCCTCTGTATTTGCCATAGTTACTGTTTTGAAATAAATGTGATGCCATTAATAATAATAAAAAAATGTTTATTTTATCAAAATATAACATTTTATTGTATACTCAAACTTCTTTTACAAGTAATACTAACTACATATATCTGATAAGTATCCTGCAATAAGCTTCTGTTATACCGTACAGGTGTTGACATTATAATCCTCCCCAATTTAATGGATCAGTGACCCTTCTATTTCTTTGTCTTCAGCGTTTTCCGAAACCCTTCTATTTCTATGTCTTCAGTGTTTTCCTTCTTTATCTATGTATTTGGCAAACCACTGCAGCGTTTTAATCCGCGCCCCATTGTAGCATTGGAGAGAAAAAGACCTGAACAGCTTAACCCTTTCCTTCATATAAACGCATTTTTATGCATTTGCAAACAGAGTTGACCCAGATCAGATGGCTCCTATAGGAGCCGTATGATCAGAATCTACTCTGTTTGCTAATGGAATATGATGGATCTGTTTCTATAGTTTGTAAAACAGCTATGTAGCCCAGGTACCCATGGCACCAGTGTACTTAATTTTCACATAGGCTCAAAGTCACACTTAATATATTATAACCGTTAAACTTTTTTTTAAGGTCAGAAAAGTTCTGTCTAACAGGAACTAACTGTATCACAATGTCTCTAAATACTATGAAGTTTTTACACTTAAACTAATCATTTCTATGAATCACGGACTCTAGAAAACGTTTTAATGTACTTGAAATCGCTCCATTTTAGCGTGAAAAATAATTTCGCAATAGAATAGCAGAAAATACAAATGCTTGCCAAAGTAAACAATTGGTAGGTGGCGAGATTTATATTTACACAGGTATCGTGAGGCCACCGGTATCATGATAGTTGATACATGGGGTGTATAAAATTACAACAGTACAACGTTCCACCTTTCCTATTTCACTGTAAATATTTTACCCATGAATATTCAGTAGGTATTGAAATTTGTAATAAATATATCAAAATTTTAAGAAACAAATTAATAGCTTCGCTAACGCAAATCAAATAAAATGAACCCAACTCACAGATACCACAGTAATCAGTCATTTCATTTCCTACTTGTTGACATAAAACAACATGATTTTGGACCTACCGATTTGGCGGACAAAAATAAAGTATTCCAAATGTATATCTCATTAACCATTCTTCGACTCTTTACGTTCCGAAAGGATCTCGGCTTTTTTCACGGAAGAAGACTCTTGAAATGAACTTATCGGTAAATTACTTTACAATGATAGCTTGAAAGTAGACAAGTGGTGCTATTAACCAATAAGGTTGTAAACTTTCAGGGCGTTCGATAAATGACAGAGCTCTGTGAATGGCAACTGTCAATTTATCGGTGGAAAAAAAGAAAAGAAATGGCGGACTATGAAAACAGTGCAAATACAGTTATGAGTATAACACCTTTCTAAAGGCATTACTAAATACTAAATATTTGTTTGAGTAGTAAAATTCTTTTCGAAATCATTATGTTAAAAAGATAATTTGCTCGAAAGGATCTGCTGCTTTAGAGCAGTTTATAAATCTTAACCATTCATTTTCAAGTAAGATTATACAGTGCAAAGCTTTTAAACAACTCAACAATACGTCCAAATTTACTATGAGAACAGCGCAGATACAGTAGCACCCTCCTAAAAGAATGAGGCTTGCGACAAACCTAGTTCATTTCAATATGTACCTGATCCAAATGCTTCAACCAATCAGTACATGGTTTGCTTCGCAACTTTGTATAATATTTTGGCGGGAAAATTGAAGTAATTCTAAGGGAGGAAAAGTTATTGGCCGGAAGTCGAACCCGGACCACGTTGCTAAAGGCGAAAGGGTTAACCCAACAGCAAGGCTGTTGGAGATGCCTTACATGGGTCGATCACTACACTCCCCTACCCTCTTAACCTTCAATGTTTAATTATAAAATGTTAAATTTTCAAGGGAACCTTTGCTTTGACAGAACTGTAGAATCAGACCAATATCATGGCAAAAGCAACAGCTACAGCATACCTTGATCAGACGGCTACTATAGGAACCATCTGGTCTTCGTCTACCCTGTTTGCATATAGGTTAATACACTTTGATATGAAGGAAAGGGTTAACTCTCTATTTTCTGACTGAAATGGCCTGTGGTTGGGAATTTAAATGATTTTTTAAAAAAAAAAAATTCAGTACATAACAATTATTGTTTACAACAGATTTCATATTACATTATTTTACTAAGATTTTTATAACTTTCAGTAGCTTGTGATAATTGTGCAAATCTAGATAGCTTATTTCATATTGTTTATATAATTCTAGTAGTTTAGAGAGCAAGTACAACACTGTGATAATTTTCTTATTTTTCCATTAAAGTAATTTATTTAATTTTCTTCATAATCCATGCCTCTCTATGTCAGATAACAAGGACCACAATGGAAATAAGGGATGTACTTTCTCTTTTTTTGTGTCATCCTTGATATATTGATGTGACGGACATGGTTCATAACACGCATAATACACTGTCATTATCATTTTTAGCTCACCAGAGCACAAAGTGCTCAGGGTGAGCTTTTGTGATAGCCTGATGTCCGTCGTCCGTCGGCGTGCGTCGTGCGTCGTGCGTCGTGCGTCGTTCGTCGTCCGTCGTCAACAATTTGAACCTTTAAAATTCTTCTCCTCTGAATCTACAGGGGTCTCAGCTTTCATCTTTGGCACATAGCATCATCTGTAGGTCCTCTACAAAAGTTATATAAATTATGTCCCTAGGGTCAAAATTGGCCCCACCCCAGGGGTGCATTGTTTTCTATAGAAACATATAGTGAAAACTTTGAATATCATCTCCTCTGAAACTGAAAGGTTCTCAGCCTTCATATTTGGCACATAGCATCATGTTCAGGTTCTCTACAAAAGTTATATAAATTATGCTCCTGTGGTCAAAATTGGCTACACCCCGGGGTGGACAGTTTTCTAGCAAACTTATAGCTGACTGCGATTTTAAGCATCTTCTCTTTGCTCATAAATAGGTCATCCAGTCAAGCAGTGGGATAGATGACCAGTGGCTATTTTTAGGTCACCTGTATCTGGTGCTGGAGCTCTGTGCCTTAACCCTTTGCCTGTTCTATGTTTATTATTAATTTGAATGCCTACTGCATATTCATGAACAAAATAGTTAAAATGAAGTATGGAAGGTGGAACATTGTAGTCATTTTTTTCCAAATTTCACAACCTACTGAATATTCATCTACAAAATAGTTATAATGAAATATAGTAGGTGGAACATTGTAGCCATTTTAGAAACTTAAGGAACAGATGTATAAAATTCCATTTACAAACAGAGCAGGCCCTGATCAGATGGCTCCTATAGGAGGCATCCGGTCTGGGTCTACTCTGTTTTCAAAAATGTGAAAACATGTTTGTATGAGGGAAGGGTTAATTAATAATAGTGATTGGCATTATGATATTATTACATGTATAACCTGCCCTGCAGTTCAGAAGAAGGGTAAATCATGTAAAGACTCCAGAATGCCAAATTAAAGATTTCAAATAAATTATGAAATATGAAATTGTATTACTTGAAACTATTAAGTTATACTTATGATTATGCAATTATTATGTAATAATTTATAATAATATTCAAATGCAAAAAATCAGTTTGGAATGCTAGGGTACACATACCCGTTCAGAAGAACAGTTGATCGCCTTTAGTCAGAACTTTGTATGGCCTTGTTTAAATTATGCCCCTGGGATTAAAATTGCCCCACCCGAGGGGTGGTCAGTTTTCAATAAAAATATATAGTAAAAACATTGAAAATCTTCTCTGAAACTGGAAGGTTCATAACTTTCATATTTGGCACATAGCTTCATGTTCAGGTCCTCTACAAATGTTATATAAATTATGCCCCTGTGGTCAAAATTGGCCCTGCCCCAGGAGTAGCCAGCTTTCAATAGAAACATAAAGTGAAAACTTTGAAAATCTTCTCCTCTGATTGTCTGGTGAGCGCTTCAGGGCCATTCTGGCCCTCTTGTTTATATTGTTATAATATTTAAATATGTATGTGTTGTTAACTATTGTCTTGCTGCTCAATATTGAAATAAATCTATCTATAAATCTAGGAGCCAGGTATATACCCATGCCCTGCAAACCCGCATGCCCCTAAGACTTTACATGCATCCCCGCATACAAACCGACTTATCGTCCCGCGCCTTAAGTATTATGCTCCGACCCAAACATATACCGATTATAAAGATCCATGACCGATTTTTAGATGCGATTCGTCCTTCAGGAAAATGGCGTCGCTCGGGAAATTTGCTCGGAAAGCGAAACACGTTTTAGCGATAAATAAGCTACAACAGGTGTGTCAACCCTTGATTGTCACAAGGAATGCACACTTTACCTATGTGCCAGATACTCCCCGCAAAGAGTATGGTAAGTATTTCTAGATTATGGAGAAATTCATATTTTTTCCTTCATTCTCGTTCAAGAACTTTGAACAGGTTTGACATTTCAATGGTTTATTGAACTATGGCCAAAACAAAACAAGCGACAATTTTCTGATGTAGATCTAACAATAACTAGAAGGGTGAAAACAATGCCTAGAAGGTTATATAAGAAAATTCCCAACATCAATGAAGATATCATAGAGGATAATGGACCGTAAAAGCTTTTAAGCTCGATAGGGAAAACTTTAGTGTTACATGTTGAAAAAGTTGTGACTCGACAGGGACTCAAACCGAAGTCCTCTTGGCCTGGCTTACCATGCCCACACTCGACTGAGCTACCAAGCCACACAGTAAAGCCTATCAGTTTATTATACCCCTCTTTTGAAAAAATGGGAGTATATTGCTTTGCACATGTCGGTCGGTTGGTAGATCGATGGTTTCCGAACGATAACTAATAAACGACTTGGCATAGAATCGTCAAACTTGCTGTGGTGGTTGGTCATGACAACTAGATGACCCCCTATTGTTTTTAATGTCACTGGGTCAAAGGTCAAGGTCACAATGACCTTAAATGGTGAAATAGTTTCCGATCAATAACTGCTCAAAGTTTGGCTTGGGATCTTCAAACTTGCTGTGGTGGTTGGTCATGACCACTAGATGACCCCTATTGTTTTTGAGGTCACTAGGTCAAAGGTCAAGGTCACCATGACCTTAACTGGTTAAATGGTTCCGATCAATAACTGCTCAAGGGTTTGGCTAAGAATCTTCAAACTTGCTGTGGTTGTTGGTCATGACCACTGGATGACCCCTATTGTTTTTGAGGTCACTAGGTCAAAGTTCAAGGTCACCATGACCTTAAGTGGTAAAATGGGTTCTGATCAATAACTGCTCAAGGGTTTGGCTTAGGATCTTCAAATTTGCTTAGGTGGTTGGTCATGATAACTATTTGAGCCCTTTTGTGTTTGAGGTCACTAGGTCAAAGGTCAAGGTCACCATGACCTTAACTGGTTAAATGGTTTCCAATCAATAACTGCTCAAGGGTTTGGCTTAGGATGTTCAAACTTGCTGTGGTGGTTTGTCATGACCACTAGATGACCCCTATTGTTTTTCAGGTCACTAGGTCAAAGGTCAAGGTCACCTTGACATTAACTGATGAAATGGTTTCCAATCAATAACTGCTCAAGGGTTCGGCGTAAGATCTTCAAACTTGCTGTGGTGGTTGGTCATGACAACTAGATGACCCTGTATTGTTTTTGAGGTCACTAGGTCAAAGATCAAGGTCATCATGACCTTAACTGATGAAATGGTTCCCGATTAATAACTGCTCAATGGTTTGGGTTGGGATCTTCAAACTTGCTGTGGTGGTTGGTGGTAGATGAACCCTATAGTTTTTGAGGTCACCATGACTTTAACTTGTGAAATGTTTTCAGATCAATAAATGATCAGTGGTTTGGCTTAGAATCTTCAAAGTTGCTGTGGTGATTAGTCGTGACCACTAGATGACCTCTATAGTTGAGGTCACTAGATCAAAGGTCAGGGGTTCTGGGGGGTATACATGTTTTACAAACATCTCTTGTTTCACCATAAACTCTTCCTGGCCACAAACATCCCCTCTACACAAGAATTTGTCCAAAATTCTTACACAAAGAATACTCCATGAGTTTCTTATTATTGCAAATTATCTTCATAATTATAATCTTCATATTTTCGTCATATAAATCACCTTGTAAGTTATTTACGTTGGGCCAAATGTAACATGGTGAAAAAATTGTGACTTGACTGGGACTTGAACTTATAAAAAAACATACCCACTAAGACCCAGGATCGAACCCGGGTCGCCAGGTTCGAAGTCATACACTCTACCACGTTGCCATAAAAGCATGCTTGTACAGCAAGGCCATACAAGTGATGATAAACCTACACACTGTGACATAAGGCATCTTGTATGGTCCCGTGTCAACTCGGCCTCCTGACAACTCGGCCTCCGAGTCAATTCAGCCTCGGGTCATGTCGGCCGGGTCAACTAGGCCTGGGTCAAATTGACCCACTAATATAATTTTATGTATACTAATATAATATATATTTTGCATATATTCGTTATATTGAATACATACTAAGCAACATTAACAAATAACAAACAGAAAAAATACAAGCCCTTCACATAATACAAAAACAATGTAAAAAAAATATGCACGCCAATCTACGCCTTTGCAAACAGGGCAGATCCAGATCAGAAAGCTCCTATATGAACAGTCTGATCAGTGTTTTCCCTGTCTGTTTATAAATAGAATTATTAATGTTCATATTTTATACTATTCCGATTTTTGTATCAAATTATGCATTATAAATATGCCTTTGCAAACAGAGCAGAACCAGATCAGGCAGCTCAGTCTGATTAGTTTATTCCCTGTTGACTTATAAAAATTGTAACTGTGAGTTAAAGAAATTTAAAGAGGTACCATCATGTTTTATCCACGGTGGCACTTTAATCATATCAGGACTAAGTAGGACTGCAACGGTTCACCGAATTTTGGTTATTTTCGGTTCATTTGTCTCGGTTCGATTTTCATTTCGGCGCCGCAAATTTCGGTTCGGCGCGTCGATGTATTGTGAATTGGATTTAGTGTTCCAGATAAGGTGTGTATGTGTGTATTTACGCATATTTTTCAAACAAAAACGCATTTGAAACTAAAATTGTGCGTACTGTTACACATAATATAGTCTCCGCCCAATCTGAAGATCATCAACAGACGCTTTGCACTGGCGTACTTACCTGAGAAATTCCGATATGCTTTTCTTGTACCATTCTGGTGAGTCGTGGCCGATTCCCTGTTATCTACATAAAAATGAATGTAGTAGGGTATTGGAACCGGTCGCGTTTTTGCGGAACAGATGCGAAGGGGTTAGGTCCGAGAATAGTCGCATTGCTAGCGTCTGATTGACATAAAAAATCATGACGTCATCTGGCGTTGGTCGACGGAAGAAAAGATTCAGTGTTAAAAAAAATATTCAATTATTTCGAAAGACGAGATGAAAAGGCGAGACCGCAATCAATTGTGAGGTTCAATAATTAACTCTCTTTTTGAAAATGTTGAAAATGTAATGGCTGAAGACGAAAAAGAGGCCAAAACAAGGCAACTAGAAAACACACTCATGGATCTAGCAGTACTTTAAAGGATGTATACATGAGTAAAATTGAGTTAGGTAATCGATATGTTACCAGTAAATGAAAATTCTGTTAAGGTTTTTTAATCAAGTTCTCGAAACCGGAAGGGTTATAATCTAAACCGAACCGAATCGAGAAGTACCTGAATCATTGCAGCCCTAGGACTAAGCAATATTAATAAATAACAATAATCAGAAAAGATACAAGCACTTCACATGATACAAATACAATTTCAAAAATTGTTCTTATTTACAGACAATCAAAGAAACAGATAAACAATTACATAATACAATACTTAAGTTATTCAACACTTCAAAAATATTGATGCCGCTCATTTTCACACCAATTTGTTTGACTTCTCAGTTTGATCTAATTAACATGATTACTTAATGTCGCCTTTTTTATTCGTTAATCTTGTGCAACACTTATCACGTCCACGAAATTTGATGACAAAAAGATGTGCAAACTTTTGTCTTAATTCTTCAAGGAGCCCATAGATCAGGATCTTCTCTTTTTGCAGCAGTTATTTTTAACTGACACTTTAACTTTAATTGACGCAGTCAAGAAAATGCCTAGTTTGCCGGACTAAGACGGGCCCAGTTGAACCGCACTAAAACAGGCTGACTTGACCCAGCCGACTTGACCTAGGTTGAGTTGACCCGAGGCCGAGTTTACCTGGATTCTCTTGTATACAATATATGTGGGATCAGAGGATACATGTAAAGGGTTAGGGGAATGCTGGGTCCATGCTTATAAAGCTTTTAGTTGAGTCTGAGTTTAGTTCTCAAGCTTTTGATTGGTCAGATTTGAGTTCTCAAGCTTTTGATTGGTCAGATTTGAGCCAAAGGCTCAAATCTGACCAATCAAAATCTTGAGAACGAACTCAGACTCAACCAAATGTTTTATAAGCATGGACCCTGGTTTGTAAGGCTCCTAAAAGCTGGGGGAGGGGGGGAGTGTAGTGATCGGCCTATGTAAGGCATCTCCAACAGCCTTGCTGTTGGGTTAATTCTTTAGCAACATGGTTAGAGTGTCAGAGTTTTAGTCCAGATGTCCAGGGTTTGAATCCTCTTTGTTTTAAAGTGTTATTGTTTATATTACTATATTCTGCAAATAGCTTCTGATATAGCTAATGATATTTGTTGTAAACCCGACTGAAAATAAAGCTTCTTGTATATTGTATCTTGTAATCCTGGTAAAGGTCAGTAATCCCCCCCCTAGAAATACTTCAGAGAACTAGTGCTCTGCCTACTGAGTTCCCTGGACTGCCATACAAGCTCCACACACCACAAACACTACACTTCTCCCCCATCACTTTTCAGAAATCTGTAAACATGACGGCCCTAATGTAGACGCAGATCAAATTGGTTTGCAATGATTAGTTTGATCTGCACTTATTTGCTAGTTATACCCCCACAAACAGAGTTTGAGGGGGGTATACTGGAATCAGCCTGTCGGGCGGTCGGGCGGTCGGTCGGTCGGTCTGTCTGCAAAATCTTGTACGGCGAACTCCTCCTTCAGTTTCAACCCGATTCACTTGACACTTGGCATAATTGTTAATCAGGAGTAGTAGATGTGCAAGACACAAATTTTAGGTCTCTGTGACCTTGACCTTGACCTTTGGCCTTGAAATTGGTCTTGAAATTGGCAGGCAAAAGCTTGTACTTTGAACTCCTCCTTCACATTCAACCTGATTCACTTGATACTTGCCATAAGTGTTACTCAGGAGTAGTAGATGTGCAAGAAACAAATTTCAGGTCTCTGTGACCTTGACCTTGACCTTTGGCCTTGAAATTGGTATTGAAATTGGCAGGCAAAATCTTGTACTTTGAACTCCTCCTTCAATTTCAACCTGATTCACTTGATACTTGGCATAAATGTTACTCAGGAGTAGTAGATGTGCAAGACACAAATTTCAGGTCTCTGTGACCTTGACCTTGACCTTTTGCCTTGAAATTGGTCTTGAAATTGGCAGGCAAAAGCTTGTACTTTGAACTCCTCCTTCACATTCAACCTGATTCACTTGATACTTGGCATAAATGTTACTCAGGAGTAGTAGATGTGCAAGACACAATTTCAGGTCTCTGTGACCTTGACCTTGACCTTTGGCCTTGAAATTGGTCTTGAAATTGGCAGGCAAAATCTTGTACTTAGAACTCCTCCTTCAATTTCAACCTGATTCTCTTGATACTTGGCATAAATGTTACTCAGGAGTAGTAGATGTGCAAGACACAAATTTTAGGTCTCTGTGACCTTGACCTTGACCTTTGGTCTTGAAATTGGTCTTGAAATTGGCAGGCAAAATCTTGTACTTTGAACTCCTCCTTCAATTTCAACCTGATTCACTTGATACTTGGCATAAATGTTACTCAGGAGTGGTAGATGTGCAAGACTCAAATTTAAAATCTCTGTGACCTTGACCTTTGGCCTTGAAATTGGTCTTAAAATTGGCAAGCAAAATCTTGTACGGCAAACTCCTCATTCACTTTCAACCTGATTCATTTGATACTTGGCATAAATGTTACTCAGGAGTAGTAGATGTGCAAGACACAAATTTCAGGTCTCTGTGACATTGACCTTGACCTTTGGCCTTGAAATTGGTCATGATATTGGCAGGCAAAATCTTGTACTTTGAACTCCTCCTTCAATTTCAACCTGATTCAGTTGATACTTTGCATAAATGTTACTCTGGAGTAGTAGATGTGCAAGACACAAATTTCAGGTCTCTGTGACCTTGACCTTGACCTTTGGCCTTGAAATTGGTCTTAAAATTGGCAGGCAAAATCTTGTACTTTGAACTCCTCCTTCACTTTCAACCTGATTTACTTAATACTTGGCATAAATGTTACTCAGGAGTAGTAGATGTGCAAGACACAAATTTCAGGTCTCTGTGACCTTGACCTTGACCTTTGGCCTTGAAATTGGCAGGCAAAATCTTGTACTTAGAACTCCTCCTTCAATTTCAACCTGATTCACTTGATACTTGGCATAAATTACAGAATTTTCTCTATTTGAACTTTGGGTATTTTTGTTATTTGGTCCTGTAACATGTTCAAAACTTGGATTTGCAATCAAGGCTGCTGTGTGGGGGTATTCATCACCTTTAGTGATAGTTCTAGTTTACATCTGAACTCTGATTGGAAGACTAGGGACTCTAAATGGGACCTCCACATAAGCAGATAAGCACTTCCATCCCATGAGGGCTACATGTCCTATACCCACAGTTTAGATTCAAGATCCAGAATGGGCCACCATGAGTTTGGCAACTCACTACAGGCTATCCATGCAGGAAAGGTAACTAATATGGTAAGGTATAAAGAATGTAAGCCATTGGGAGCTATGGCACGGTCATTACATCATCATTATCATCTTCAGTAGTCGCTGAAATCTTCTAGAGTATAGTTGCCTGTTTTATCTTCAACACTCTAGCAGCTTTACTGAGTCTACATTTGGCAGTCATCTTTGGGACATCATATTGACAAAGGAATAGATAAGCTGCATATTTGAGTGATTACTTAACCCATTCCCACTTAGGCTATTTTTAGACCTAACCCCTTTGATTAAATCTACCAAAAAGGAGCATTAACTAGAGAAATGGAATTTTTTAGAATTGTGTAGTTTTGAAACCATTGTGATAAATAGAGCATTTGCTCCTGTGGAGCAAATGCTCTATTTATCACAATGGTTTCACAAAGTGTCTTTTACAGAAGCATCAAAAGGCGTCAATATGCGGGAATGGGTTAATAGAAATTCACTCAATACTCAATTAAATCAGTGTGTAACAAAGCTCAATGAAATTTAGGAATATCCAATTCAGTTTGCATTCAGTCTGCATCCACTGAGTAGCTGAGATTAAATGAGACCAGTTGCATGATTGTGTTGGACCATAATATTCTGGCCAACAGATCTATATCTCCTTTTAAATATCTAGTCATAAAATGTAGGTTTCATTGTATTAATATTTCTATGTCATAACACAGGGTTACTGGCCAGTTTTCTTTAGGAACATATAGTGACAACTCTGAATATCTTCTCCTCTGATTGTCTGGTGAGCGATATCAGGGCCATCATGGCACTCTTGTTGAATTTTGGAACAGTCCATTTGAAAGATTCAGCACCAAAAAGGTTTATGGTCAAGTTAAGTTATCACATGGATAGTTGTGCCCATCTTCTGCACCTATCCACTGCCAGCTCCCAAAGTAATATCATCTAATATGATGATATTAGACTATTAGTCAAAGGGGAATAACTCTTGCTAGGCTAAGTTGTTCAGAAATACCAATGCTTGTCTAACTTTGACACTTTCCTTCATATAAATGCCTTTTCATGGATTTGCAAGCAGAGTAGACCCAGATCCAGACGGCTTCTGCAGCTTCTGGAATTACCAAAAATCCTTTATATGTGGATTATGTGCACATAATGCCAAATAAATTATAAAAATTCAGCTAATAATTATTTATGAAGTCATTATTTCTTACATGAATGTCGAACAGGAAAAGGGTTACCCCTTTCCTTCATATAAACGCTTTGTCACATATTTTCAAACAGAGTAGACCCAGATCAGACGGCTCCCATTGGCTTTGTTTGGTAATTCAATAAATAGTCATCATGTCATTATTTCTTATACAAGTATGCGTCAGGGAAAAAGGTTAACACTCTGTTGTTAAAGAATAAAGATGCTCTGTGATTGTGTTTTAACTCTTTCAGTGCTGGACATGAGTCACTAATGTCCTTTTTGCAAGCAGTGTAGATCCAGATGAGAGGGCTCTGAGGGTCATGTTGTACCTTTCTTACAAAACTCCCTGAATATTTACCATAAGCTTGACCTGTTTGAATTTTGGAATAGTCCATTTGAAAAATCAGTATTGTAAGGGTTAACCCATTCCCTCATAGGCTATTTTTAGATCCAACCTCTTTGAATAAATCTACCGAAAAGGAGCACTTTTTTAAACTAGAGATAAGGAATTTCTTTTAGAATTTTGTAGTTTGAAACCATTGTGATAAATAGAGCATTTGCTCCCATAGGAGCAAATGCTCTATTTATCACAATGGTTTCAACAGGTGACTTTTGCAGAGGCATCAAAAGATGTCAATATGAGGGAATGGGTTAACCTGTTTTGAGCTTGGTAATAATATTAACACCTGAGCTGTAAATAAATGGAAAATATTTTTTTTGCCCTGTCTGTCTGTCTGTTTGTCTGTTTGTTTGTCAGCAACTTTAACATTGGTCATAACTTTTGAGCCAGTACAGATAGAGACTTGATATTCGGCATGCGTATGTATGTCATAAAGCCACACATTTTGAGGGGAGATATGTCAAGGTCAAGGTCATCCTTAAAGGTCAGAGGTCAAATATATGAGTCAAATCAATGACTTTAACATTGGCCATAACTTTTGGACCAGTAGAGATAGTGACTTGATATTTGGCATGCTTGTGTATGAGACTGCACATTTTGAGGGGTGACATGTCAAGGTCAAGGTCATCCTTCAGGGTCAAAGATCAAATTGTCTGTTTCTTTGTCTGTAACTTTAACACAACCTTAACATTGGTAACTTTTGAGCCAGTACAGATAGAGACTTGATATTTGGCATGCATATGTATCTCATAAAGCCGCACATTTTGAGGGGTGACATGTCAAGGTCAAGGTCATCCTTCAAGGTCAGAGGTCAAATATATGAGGGGGCATAGTGTTTCACAAACACATCTTGTTTTATAAACATTTCCGCTAAACCCTATCTTGCTGCTACTCATTAACCCTTTCCCTGTTCTATGATTAGAACAAGTTTAAATTACTAACTGAATATTCATTCACAAAATAGCAATGATAAAATATGGAAGGTGGACTATTGTAGCCATTTTAGAGAGTAAAGAAACAGATCTATCAAATACCATTAGCAAACAGAGCAGACCCTGATCAGACGGCTCCTATAGGAGCCGTCTGATCTGGGTCTACTCTGTTTGCAAATGTGTTTACATGAGGGAATGGGTTAATTAGAATTAGTCATAAGAACCATGATAAGATAGCATGATAAGAGTTTAGCGGAGAAAGAAGATATTTAGGATGGTTGGTACGCAGTTTATCTACAACTCTGCATACTCACATATTTTTCTGGCATCCACATTATCATCTGTCCTTTGTATCTCAGTCTTCATCTTTACAATATCTTGCCTGATATTTATTAGGGCCCTGCATTGAAAATGCAAGTGCCCTATAGTTATATGTCTGTCTGTCCATCCGTCCATTAGTCTGTCTGTCTGTCAACACTTTTGATGTGATAACTCAAACAATACTTCACATATTGGTTTCATATTAAGGGCATATGCTTAGTATCATCAGAGAAAAACACCTATAGATTTTGGGTTGAATCAGATCACTATGTCTAGAGTAATCTGCCCTTCATTACAGCACCATCTCTGACTTGGTCAGTTTTTAGCTCACCAGAGCACAAAGTGCTCAGGGTGAGCTTTTGTGATCGCCAGATGTCTGTCGTCCGTCGTGGTGCGTCGTCCGTCGTCGGGCGTCAACAATTTGAACCTTTAAAAATCTTCTCCTCTGAATCTACAGGGTTCTCAGCTTTCATCTTTGGTACATAGCATCACCTATAGGTCCTCTACAAAAGTTATATAAATTATGCCCCTGGGGTCAAAATTGGCCCAGCCCCAGGGGTTGGAAGTTTTCAATAGAAACATATAGTAAAACTTTGAAAATCTTCTCCTCTGAAACCAGAAGGTTCTCAGCTTTCATATTTGGCACATAGCATCATGTTCAGGTCCTCTACAAAAGTTATATAAATTATGGGCCTGGGGTCAAAATTGGCCCCGCCCCAGGGGTGGGCAGTTTTCAATGGAAACAAATAGTGAAATCTTTGAAAATCTTCTCCTCTGAAACTGGAAGGCTCTCAGCTTTCATATTTGGCACAGAGCATCATGTTCAGGTCCTCTACAAAAGTTATATAAATTATGCCCCTGGGGTCAAAATTGGGCCCGCCCCAGGGGTGGGAAGTTTTCAATAGAAACAAATAGTGAAATCTTTGAAACTCTTCTTCTCTGAAACTGGAAGGCACTCAACTTTCATATTTGGCACAGAGCATCATGTCAGGTCCTCTACAAAAGTTATATTAATTTTGGCCCTGGGGTCAAAATTGGCCCCGCCCCAGGGGTGGGTACTTTTCAGAATAGAAACAATAGTGAAATCTTTGAAAATCTTCTCCTCTGAAACTGAAAGGCTCTCATTTTTCATATTTGGCACAGAGAATCATGTTCAGGTCCTCTACAAAAGTTATATAAATTATGGCCCTGGGGTTAAAATTGGCCCCGCCCCAGGGTTGGGCAGTTTTCAATAGAAACAAATAGTGAAATCTTTGAAAATCTTCTCCTCTGAAACTGGAAGGCTCTCAGCTTTCATATTTGGCACAGAGCATCATGATCAGGTCCTCTACAAAAGTTATATTAATTATGGCCCTGGGGTCAAAATTGGCCCCGCCCCAGTGGTGGGTAGTTTTCAGTAGAAACATATAGAGAAAACTTTGAAAATCTTCTCCTCTGAAACTGAAAGGTTCTCAGCTTTCATATTTGGCTCATAGCATCATGTTCAAGTCCTCTACAATAGTTATATAAATTATGTCCCTGGGGTCAAAATTGGCCCGCCCCAGGGCCGGCTAGTTTTCTATAAAAACATATAGTGAAAACTTTGAAAATCTTCTCCTCTGATTGTCTGGTGAGCGCTTCAGGGCCATTCTGGCCCTCTTGTCTACATGTAGTTTGTTTTGTTCTTTCAGGAGAAACCACGAGGATGAACCTTTTTCAGTCTGTAAATAGTGCCATGGATGTTGCGTTGAACACTGACCCTACAGCAGGTAAAGTTGGTGCAAGGGCTTGCGCGATCTTAATGCAAACTTATTTGGCTTGCAGAAGAAATTTAGCTCGCGTGTTAAGCTTGCAAGTGCGAGCTAAATTTAACTGCAAGCTTGTTTAGCTCACAGAATAAGTTTAGCTTGCGCATTTAGCTTGCAGCTGCGAGCCAAACTGCGAGCTAAAATCAACTGCGAGCATGTTTAGCTCGCAGAAGAATTTAAGCAAGAGCATTACGCTTGCGGATATGAGCTAAATTTAACTGCAAGCATGTGCAATCTTAATGCAAGCTTAATTTTGGCTATTTAGATCGCGATAAGCTCGCACACGCTTAGAAAGAGCTTGTTGCAAGCTTGTGGCGAGCATGCATTTTGGTTTGGGAATTGAGCAGACTTTGATCAGAAAGCTCCTTCAGGAGCCATTATGATCTGGGTCTACTCTGTTTGCAAAGGCGTGATTGAAAAAGTGTTTATATGCAGGAAAGGCTTAACCCATATGATACTGAACGACATTAATGTCTGTTGAAATTTTTACTCTTATTTCTTTTGAGAAGCTGCTGGTCAAGTGTCAAATAGCTTGGATGTTGACAAGATTGATCCTGGAGACAGGTGGGGGCTAAATGTGGGGCAAAAGTAGGAGCTTTCTGCATTATTTTCAACCTGTATCAAGTAGCCATTTGCCTAATAATTTCTAAATTCTTCTCTACTAGAATTCCGGTTTAGGGAGTTTTACTGTTTATAGTTTTACTGTACTCATTTGGCAAGTTTGTGATGACTTGTGCAAACAAATTAGATAGAGATGAGATGCACAGCTTTAACCCACAGGGGTAAGACATGTTTGAGTCAGTATATGTATATACATATACTGACTCAAACGTGTCTTACCCCTGTGCTTTAACCCTTTCCTCCATAAATAAGCTTTTCTATGCCCCTGAAAAAGTCACTTTGTGAAACGATTGTGATAAATAGAGCATTTGCTCCTATGGAGCAAATGCTCTATTCATCCCAATGGTTTCAAAACTACACAATTCTAAAATTCTCCTGTTCTGTAGTTAAGGCTCCCTTTCAGTAGTTTTATTCAAGGTTGGATCTAAAAATAGCCTATGAGGTAATGGGTTAAATAAAGATGCATATTGATCTGTTGAAAAATCTATCTTAACCCCTTCCCTCATATTGACAACTTTTGATGACTCTGTAAAAGTCACTTTGTGAAACCATTGTGATAAAAAGAGCATTTGCTCCTATATGATCAAATGTTCTATTTATCACAATGGTTTCAAACTACAAAATTCTATTAAAAAAAATCCTTTTCTCTAGTTAATGCTTTATTCAGTGAGGTTGTATCTAAAAATAGCCTATGAGGTAATGGGTTAATCATTCAAATCATACAACTTGAGTTTTCAGTCTGAGCCAAAGCTCGTTGATGGCCCGATCATGGTTTGAAAAGAGAAAATCTAATGTACTAGACAAAAAGTGCCTTGATTTATCATATTAGCTCATGGACACAGGAATTTGTGACAATAGTAGAAACTGTTAAAGAGGAAGTCCCTACAATGATCGCATATTTTCAATAATATCATAAAACTTGGTATTTGTTATGCTCTATCATTATTATGAAGGTTCCCAATTTGAACTTATATCGAAAAATGCCCCTGTCGTACAAATAAACCGATTCCATCAATACTGATAATTTTTGTTCTGCAACACAATATTATCGGCCTTTTCCGTTAAATTCTTCCGCGTTTTGCCGATGATCACCCGATCCCTCCATTGTATACGTAATAGCTTTCTCGGAAGTGGTCGGAGAATCACGAATAGGGCGAACAGTTACGAAACTAAAACCCAACCCGAATAAAACTGAAACATCGGGGAGTAAAACCAGGATCGGCGATATCAAACACATGGATGTTTTGTCATTATAAACGGTAATTGGATAGGGCTTTTTGAGATATACTACTTTTCAGCATATAAACAAATGAGTTTTGTTTACTTTTATTGTTTATGAAACGCGTCAAATGTAGGGACATCCCCTTTAAACTAAGAATCATATCTATATTATAAGCAAACAGGGCAGACCCTGATCAGACAGCTCCAGCAGGAGCCACTGAGCCATCTAATCTGGGTCTATTCTGTTAACTTTGCAAAGGCATCAAAATGCATTTTTTTTATCAATGGGTTAAAATTCAACACATACATGTAATACTTTTTAACCCTTTCCCCCATGGCTATTTTTAGATCCAACCACTGAATAATTCTACTGAAAAGGAGCATTAACTAGAGAAAAGGAAAATTTTAGAATTTTGTAATTTTAAAACATTGTGATAAATAGAGCATTTGCTCCTATAGGAGCAAATGCTCTATTTATCACAATGGTTTCATAAAGTGACTTTTACAGAGGCGTAGAAAGGCGTATTTATGGAAGGAAAGGGTTAAGGTGGGTTTTTTAAGTTTACTGATTAAGTGACATGTTACCGTGGAAAAATCACTGCAGTGCTCAAGGGTCTTTTATGTAATTGTTTCTTTTCAGTGGTATTTGGTGAGGATGTTGCTTTTGGAGGTGTGTTCAGATGCTCTATTGGCCTCAAGGACAAATACGGTAAGCCAGCCAGTGGTCATGAGACTACACAGAGTCATAAATGAAGAGGCATACCCTAACTTAACCAAAGATGCCCGACGCATGCTGGGACTCACCCAAGGAACCCCTCCCCCAATTTATGATCGAAGTATGTAGAATTAACCTAAAACTATCTATTTGTACCTTAAACCACTCCAAAAAACAAGAAAAACACGACCCGGAAAAAATTCCTATCGGGTCTATATATGTATTGAAAGGTAGCTAACTAGTTCAGGTCAGCGGCGGAAAATACAACAGTCATGTTTTTCAAAGTCTTACAGCAAAGTCAATTCAACACCGATTACAATTATTTATGTCTTGATCGGTTCCAAATTCCATATACTAATCGGCACAATTAATGCCTTCCTTAAATATTGCTCACTCTTGTCGCTGCAAGACTACGAACCTGAAAAACGCTAAGTACTGCAAAACGATGTGACTTACAGAGCATAGCTCAAATCAAATCAACATTCCTACTAGGGGAGGTAACAGCTGCATGGAGTTTTATTGTACCAGGTGCACGTGATGTCATTAGTCAAAATTTCGTATGCCAAAACAGGCCTATATTCAGAACTTGTGAAAGCATAAATTTGACGGTTTTTGCAGATTTTGAGAAAGATATTAGTTGGAATAGCAGGCGCTGACAATACACAACCAGTAAAGAAGAATTGGAATGGTTTAACCCATTCCCTCATATTGATGACTTTTGACGACTCGTAAAAGTTACTTTGTGAAACCATTGTGATAAATTGAGCATTTGCTACTATAGGAGCAAATGCTCTATTTATCACAATGGTTTCATAATTACACAATTCTAAAAAATTCCTTTTCTCTAGTAAATGCTCCTTTTCGGTAGATTCATTCAAAGAGGTTTGATCTAAAAATAGCCTATGAGGTAATGGGTTAAAACTGCAGTTGCCATGGAGGAATCCTCTTACTTACTGGACCATTGATCTTACGTTTGCAGCAAAATAGGGCATGACTGAAATAAAAGCATCGAAGGGATAGCTAGAGGGTTGAAATTATATTTGTCACCACGATCCCTTGCTGTGAGAATTCCAACAAGATATTGCAAACAGAGTAGACACGTTAAAAGTTGGTACTAGTAGCTCCCTTTTCTACGCTCAACATTAAAAGGGTAGTTCTAGGACTGGTCGGCCGGGTGTCGGCATAATGTGACTGGGCGGGGTGTCCTTGCCATGTGCCTGCGACAGGGGCATTCCAGTGAGGCAGCACTATAACCTGTCTCAAGTGGGTGCCGTCTGCAAATAACTGAAATACTGTTGGTCGGACGTAGAACCCAACTCACTCACTCACAGTGTAGACATGTACTATATACATGTATATGTCAGATCAGCATCTGGCATCTGCACTGTTTGCTAGTAGTACATACTTTACTTTGTTGACTTGCCTGATAAATAGTTCCTGATCAGATGCTGATTATTCAATGCAGCAGTAACTATTGATCTTGGTCTACACTGCATGCAATGTTTTATGGATCAAAACAGGAAATAAACATGTAATACCTTTAGTGTTGAAACTTACCATTTATGCAAAACATGCAAATAAATGCATACTTTGATGAACCCTTTCCCTCATATAAACATGTTTTCACGCATTTGCAAACAGAGTAGACCCAGATCATACGGCTCCTACAGGAGCCGTCTGATCAGGGTCTGCTCTGTTTGCTAGTGGAAATTGAAAGATACGTTTCTTTACTTTCTAAAATGGCTATAATGTTC
Source organism: Azorinus chamasolen (assembly GCA_963576725.1). Taxonomy (NCBI): domain Eukaryota; kingdom Metazoa; phylum Mollusca; class Bivalvia; order Cardiida; family Solecurtidae; genus Azorinus; species Azorinus chamasolen. The sequence continues at coordinate 41,273,950 of OY755237.1, forward strand.
CACCTTCAAGGTTTCATTGTAAATATTTTGTTCATGAATATTCAGTGGGTATTGAAATTTGTAATAAACATAGAACAGGGAAAGGGTTAAACGAAGAAAACTTTGTAAAAATAACACAAACTGTCTATGCGACTGGCTGTATTATGTGACCTTCTTTGCTGACTCCAACTGAAAGTCACATAAGACAGTCTAGACTGTATTCATAATTGGAGCAGACTGGCATGAAAATTCATGAAGTAAAAAGTTAATGCTGAAGAAAAGTTTTTGACGGAGAATCAGGTTCCAAAGTTCAAAGATTTTCAGCTTGAGTCTGAATTCATTCTCAAGCATCTGACTGGATATATTTTGAGTAAGCTTAAAATCTGACCAATTAGATGGTTGAGAATGAAGTCAGGCACAAATGACAAGTTTTATAACCTCAGGACCTGTCTGCTTCAATGAAGATTTTGTCACTTTTACAGGTGGAGATAGAATTTTCAATAGTCCTCTCAGTGAGCAGGGGATTGTAGCCTTCGGTGTGGGTATGGCTGTTGGAGGAGCAACTGCCATTGCTGAGATACAATTTGCTGATTACATCTTCCCGGCATTTGATCAGATCACAAATGAGGCAATAAAATTCCGATACCGCTCAGGGAATCTGTTTGATTGTGGGGGACTTACAATTCGTACGCCATGTGGGGCTGTTGGCCATGGAGCCTTGTACCACTCACAGAGTCCAGAAGCTTTCTTTGCCCATATGCCAGGATTAAAGGTGGGTTAACCCATTCCTTCATATAGGCTATATTTAGACCCAACCTCTTTGAATAAATCTTACCTAAAAGGAGCATTTATTAGAGAAAAGGAAAATTTTAGAATTGTGTAGTTCTGAAGCCATTGTGATAAATAGAGCATTTGCTTCTATGGAGCAAATGCTCTATTTATCACAATGGTTTCAAAAAGTGACATTTACAGAGGCATAGAAAGACGTATTTATGGAGGAAAGGGGTTAAATGATGACTTCATGTCAGAAGCAAAAATGTCTTCCTGGATTTGCAATGAAAGCCAGACTGGCCTGGGTCTGCACTGTTTCTCAAGTTTAAAAATAAAGTACTCCAAATGCTTATAAGTTATGTGTATCAGATGATTTTAGGTGCAGGAGGTGGTCTTTGTTCTTGTCTTTTCTGATTACAAAATTTCCAAAGACATCCTTTTTAGCTCAAGGTGAGTTTGATGGGGGGGGGGGGGGGGTCATCCTGTGTCTGTTGTATAGTGTCATCCATCCTTAGTCGTCTGTCAGCAGCAATCTCTTTAACTCTTTGCATGCTAGCGGCAAAACTGCAATTACCTATGCAAACAGATTTGAGTCAGATGAGACGCTGCATAATGCAAAACAATAATAATAAACTGTTTGTCATCTTGACCATATTTTTGCAAAGAAATGAGAGAAAGTTTATTTTAAGAATTGAAGCAGACGACAATTGTTGCAGAAGAAAAATTACTTAGCATGCAATGAGTTAGATATCTCATCCTAAACCTCTTGGATCTGACTAAATTTCACAGGAATTATCTTTGAATAGTAGTAAAGTTATAGAAGTAATTGTTGTCCATTGCATCAGTAGGTCATGGGAGTTAAAATAGATTTTAACCCATTCCCTCATAAGCTATTTATAGATCCAACCTCTTTGAATAAATCTACTGAAAAGGAGCATTAACTAGAGAAAAAGGATTTTTTTAGAACTTTGTAATTTGAAACCATTGTGATAAATAGAGCATTTTCTCCTATAGGAGCAAATGCTGTGTTTATCACAATGGTTTCAACAGGTGACTTTTACAGAGGCGTAAAATGGCGTATTTATGGAGGAAAGGGTTAAATAACGGTTTCCAGAAATAATTCTTAAAACACTGAAAGGATTTTGACTGAAGTTCCCGAGACCTTCGATCAAACTTATTTACATATTGTTTCAGTCCATTGCATATGTAGTTCATGGGTGCTAAAAGAGATTTTAAATAGCAATTTCCTTAACCTTTTCCCTGTTCAATATTCATGAAACAAATAATGACAACATGAATATTTATTAGCTTGATTTTTACAGTGGCATATATACATACAAATGTTTTGTATTGGTAGAAACTGTAGAGTCAGATCTATTATGATTTCATAAACAAACAGAACAGAGCCTGACCAGATGGCTCCTAATGGAGCCTTCTGATCTGGGTCTACTCTGTATACAAAGGTGTGAAAAGGCATCTTTATCGGGTAAAGAGTTAACAGAAACTTATCAATTTGCAATATTTCAAAGATTTTTAGTGTTAACAATGTTTTGTAGGTTGTGATGCCACGAGGGCCCATACAATGTAAAGGACTCCTGTTAAGCTGTATACGGTCAGAGGATCCATGTCTTTTCTTTGAACCAAAGATTCTGTATCGATCTGCCATAGAGGAGGTACCGAGCGGAGATTATTCAATACCACTTGGGAAGGCAGAGGTACTGATGGAAGGTAAGTACAAGAAAAGCTTGTAATCCCAGAAATACCAAAGTTCAACATGACAAGAGAAACCCTTTACTCCATGAAGATTCATGTAAGAAATATTAAATGGCATCATGGATATTAATTTAGATTATTTTTGATAATAGCATATAAACACAAGAAGTTCTGGCCCATGCAGAAAGAGTAGAATCATACATATATTATTTCACAAGCAAACAGAGCAGATCCTGATCAGACGTGTACTTTGTTTTCAAAGGTGTGGAAAGGTGTATTTATGGAGTAAATAAAGGTTTAATACTTATCGTGCTGTTATAATTGATATGTACTCAACTACTGATCTGAATCAATCGTCGCTTTCTTCTTATTTGTTCAGAGTTTGTAGAAAATATTGAGTTTGAAACAGCTTGGATCCTGATATGATTACAAGTCGGCATCTCATCTAGATCGACATTGTTTGCAAATACCAGTCGGGTTAGGATTAGCATGTTATGGGTTAACCCTTTCCTCCATGAATATTCATACAAGAAATAATGACATCATGAATATTAAGTAGCTGATATTTTTATGACAGCACATGGACACAGGAATCTTTTGGCCATGACAGAAACTGTAGAATCATATCTATACTATATCATTAGCAAACAGAGTAGACCCTGATCAGACAGCTCCTACTCTGTTTGCAATGGGGTGAAAATGCATTTGTGTAAGGGAAAGGTTTAATTAACACACTATCCCCTAGTGACGCATTTTTGCGCATCTATAAAAGCGACTTTATGAAACCATTGTGATAAATATCACAATGATTATCACAATGATTTCAAACTACAAAATTCTAAACTTTTCCATTCCTCTAGTTAATGCTCCTTTTCAGTAGATACATTCAAAGAGGTTGGGTCTAAAAATAGCCTAGGAGAGAATGAGTTAAGAGGGTGCACTGTAAGAGGAGCATTAAGGGCTGTGGAGAATGATGTTGGTAATGTTAAAAATACTGACACCATGAACATTTATTACATCAATTTTTATAATGGCACATGAACACAGGAATTTTTGGCCCTGGCAGATACTGTAGAAACATACAGTCAAACCTGTTTTTAGAGACATAGTTTGGGAGAAAGCCAAAAGTGTCGTATCTCACAGGGTGTCTTTGAATTCAGGTTGAAAATTTCATGGGCCCAGGGTCCATGTTGTATTGATCGACATTCTTCGCGAAAACTGATGACATTTCAAATTTATATCTAGGTATTACTTTTTTAGGGTTTGGAATGGAATAAACTATTTTATGATGTTACTACTTTAGTGTCCTTATCAATAATTCTATAAATAAAAAGTAAGTTTGTACACAAAACAAATTCATGAAAATCAGAAGCCTCGTAGTTTTTCGAAGCGTTTCGGCCCATTGCCACAACGAGGCCAAACACACCTGTCTTTAACAGAGAAGCAGAGGCACATTTCTATATGTCTGTATCTTAATTATGAGAATACAATTTATGTTATAATGAAATAAACCTTTTAAAGTGGTTTGATTAACTTCATGTCAAGTTATGAAACCAATTTTGCAATCACTAGAATAGCCAATTACGACATTATGACCGATTTCCGGTATAAATAAATGGATGATTAAAGCGCAGTTCATTATCAAAATTTTATGCTTTGGTAGCTAGCTATAAAAACTCTAACAGTATTGAGACTAACCAAAGACCTATGATAATACATGTGTTATCATAGGTCTTTGGACTAACAGACCAACTGGACCAGATAATCCCTTATCACCTTGGGCATTAATCCTTTGACACGTTAATGAGGGCAATTAAGTACAAACACAATGATACAGTGAAAGCTCATTGTCACTAAAAACAATGTTGTTTGCCGAGTTGGGAGTACAAATTTAGTGTCGTATGTCGCATCTGCCAGTGTGTCACTATATACAGTTGAAATATAGAGGAAAATACATCGGGAGGAAGGAAATACTGTCGCATCTGACAGGATGTCGCTAAAAACAATGTGTCGCTAAGACAGGTTTGACTGTATCTATATTATTTGATAAGCAAACGGAGCAGACCCAGATCAGATGGCTCCTCGCTGTCTGATCTGGGTCTAATCTGTTTGCAAAGGCATAGAAAGGCTTATTTATGGAGTAAAGGGTTTACTCCATAGATGTGCTTTCTAACACCTTTGCATAAAGAGGAGACCCAGATTAGACAGCTTCTGTAGGACCGGCCGGATCAGGGTCTGCTCTTTTTATGCCCCCAAAGCTAGGCTTTGGCGGCATATAGTGATCGCACCGTGCGTGTGTGGGTGGGTGGGTGGGTGTGTGGGTGGGTGGGTGGGTGTGTGTGTGTGTGGGTGTGTGTACATTTTGTCCGGAGTATATTTCCTTTGTCACATCAGCTACGGATACCAAATTTGGTGTGTGAGTTCATCTTGGGATGGGGGAGTGTCGCGTACCATTTTCATGTCACTGTGACCTTGACCTTGACCTTTGACCTTGATTTTACAAAAAGCTTGTCCGGAGCATATCTCCTTTACCTTACCAGCTACAGATTCCAAATTTGGTGTGTGAGTTCATCTTGGGATGGCGGAGTGTCGCGTACCATTTCCAGGTCACTGTGACCTTGACCTTGACCTTTGACCTCGATTTTAAAAAAAGCTTATGCCTTACCAGCTACAAAAAGCTTGTCCGGAGTATATCTCCTATACCTTACCAGCTAAGGATTCCAAATTTGGTGTGTGAGTTCATCTTGGGATGGAGGAGTGTCGCGTACCATTTTCAGATCACTGTGACCTTGACCATGACCTTTGACCGATTTTACAAAAAGCTTGTCCGGAGCATATCTCCTTTACCTTACCAGCTACAGATTCCAAATTTGCTGTGTGAGTTCATCTTGGGATGGCAGAGTGTCGCGTACCATTTCCAGGTCACTGTGACCTTGACCTTGACCTTTGACCTCGATTTTAAAAAAAGCTTATGCCTTACCAGCTACAAAAAGCTTCTCCGGAGTATATCTCCTATACCTTACCAGCTAAGGATTCCAAATTTGGTGTGTGAGTTCATCTTGGGATGGAGGAGTGTCGCGTACCATTTTCAGATCACTGTGACCTTGACCATGACCTTTGACCGATTTTACAAAAAGCTTGTCCGGAGCATATCTCCTTTACCTTACCAGCTACAGATTCCAAATTTGCTGTGTGAGTTCATCTTGGGATGGCGGAGTGTCGCGTACCATTTCCAGGTCACTGTGACCTTGACCTTGACCTTTGACCTCGATTTTAAAAACCGCTTATACCTTACCAGCTACAAAAAGCTTGTCCGGAGTATATCTCCTATTCCTTACCAGCTAAGGATTCCAAATTTGGTGTGTGAGTTCATCTTGGGATGGAGGAGTGTCGCGTACCATTTTCAGATCACTGTGACCTTGACCATGACCTTTGACCGATTTTACAAAAAGCTTGTCCGGAGCATATCTCCTTTACCTTACCAGCTACAGATTCCAAATTTGGTGTGTGAGTTCATCTTGGGATGGCGGAGTGTCATGTACCATTTCCAGGTCACTATGACCTTAACCTTGACCTTGACCGATTTTACAAAAAGCTTGTCCAGAGCATATCTCCTATACCTTACCAGATACGGATTCCAAATTTGGTGTGTGAGATCACCTTCAGATGGCGGAGTGTCGCGTACCATTTTCAGGTCACTGTGACCTTGACCTTGACCTTCGACCTCGATTTTACAAAAAAGGTTGTCCAGAGAATATCTCCTATACCTTACCAGCTACGGATTCCAAATTTAATGTGTGAGTTTATCTTGGGATGGCGGTGTGTTGCGTACCATTTTCAGGTCACTGTGACCTTGACCGTTGACCTAGATTTTACACAAAGCTTGTCCGGAGCATTTTTCCTATACCTTACCAGCTACGGATTCCAAATTTGGTTTGTGAGTTCATCTTGGGATGGCGGAGAGTCGTGTACCATTTTCAGATCACTGACCTTGACCTTGACCTTTGACCTCAATTTTACAGTCCGGAGCATATCTCCTATATCTTACCAGATACAAAAAGCTTGTCCAGAGCATATCTCCTATACCTTAAACGTTGACAATCAACCCAGGGTCCTTTTTAACGTTGAGAATGACTTAGGGTCCTTTTTAACTAAGTTTTGACGCTTGGCTCTTTTCTTAGCTATCATAATCGTCAAAGGTTCTGTTTCTAATGTTAAGAACTGACTCCTGTGTCATTTTTAACAGCATCAAAATTTCATGTTACACCTGCATTACATTGTATTGTTTTTCCGCCAAAATGCATTTCGGTGTCAAACACTTTGGGGGCATTTGTCACCCGTGACGACTCTCTTGTTGCTTATGGATTAAATAAAGTTGATTCTACAGTTTCTGCGATGGCCAAACATTCTTTTTAATATTCATATGCCAATATAAACTTCTTTTTTGATATTCACACATGCATTATTTTCTACATTAATATTCATGAAGTAAGGGCAAGTTTTTTGTATGCTATCAGCAAACTGCTGATTACAGTTTGAGGGCTTGGTGCAAAACTATTCTAACTCCTTCACAAAGTGAAGGAGTTAGAATAGTTTTGCACCAAGCCCTCGATTTTACTGTTGTAAACATATGAGAGGCTCAGTATCAAAGACTGAATGTCACTCTTCATTTTTGTAAAAAGGAAATGAAGATTACATGTTTTATGACAGAAGCCAGCAATATTTTTGCAGAGGACTATTCCTTTGAGTTTTTTTAGATAAATTTCAATTAACCACTGAGGTACCATGTAACGTGATCCTGAACTAAACGACTTCCTACCAGTTACTTGTACCTGACGACCTTCCACACATGGTAGGTCAGTAGGACAAGTTTGAGGTGTCACCGTGTGGTGGTGAAATTCAGTATATTTTCACTATCAATAAAAGTGATTAACCCTTCGCTTGCTATTCACATCAATATACCTACCTGTAAATAGTGAAGACCCAGATGAGACAGCTCCTGCAGGAGCTGTCTCATCAGGGTCTGCACTATTCACAAGTTGATTGTGCAACCAGTGTACTCCACAGCAATGATTGCACAGCGAAATACTTGTACACAGTGAAGATATATGTAATTATACAACAGGGCATGGGTAAAGAAGGAGAAATGTATTTCGAAATTCAGCAAGAGAAGGGTTAATTAATTCATCACAATAAAACATCACAACAGCATTTTAGTTAAATACTTCGGAAAAAGGCTGTGAAGTTTCCAGAAATCCAAATAATTTATTCCCCAATGTGAGCAGAGGACTAAAGTTTTGACATCATGCTTTAGTCCATCAGTACATCGTTTCATCTGTTTTTCCATGACTCACTCAGTTCACCCTTTACTCCATGAATACACTTTTCTACGTGTTTTTAACCCTTCGCTTGCTGAATTTTAAAATACATTTCTCCTTCTTTGCCCATGCCCTGTTGTATAATTACATATATCTTCACTGTGTACAAGTATTTCGCTGTGCAATCACTGCTATGGAGTGCACTGGTTGCACAATCAACTTGTAAATAGTACAGACCCTGACGAGACAGCTCCTGCAGGAGCTGTCTCATCAGGGTCTTCACTATTTAGAGGTAGGTATATTGACGTGAATAGCAAGCAAAGGGTTAAACAGAATAGACCCAGATAAGACGGCTCCTGTAGAGGTTGTCTGATTAGGGTCTGCTCTATATGCTTATGATATAATATAGATATAATTCTACAATTCCTGCCATGGCTGAAAATTCCTGTGTCCATATGCTTTTATAACAATTAATCTAATTAATATTCATGATGTCATTATTTCTTACATTAATATTCATGGAGTAAAGGGTTAAATACTGAGGTCAACACTGTTCAACAAGTTTTCTTGCTTACTTTCATAACCTTATAAATTCACAAGTTGTATAACACCTAAGGCTGCTAAAGGCTAGCTCAATCTTAGAATGTGTTAACCCTTTCCCAGTTCTATGTTTATTTCAAATTTCAATACCTACTGATAATTCATGGACAAAATAGTTATAATAAAATATGGACAGTGGAACATTGTAGCCATTTTAGAAAGTGAAGAAACAGGCTTATCAAATTCCATTAGCAAACAGATCAGACCCTGATCAGACGGCTCCTATCTCAGTCTACTCTGTTTACAAATGTGTGAAAATGTGTTTATATGAGGGAAATGGTTAAATATTTATCTCAATTCAATATCAAATATTAATCCTTTCCCTCATATAAAAACGTGTTTTCACACATTTGCAAACAGAGTAGACCCAGATCAGACGGCTCCTATAGGAGCTGTCTGATCAGGGTCTGCTCTGTTTGCTTATGGAATTTGACAGATCTGCTTCTTTACTTCTAAAATGGCTACAATGTTCCTCCTTCCATATTTCATTATAACCATTGTGGCTATGAATATTCAGTAGGTATGGAAATTTGAAATAAACATAGAACATGGAGTGGGTTAAACCTTTTACTCCAAAGATATACATTTCATCTCCTTTGCAAATAGACTGGATCCAGATCAGAAAGTTCCTGCTGGAGCTGTTTGGTCATCTTCTTTGGTCAAAAATTCCCTTCTTCATAATTATGCAGCTATAAAAATAAGTTAATTATTAACCCTTTCCTTCATATAAACGCCTTAAACGTCTTTTCATGCAATTGCAAACATAGTAGACCCAGAGCAGACAGCTCCTGGTTTCTAAAATGGCTGCAATGTTCCACCTTCCATATTTCATAATAACTATTGTGTCCATGAATGTAGGAACTGCAATTTGGAATAAAAGGGTTAACCCTTTCCTCCATAAATACGCCTTTCTACGCCTCTGTAAAAGTCACTTTTTGAATCCATTGTGATAAATAGAGCATTTCCTCCATAGGAGCAGATGTTCTATTTGTCTCAATGGTTTCAATACTACACAGTTCTTAACTTTTCCTTTTCTCTAGTAAATGCTCATTTTTGGTAGATTTATTCAAAGAGGTTGGGACTACAAATAGCATATGATGTAATGGGTTCATATTTATGATGTTGTTTTATATATGAGTATTCATCAAGTAAAGTGTTAACATGTTATATACCTGATGTAAAAAAAAAAAACGTTACCTAGGTTACAATGCAAGTAAAAAAACAACAAATCATTTTTGTTTAAATATAAATTTGGTTTCAAAAAGTGACTTTTTCAAAGACGTCAATATGAGGGAATGGGTTAAAAAATGTCTCTGAATATGGTAGGCCTAACCTTTAACATATTTCAGAAATGGTTTGGAATTTTCAGTGAAAGATGATGTTAATTGTAATAGTGCTATATTTCATTTGGCATTTACTATACAGTCGAGACTGTCATATGTGACCTTCCAAGGGACCTCATGAAAAAGGTCACATATGACAGGGAGTCTCTTAATACAGACCTAGGATATAAAACATGACGTATACAGAAACTTTACAAGTTAGAAATCTGTGTATAGAACTGTGTACTAATACAACAATGTATCTATTATTTAATATATTTATACAACATTTATTATCACAAATAAACGCTAATTTAAAAAGTTTAATATATTAATAAAACATTCATTTACCAGAACATAAGTGCATGTACGATACAATGTACAAATATAATATACATGTAAGTACATGCACTAAATTAAACACTTAATGATATAAATATAAACCAGGTGCAGATCACCAGGCATACTTTCGAATAATGTTGATAGAGACATGTATTATGTACATAAATGCATGTCCATACTGATTGATATTTATAAAGACCGTTCTGACCTAAAGAGCCCGTAATAATCGCAAGCCAGATCAATTTAATTGCCTCGTTTGCCGTTCTTTAACAGTTTTGTCGCTCGAAATCTCCTCCGGTGAATCTTGTATACGACGTACGTAGCCATGTTTGACACGACTGGTTTCCCGAATATTCTCTTCGCGTACATGTATCTGTAGACCGGAAGTTGGGAACCAGCTAGTTCACGCGTGATTACAATCCCTGGTTTTCCCTAATTAATATGGTGTGAAAAATGGACACGCTATGTAAACAAACAAAAGAAACCGTGAATGTCGTTTAATACAGACCGAAATCTATGTTTGGTTCGCAAAATCACGGTCACTTGTCACGTAAGACAGGGAGTCGCTTAATTCAGACCAAAATTATAGGAAAATATGTTGGGCGGGATGAAATACAGTCGCATATGAGAGGGAGTCGCTGAATTCAGGGTGTCGCTAAGGCAGTCTCGACTGTACCTGTTACTTTTATAACCCAGTTAAATACTGTTTAGTGGGGGAAATATGGACTGCATTTTAGCTCACCAGAGCACAAAGTGCTCAGGGTGAGCTTTTGTGATCGCCTGATGTCCGTCGGCGTCCGTCGTCAGTCGTCAACAATTTGAACCTTTAAAAATCTTCTCCTCTGAATCTACAGGGTTCTCAGCTTTCACCTTTGGCACATAGTATCATCTTTAGGTCCTCTACTAAAGTTATATAAATTATGGCCCTTGGGTCAAAATTTGCCCCGCCCCAGGGATGCCTTGTTTTCAATAGAAACATATAGTAAAACTTTGAAAATCTTCTCCTCTGAAACTGGAAGGCTCTCAGCTTTCATATTTGGCACAGAGCATCATGTTCAGGTCCTCTACAAAAGTTATATAAATTATGGCCCTGGGATCAAAATTGGCCACGCCCCAGGGGTGGGCAGTTTTCAATAGAAACAAATATTGAAATCTTTGAAAATCTTCTCTGAAACTAGAAGGCTTTCAACTTTCATATTTGGCACATAGCATCATGTTCAGGTCCTCTACAAAATTTATATAAATTATGGCCCTGGGGTCAAAATTAACCCCGCCCCAGGGGTTGGGCAGTTTTCAATAGAAACAAATAGTGAAATCTTTGAAAATCTTCTCCTCTGAAACTGGAAGGCCCTCAGCTTTCATATTTGGCACATAGCATCATGTTCAGGTCCTCTACAAAAGTTGTATAAATTATGGCCCTGGGGTCAAAATTGGCCCGCCCCAGGGGTGGGCAGTTTTCAATAGAAACAAATAGTGAAATCTTTGAAAATCTTCTTCTCTGAAACTGGAAGGCTTTGATATTTGGCACATAGCATCATGTTCAGTCCTCTACAAAAGTTATATAAATTATGGCCCTGGGGTCAAAATTAACCCCGCCCCACGGGTGGGCAGTTTTCAATAGAAACAAATAATGAAATCTTTGAAAATCTTCTCCTCTGAAACTGGAAGGCTCTCAGCTTTCATATTTGGCACAGATCATCATGTTCAGGTCCTCTACAAAAGTTATATAAATTATGGCCCTGGGGTCAAAATTGGCCCGCCCCAGGGGTTGGGCAGTTTTCAATAGAAACAAATAGTGAAATCTTTGAAAATCTTCTCCTCTGAAACTGGAAGACTCTCAGCTTTCATATTTGGCACAGAGCATCATGTTCAGGTGCGCTACAAAAGTTATATAAATTATGGCACTGAGGTCAAAATTGGCCACGCCCCAGGGTTGGGCAGTTTTCAATAGAAACAAATAGTGAAATCTTTGAAAATCTTCTTCTCTGAAACTGGAAGCCTCTCAGCTTTGATATTTGGCACATAGCATCATGTTCAGGTCCTCTTCAAAATTTGTATAAATTATGACCCCGGGGTCAAAATTGGCCATGCCCCAGGGGTGGGCAGTTTTCAATAGAAACAAATAGTGAAATCTTTGAAAATTTTCTTCTCTGAAACTGGAAGACTCTCAGCTTTGATATTTGGCACAGAGCATCATGTCCAGGTCCTCTTCAAAATGTATATAAATTATGGCCCCGGGGTCAAAATTGGCCAAGCCCCAGGGATGGGCAGTTTTCAATAGAAACAAATACATGTAGTGAAATCTTTGAATATCTTCTTCTCTGAAACTGGGAGGTTCTCAGCTTTCATATTTGGCACATAGCATCATGTTCAGGTCCTCTACAAAAGTTGTATAAATTATGCCCCTGGGGTCAAAATTGGCCCCCCAGAGGTAGCCAGTTTTCAACAGAAACATATACATTGTAGTGAAAACTTTGAAAATCTTCTCCTCTGATTGTCTGGTGAGCGCTTCAGGGCCATTCTGGCCCTCTTGTTTAGCTCACCTGGCACAAAGTGCGTTAAAAGGCGTTTATCCCTTTCCTTCATATAAACGCCATTTCATGCATTTGCAAACAGAGTAGGCCAAGATAAGATGGTTCCTATAGGAGCCATCTGATCAGTGTCTGCTCTGTTTGCTAATGAAATTTGATACATCTGTTTCTTTACTTTCTAAATTGGCTACAATGTTCCGCCTTCCCTATTTTATTATACCCCCACAAACAGAGTTTGAGGGGGGTATACTGGAATCAGCCTGTCGGTCGGTTGGTCGGTCGGGGGGTCGGGCGGTCGGTCGGGCGGTCGGTCGGTCGGTCTGTCTGCAAAATCTTGTACGGCGAACTCCTCCTTCAGTTTCAACCCGATTCGCTTGACACTTGGCATAATTGTTAATCAGGAGTAGTAGATGTGCAAGACACAAATTTCAGGTCTCTGTGACCTTGACCTTGACCTTTGGCCTTGAAATTGGTCTTGAAATTGGCAGGCAAAAGCTTGTACTTTGAACTCCTCCTTCAATTTCAACCTGATTCACTTGATACTTGGCATAAATGTTACTGAGGAGTAGTAGATGTGCAAGACACAAATTTCAGGTCTCTGTGACCTTGACCTTGACTTTTGGCCTTGAAATTGGTCTTGAAATTGGCAGGCAAAATCTTGTACTTTGAACTCCTCCTTCAATTTCAACCTGATTCACTTTATACTTGGCATAAATGTTACTGAGGAGTGGTAGATGTGCAAGACACAAATTAAAAATCTCTGTGACCTTGACCTTTGGCCTTGAAATTGGTCTTAAAATTGGCAAGCAAAGTCTTGTACTTTGAACTCCTCCTTCACTTTCAACCTGATTCACTTGATACTTGGCATAAATGTTACTCAGGAGTAGTAGATGTGCAAGACACAAATTTCAGGTCTCTGTGACCTTGACCTTTGGCCTTGAAATTGGTCTTGAAATTGGCAGGCAAAATCTTGTACTTTGAACTCCTCCTTCACTTTCAACCCGATTCGCTTGACACTTGGCATAAATGTTACTCAGGAGTAGTAGATGTGCAAGACACAAATTTCAGGTCTCTGTGACCTTGACCTTGACCTTTGGCCTTGAATTTGGTCTTGAAATTGGCAGGCAAAATCTTGTACTTTGAACTCCTCCTTCACTTTCAACCTGATATACTTGATACTTGGCATAAATGTTACTCAGGATTAGTAGATGTGCAAGACACAAAGTTCAGGTCTCCTTGACCTTGACCTTTGGCCTTGAAATTGGTCTTGAAATTGGCAGGCAAAATCTTGTACTTTGAATTCCTCCTTCAATTTCAACCTGATTCACTTTATACTTGGCATAAATGTTACTCAGGAGTAGTAGATGTGCAAGACACAAATTTAAAATCTCTGTGACCTTGACCTTTGGCCTTGAAATTGGTCTTGAAATTGGCAAGCAAAATCTTGTACTTTGAACTCCTCCTTCACTTTCAACCTGATTCATATGATACTTGGCATAAATGTTACTCAGGAGTAGTAGATGTGCAAGACACAAAGTTCAGGTCTCTGTGACCTTGACCTTTGGCCTTGAAATTGGTCTTGAAATTGGCAGGCAAAATCTTGTACTTTGAACTCCTCCTTCAATTTCAACCTGATTCACTTTATACTTGGCATAAATGTTACTCAGGAGTAGTAGATGTGCAAGACACAAATTTAAAATCTCTGTGACCTTGACCTTTGGCCTTGAAATTGGTCTTGAAATTGGCAAGCAAAATCTTGTACTTTGAACTCCTCCTTCACTTTCAACCTGATTCATATGATACTTGGCATAAATGTTACTCAGGAGTAGTAGATGTGCAAGACACAAATTTCAGGTCTCTGTGACCTTGACCTTGACCTTTGGCCTTGAAATTGGTCATGATATTGGCAGGCAAAATCTTGTACTTTGAACTCCTCCTTCAATTTCAACCTGATTCACTTGATACTTGGCATAAATGTTACTGAGGAGTAGTATATGTGCAAGACACAAATTTCAGGTCTCTGTGACCTTGACCTTGACCGTTGGCCTTGGAATTGGTCTTAAAATTGGCAGGCAAAATCTTGTACTTTGACAAAACTCCTCCTTCACTTTCGACCTGATTCACTTGATACTTGGCATAAATGTTACTCAGGAGTAGTAGATGTGCAAGACACAAATTTAAATTCTCTGTGACCTTGACCTTTGGCCTTGAAATTGGTCTTAAAATTGGCAGGCAAAATCTTGTACTTTGAACTCCTCCTTCACTTTCAACCTGATTTACTTGATACTTGGCATAAATGTTACTCAGGAGTAGTAGATGTGCAAGACACAAATTTCAGGTCTCTGTGACCTTGACCATGACCTTTGGCCTTGAAATTGGCAGGCAAAATCTTGTACTTTGAACTCCTCCTTCAATTTCAACCTGATTCACTTGATACTTGGCATTAATTACAGAATTTTCTCTATTTGGGTATTTTTGTTATTTGGTCCTGTTACATGTTCAAAACCTGGATTTGCAATCAAGGCTGCCGTGTGGGGGTATTCATCACCTTTAGTGATAGTTCTAGTTATAACTGTTCTGTCCATGAATATTCAAGAGGTATTGAAATTTTGAATACACCTAGAACAGGGAAAGGGTGAAACGAGGGAAAGGGTTGACTGGGTACCTCACCTTGACTGGTTTGATTATAAAAAAAATTTGGAAAAGAAAATTTACCTTCAGAAATCAGTGGTTTACCTAATGAATATTCGTATCGAAAATAATGATATGAATACTAATTAGCTGAACGTTTATAATGGCCTGATGAACAAAGGATTTTTAACTGGCCGGTACTGTAGAAATCAGGGTCTGTATTCATAAAGCTCCTAAAGAGAAACTTATAAGAGAATTCCTTGGTTTCTTGAATATTCCTTAGTCTTATAATATCAATACATAAATAATAAATATTTCAGAAAAAATAAAGCTGCATATCAAATATATATTTAACCAAATATTATAGAAGTCATTGATTGAAAATTTACTGGATAGTTTTGCTACAGATGTAGACAGAAATATTTCCCTTAAGTTGTCCTAAGGTTAAAAATATTCCTAAGGAGCTTTGTGAATATGGACCCAGATCTATATAACCCTTTCCCTGTTCTATGTTTATTACAACATTGAATACCTACTGAATATTAATGGACAAAATAGTAATAACGAAATATGGAAATTGGACTATTGTAGCCATTTTAGAAAGTAAAGAAACATATATTTCAAATTCCATTAGCAGACAGAGCAGACCCTGATCAGACGGCTCCTATAGGAGCTGTCTGATCTGGGTCTACTCTGTTTGCAAACACTTGAAAACACGTTTATATGAGGGATAGGGATAACAGAGGTACATATATTAACCCATTACCTCATAGGCTATTTTTAGACCCGACCTCTTTGAACAAATATACCAAAAAGGAGCATTTACTAGAGAAAAGGAAAATGTTAGAATCGTGTAGTTTTGAAACCATTGTGATAAATCGAGCATTTGCTCCTATCGAGCAAATGCTCTATTTATCACAATGGTTTCAAGAAGTAGCTTTTACAGAGGCGTAGAAAGGCGTATTTATGGAGGAAAGGGTTAAGATGCGTAAATTTGAATATTTTCAAGAATAAGTTCTTTATTTCTCCACAAAACCCTATGATGTGACCATTGAGACGATATGATCACACCATAGGGTTTGGTGGAAAAATGTCAAATTTAGAAATTGAGTACGCACGTTTATCTGTTGCTCTGATATAATACCATAAACAGACAGAGCAGACTCAGTTCATATTACTCCAACAGGAGTCATCTGATCAAGGTATGCTCCGTTTGTTTATGAAATTATTACAGACCTGACTCCACAGTTTCTAACAATACAAAAAGCGTGTGTACATTATAAAAATTAAGTATTAAGTATTCATGATGTCATTATTTGTTTAAAACATAAACATTCAACAGGGAAAGGGTTAAATCCTTAGATTTATAAAGTAAACATGAATGATAAAGTAAGGCTATATATGTATAATGGAGGCATTGTTTTTTCAGGGTCTAATCTGTTTGCATATAAAATGATATAGATCTGATTCGGCATATTCTGTCATTGTCAAATTCCTTTTGTTCATACTAAATCAGTTTATTCATATTCAGGAAGTCATTTTTTCTTTAACCCTTTCCTCCATAAATACGCCTTTCTATGCCTCTGTAAATGTCACTTTTTAAAACCATTGTGATAAATAGAGAATTTGTTCCTTTGGAGCAAAATTAATGCTCTATTTATCACAATGGTTTTAATATTACACAATTTTAACATTTTCCTTTTCTCTAGTAAATGCTCCTTTTCGGTAGATTTATTCAAAGAGGTTGGGTCTAAAAATAGCCTTATGAGGGAATGGGTTAAATACATAAATATATTCATTAACCCATTCCCTCATATTGACGACTTTTGGCGACTCAGTAAAAGTCACTTTGTGAAACCATTGTGATAAATAGAGCATTTGCTCCTATAGGAGCAAATGCTCTATTTATCACAATGGTTTCAAACAACAAAATTCTAAAAGTTTCCTTTTCTCTAATTAGTGCTCCTTTTCGGTAGATATATTCAAAGATGTTGATCTAATAATAGCCTTATCAGGGAATGGGTTAAGTCAATGGTTAAGTATGAGCTGTGTTTTCTGCTTTTTTCTTCAGGCTCAGATGTGACAATGGTTGGTTATGGAACTCAAGTGCATGTACTAAGGGAAGTTGCAACAATGGCTCAGGAAAAACTTAATGTTTCTTGTGAAGTGATTGATCTGCAAACGATTTTGCCCTATGATCTAGAAACTATAATCACGGTAAGCCTAGTACCGGTAATACAAATCGAGGGCTTGGTGCGAAACTATTGTAACTCCTTCACAAAGGAGTTACAATAGTTTTGCACCAAGCCCTCGAAATGTAATCATTTTTCAGGTACAGTAAAACCCCTCTAAACTGGATGTAACATTTAGCATTAATATCGGTCTTGGAGACAGGCGGCAGCTTAATGCAGGATGAAAGTCATGCAGAAAGCTCCTACCGGAGTATACGCCACCTTGAGTGATAATACTAGTCCCCACCCTCATTCTTTAGGATCACCTTATTTAGATTATTCTTAAGCATGGTCGCTACATATGGTTTGATGGAGAAATGAATTTAATATTTGAATACACTTTTATGACTATGCTTCTTGTACACCAGAAATGATAGTACAGCAGAGAGGGAGCATTCTTAAACCCTTTACTCCATGAATATTTGTGAAGCAACAATGACATCATGAATACTGACATATGAAAACAGGATGTTTTGGCCAAGCCAGAAACTGCAGAATCATATGTATATTATTTCATAAGCAAACAGAACAGACCCTGGTCAGACAGCTACCATAGGGGCCATCTGATCTGGGTCTATTCTGTTTGCAAAGGCATAGAAAGGTGTGTTTATGTACCGTGTTGAGATTCCTTTTGGCATCTCTGCAAACAGAATACCCTGGTAGACCCAGATCAGACAGCTCCTGTAGGAGCTGTCTGACCAGGGTCTGCTCAGTTCGCTTATGAAATAACATAGATTTTGTCCATGGTAAAAGTCCCTTGTTCATGATGCCATTATGAAAATGCGGCTAATTAATATTTATACAATTATGATTTCTGCTTAACACTCAGATTTAGCTTTAGCTCTTTACTCCATATAGGCATGTATATATACACTATTTTTGTACCTTTGCAAACAGAGTAGAGACAGAATGGACGGCTCCTGTTGGAACGACTGATCAGTCAGCTCTATTTGCTTTATGTGAAATAATATACATCTGATTCTGTAGTGTCTGACATGGCAAAAAAATTACCTATGACAGCTAATTAATATTCATGATGTCATTATTTCGCATGTGAATATTCATGGAATAGAGTTAACCCTTTCCCTCATATAAACGTGTTTTCACGCATTTGCAAACAGAGTAGACCCAGATCAGATGGCTCCAAGAGGAGCCGTCTGATCAGGGTCTGCTCTGTTTGCTAACAGACTTTGAAAGATCTGTTTCTTTGCTTTCTAAAATGGCTACCATGTTCCACCTACCATATTTCTGTATAGCTATTTTGTTCATGAATATTCAGTAGGTATTGAAATTTGTAATAAGCATAGAACAGGGAAAGGGTTAAGTAAACATATAGAAACAGGCAACAATTTGTCACAACATAAAGCCTACTGGAAAACTAGCACTTCTAGTATCTGAATATGAACCTCTATCTGTTTCTCTGACAGTGTCGCCATAATTCTGAGCTACATGCTGGATAAGCCTCTCTCATAAGAAGGAATAAACTATAGACTTTTTAGCTTGTCAGTTTTTCAAACACAAAAGGTTGAGCCGTTGGTATGCAGTAGAACCTGTCTTAACCCTTTCACTGTTCTGTATTTAGGCCAAATTTTAATTCCTTCTGAATATTCATTAAAAATAGATATTAAAGATATATGGAAGGGGGAATATTGTAGACATTTTAGAAAGCAATGATTCAGCTCTATCAAATTCCATTAGCAAACAGAGCAGACCCTGATCAGACGGCTCCTCTAGGAGCCATCTGATCTGGGTCTACTCTGTTTGCAAATGTGTGAAAACACGTTTATATGAGGGAAAGGGTTAAGCGGCAATCAACAAGAGGTCTAATTTTGGGTCTGTAAGGCAGGTGGTAGCTTAATGCAGGTCAAAAGTAGTGCAGAAAGCTCCTATAGGTGCATTACTTTTGCCCTAGAATAAGCAACTACCTGGCCCCAGTTTCACAAACCTTCTTAAGTTATTACTTAGCTAAGCCTATTATTTAAAAAGTTACCCAAGAGCAATAACTTTTCATTAATTAGTGTTTATTGTGACACAATGGGGTAAGAGGTTTGCTCCGTTATCATTTTAAATATAAATATTGTATTTGATACTAACTGAAGGTGATCTAAATAAAAAACAATATTTAAGAATTTGTAACAGACTTAAAATTTTACCAAAATCAATTTGTGTTTCATGCAAAAACCGTAATTTTCTATCTAAATATATAACAGAATATCTCTAAGAATTGTGTTTAGATAAAATCATTTCACTTATCTTCTCTATCTATAATGGCAAATGTAATACCCTTAATAAGTTAAGTAATTACTTAAGAATATTCGTGGAACAGGGTCCTGTTCTTTAAGACTCATATGTTCAGTAATAAATGAATCAAAATGGTTGCTTAACCCATTCCCTCATATTGACAACTTTTGATGACTCTGTAAAAGTCACACTGTGAAACCATTGTTGATCTGTTAAACGCTGCTTGGCATAAGCCAGTATTCAATAGTCAAAATGAGTGAATTGTTTTTCACAAACACATAGAGTCAAACCTGTTTCAAAATTTCGTAATTGTACAAACACAACCAAATGTTATCTACGACAATTTACCACTTGCCGTACATGTATACATGTATGTATATAAGAGTTACTTCCCTTTTCACGGAGATCAATGAAGAAGAGAAACATTCTTCCATTTTTCGGTCTGTATTTTTTATCTAAACACTTTTTTGTTTACTAAACAAAATATTATGGAAGCAATACACTTCACCCAACATTTGTGTTGAACGAAGAATGTTATTAATGCAGAAAACACATGGACGACGACGTGATAAATTTGACCATATTCCGGATACATTGTATACCGATTTCGGACGTTACTCCTTTTTATACTTGTTACTGATTTATTAGCGAAAATATTGAATTCTCGGGGCAACGCATTCGCGAATTAGCGCGAAATATATATTGTCGCTAATAAAACCTGTTTTACAGTAACACTGTTGTGTCTTTGGCTATATAACAATGTAGTGATATATTTCCCTAGGGTTTGAAATATGAACTGTTTGTGATACTGGCATAATTACTTTACACACCAAGATATATAATATGGCAAACTTTCAAACAGCTTTGGGTGAATATCCTTGGATGACAGTTGTAACTGGGTCGAAATTAACATAAGCTTTCACTAGGGTCCAAGATGTTAATACTCAGATTCTTGTTTCTTAACTCTTTCCCTCATATACAGTTGAACTTTGATATCTCGAAGTTCAAGGGACCATACATATTAGTTTGAGATAGCAGATGTTCGAGTTATCTGATTTCTGATCTGGACAATTTCTTAAGTTTACAGCTTAATGCAGGTCGAAAGTAATGAGCTCCTACAGGAGCTTTCAGCATTATCTTAGACCTGCATTCAGCTGTCACGTGTGTCTCTAGATATGCGTAGTTATACATTTTAGAGCAATTCTGTATTGTACATTTTGGGAGGACTGAACTATTAGTTCGAGTTATTCCGAAGTTCGAGTTATCCGAGTTCGAGATATCGAAGTTCAACTGTAATTGCCTTTTCACACATTTGCAAATAGAGTAGACCCAGATTAGACAGCTCCTGTAGGGTCTGCTCTGTTTGCTTTTGAAATTATAATAGATCTAACTCTATAGTTTCTACCTGTACCAAAAGTACCTGTGTACATACAGTGAACCCTCGTTACAACGGAGGTGTTTGTTTCCCGACATTTTGCTGGTATAACAAGGTTGCTGTTATAACGAGTTTAAATATGAAAGGAACCATATGGCCAGTTTTAAGATAGGGCCAACAGGTGATCGCTTAATGCAGAACACAAGAAGTGCAAAAAGCTCCCTTTGGGAGCTTTTTTGCACTTCTTGTGTTCTGCATTAAGCGATCACCTGTCTTATTGGCATTGTCTTATTGGCATTGGCATTCAGTGGTTGTTTCAAAGACTTAACGGTAATTTTGTTTCAATGCATACTGCCGGTATAACGAGGGTGCCATTGTAGCGAATGCCGGTATAATGAGGGTTCACTGTATAACCATTACAAAATATTCACCTAATGAGTATTCATGGTATCATATTTCTTACATGAATATGCAACAGAGAAAGAGTGACCTATGTCACCGTCATAGGTGAGTATGTGAAACCTGTGCAGTTTGGATCCAGATCAGATACCAAGTAATTCAATGTCTCTTTGGGATCCAGGCAGTTTGACACTCTGGTGATTTTTTTTTTAAAGAAACTTAACCCATTCCCTCATAGGCTATTTTTAGATCCAACCTCTTTGAATTAATCTACCGAAAAGGTGTGTTAACTAGAGAAAAGGAAATTTTTAGAATTGTGTAGTTATGAAACCATTGTAATAAATAGAGCATTTGCTCCTTTAATAGGAGCAAATGTTCTATTTATCACAATGGTTTCACAAAGTGACTTTTACAGAGGCGTAGAAAGGTATGTTTATGGGGGAAAGGATTAAGAAAATTACACTTTGAAAACAGAAGCAGATGACCAAAAGCAGTTGATTACCCTGTCTGTTATATACTTTTGGATGAATTCTAAATTAGGCAAATAAACAGACAAGTCAAGAATGAAAGAGAGACAGAGGGAGAAGTAAGAAAGCCATGTCGCCACAATTGTGACAACTGTGCATGAGTATATTAGTGAAGTGATATTTTCACTAGTTATGAAATGAAATATGATACATATGTCCTCATGGTTACACCCTGAAGTGACATTATCACTAATGATAATATCAGATATGAAATGAGTCCAAGAAATCTCGGTTTACACTTTGTCTGCTGTGAAAAAAAACTATGTCTGCTCAAATATTGGTCGGACGCAATTTGGACTACCTCTGAATCGATAAAGCTTTTGAGCAACTATTGACTGAGTGGCAAACATCTTTGATCTTTAGACTGAGTTATTTAACACATTTCCTCAGGATATTGTTTAACCCTTCCTCTTTGAATTAATCTGTTGAAAAGGAGCATTTACTATAAAAAAGGAAACGTTTAGAACTGTGTAGTTATTAAAATTAAAATTATTTATCACAATGGTTTCAAACAGTGAGTTTTACAGAGGCGTCAAAAGGCATCAATATGAGGAAATATATTAAAGAATATGATTATCAAGCAAAGAGATGGTTATACAGTTTGATTATACTGTTTCACTATATCAGATTTCTAATCAAATGAATATGATTTAACCGAGAAGTGTTTTCAGAGTTCACTGTCTGGACAGGAAGTACCAATGAACTTAACGGTCTACTTGAGTCTCTTCTACTTGACAATTAATGTTCAAGCTTTTCTCTGTTTAACCCATTCCTCTATTGGCTAATTTTAGACCCAACCTCTTTGACTAAATCTACCGAAGAGGAGCATTTACTGGAGAAAAGGAACATGTTAGAATTGTGTAGTATTGAAACCATTGTGACAAATAGAGCATTTGCTCCATAATGGCATATGAACACCGTAAATTTTGGTTAATTTATGGAATCAGATCAGTATTATCGCATAAACTAACAGAGCAGATTAAGATCATACAGCTCATACAAGATCTGGGTGTCATCTGTTTGCATGCAAAGGTGTAAAAAAGTATATAAAAGCATAAAGTGAAAATATGTTATTGCAAAATTTGTCTGCTGCAATTGTTAAATTTCTTTTATTCTCTTAATCCTTTCCTCCATAAATACGCTTTTCTATGCCTCTGTAATAACCACTTCTTAAAACCATTGTGATAAATAGAGCATTTGCTCTTATACAAAATTCTGAAATGTTACTTTTCTCTAGTAAATTTTGGGTAGATTCATTCAAAGAGGTTGGGTCTAAAAATAGCCTATGGAGGAAAGTGTTAAAAAAGCTAACAGTTTGTCAGCTGACAAGTGACTGAATTACTTGTCTCATCTGGATCCAATCTGTTTGCTAAGGTTATTAATATATACCACTAATGTGGAAAGTGTCAGTCTAATGTTCATACATGTATGTATCTTTATTTTTCAGTCTGTTTTGAAAACTGGACGATTAATTGTGACCCATGAAGCTCCACAAACCATGGGCTTTGCTGCAGAAATAGCTACAGCAGTTCAGGTAAGCCTGCAGAGCAATAATGATATTTATCCAGTCACCAGGCTTCTCTAGTGACGTAATAAATGGGGTGCAGATAAACTTAGGTTTATTAGGTTACTTCCGATAGTAGAAGGTTTATTAGGTTAGTAGACGTTTCTAATGCGTAATGATTCCATAACCATGGAACTATTTTAATTTTCTGTAAATATGCATTTATTCACCAACAGAATTATACAAATAAGAGAAAAGAAAAAAATAAGAAAAACAAATTGGCTACAGGTGGATTCGAACCCACGCCAGATCATACAAAAGTCAATTTCAAACACTAGAGATGTCGTACTTACCCATTGCCACTAATTTGCGTAACTGAGGCCCGATGAAAACTGGCGTTAATTTATCGGTTTAATTCACTTAATCTTTATCAGTTTAATTCACTTAATCTACGTTTTTTTTTATAAGAATCAAGTCAAGAAGCAAAGATAAACGGATAAATAGTAAATGCCTTCTTTTCACTCTCATGATAATTTGATTGAGAAGCTCTTAAAGGGCTGGGAATTGTCATAGACCTAAATATAGCCTGTTCAGCTCCATCGTTTTATGAGTAGGCCTATCTAAAAGTAGAAACCAAGATAACGGAGCTTGAATTTGTTCAAAGAGCCTCCTGAAGAAGATAATCATGTCTATTTGAATCAACATAGTGACATTCTAGAATGATTTTATTTTTCAAATTCAACCACATTTTCCCCTCTTGTAATGTAAGTATCGAAACTATTTTCCTTCGAGGTAGATCATTAAATTTACGTCTAAATGGAAACAAGAAAATCATTGATGCGAAGCATCAAAAGGCGCGTATTATACTGATTAATAATCAAAACTATTTTATATAATATTTAAGTAATGTCAACAAAATGTCTAAATGTTTTAGACTACTCATATGGCCTTAGTAACACAACAAACTTCTTCAGTTTCATCACAAAGGACCCTTGAAACGGCAGCCAGTCGGGTGACCCTAGTTATACAATAACCCTTTCGATCAGTCTCACACTGGACCCCTTATCCCTTTTCAGACTAAATATTCATGTAAGAAATAATGACATCATGAATATTTATTAGCCCATTTCTTATAATGGCATAAACACAAATATTCAATTTCTAATCTGAACAATTTCTTAAGTTCACAACTTATTGCAGGTCTAAAGTAATGCTGACAACTCCTGTAGGTTTTTTAGACATGATAGTATTCATTTCATACTGTATATTATCCAATTCGAGATATCAAAGTTCAACTGTATGTCTAAATGAAACGCCAAAGAGTATCATATGTAACTGTAGCCTATCTTGATACTTTGAACCTAGAGTTACTGGCCATCTCATCAAGATCCAAATTGCCTAACATACAGTAACAGTGAATTTTCATGTAAATGTCATTATGACAATTAATTAGTGGCATTTTCATAAAGAAATTTGAACACTGGACGTTTACCATGGCAAAAACTTTTGCATCAGATCTATATTAGTTCATAAGTAACCAAAGATTCAGCAGGAACCATTTATTTTGAGTCTACTCTAGGTTTACCCTGTTTGCAAAGGTGTATCTATGAAGTAAAATGTTGTGCATGGGTCTCAAATCATGCTCTAGCATAAAATATGTGTAAATATTAATTAAAAACACTAATTATTACATATTATTAATAACCCGCAGTTCTTCATTCAATTACATTACTTAAGACCTCCTTTCGAGGGATTTACTGTGGCGAAAGGAGTAAGTAATCCGTTTTCCCTGTAACTCATTTTCGCCTCCTTTCACCCAAAGTCCCCCTTTCGTGTTTTAGGCATACTCTGTTTCGCAGCATCTTAGACATTTCCTCGGTGATTATCATTGATGATCTTGTTACATTTTGTATTAGCCCCGACCATAAGGGAAATAATTTTCTAATATTTTCATTTCCAAAATACATATAATTATACAGTGGAAACAAATCTGTCGACCTGTTTCCAACTATATAGAATTGTATTATTCCAACCATACTGTTTTTACACTCATAAACCACAAATTATAATTCCACCATATTCTCACAAGTTTTGATAAATCAGCCCTCCTACCAGTGAAATTCCACACAAGGCGTTCCATATAGACGCGGGAGCTAATGCTCCCGTGCCAATGAAAAGGGAGCTTCGCTGATCGAAATAACACAATTTCAATACTAATTATTTTATGGTAATCAAGTTTGTAATGTTTTATGAGTCTATGAAAAAAGAAGATATTCTCTATATCCCTGTCCCTGTTATATATTTATTCCAAGTTTCAATACCTACTGAATATTCATGGACAATGAAGTTATAGCCCTTTCCCTGTTGTGTGTTTATTCCAAATATCACTACATGTACCTATTGAATGTTCATGGACAAAATAGTTATAATGAATTATGGAAGGTGGAACAATGTAGTCATTTTAGAAAGTAAAGAAACAGATCTATCAAATTCCATCAGTAAACAGAGCAGACCCTGATCAGATGGCTCCTATATCTGTTAACTTTTTTTCTATGTTTTAGTGATACTGCTATACCATGCTGAACAGGCGTAGTCAAAATGACATTGTGTATGAGAATCACAAAGGGTCTTTCTTGTTTTAGTATCGAGAACATCATTGTACCTATAAAAGAACAGAGTAGACCCAGATATGTCCGATCAGGGTCTGCTCAGTTTGCTTCTGAAATTATAATAGATCTAACACTACCGTTTCTACCAATATTAAAACACCCTCAGTACATTATGCCTCAGTAAAATTTCAGGTAATAATTATTCATGTCATTATTTCTTACATGAATATTCAACAGGGAAAGGGTTTAAGTACATTAACCCATTACCTCATATGCTATTTTTAGATCCAACCTGTTTGAATAAATCTACCAAAAAGGAGCGTTAGCTAGAAAAAAGAAAACATTTAGTATTTTCTAGTTTGAAACCATTGTGATAAATAGAACATTTGCTCCTATAGGAACAAATGCTCTATTTATCACAATGGTTTCAACAGGTGACTTTCGCAGAGGCATCAAAAGGCGTCATTGGGTTAAACTTTTCTCTCATATAAACACATTTTCACACATATGCAAACAGACTAAAGGTTAACTTTGAATCAAAATAAAACATTCAGCTGTTAGCAGTTTGTTCGGCATGCTAAAGGTTAAATATTTTGCCTTTTCTGTTGCAGGAGGAGTGCTTTCTCAACCTGGAGGCTCCCATTGTGAGAGTGTGTGGGTATGACACCCCATTTGCACATGTATATGAACCATTTTACATGCCAGACAAGTGGCGATTGTTAGAAGCCGTGAAAAAAGTGGTGAACTTCTGAGAATTCTGGCCGATATCTTCTGTGATTTGAGCACTTCTAGATGATAAACTACTTTTATGGCTTGCTAACAGTTTAGACTCAGATATGCCATTATATTGTCAATGATGTGCCCTGGGCCCAGGGTTATAAAACTTCTGAGGCTGAGTCTGAGATCATTCTCAAGTATCTGATTGGTCAGATTCTGAGCTTGAGCAAGCTCAGAATCTGACCAATTAGATGCTTGAGAATGATCTCGGACTGACACAAAAAGTTTTATAACCAGGGACTTGGTCTGGGTCGACACTGTTTTGGCACTCATCAGATTTTTATGTGATCAATGTAGTATTAATAGATCTGTCGACAGTTTAGACCCTGACATAGACCAGGAGCCTCAAAAGAAATCTCTTCTTGTTGTTATGCAGCTCATGTACTGTAATCCTTTACTCCTTAGAGACGTCTTTAACCCATTACCTCATATGCTATTTTAAGATACAACCTCTTTGAATAAATCTACCGAAAAGGAGCATTAACTAGAGAAAAGGAAAAAATTTAGAATTTTATAGTTTAAAACCATTGTGATAAATAGAGCATTTGCTCCTATAGGAGCAAATGCTCTATTTATCACAATGGTTTCACAAAGTGACTTTCACATAGTCGTTAATATGCGGGAATGAGTTAATACCTTTGCAAACAGAGGAGATCCAGATCAAATTGTTCCTGTATGAGCCATATGACGAGGGTTTGCTAATGTTTGTTAACGGAATGATCGAGATCTGATGCTATTGTTTCTACCGTGGCTTAACATTGCAGCATTTATATGTCTTAACCCTTTCCCTGGTCTATGTTTATTCCAAATTTCAATACCTTCTGAATATTCATGGACAAAATAGTTATAATGAAATACGGAAGATGGAACATTGCAGCCATTTTAGAAAGTAAAGTCACAGGTCTTCCAAACTCCATAAGCAAACAGAGCAGACCCAGATCAGACGGCTCCTCTAGGAGCCGTCTGATCTGGGTCTACTCTGTTTGCAAATGCGTGAAAACACATTTATATGAGGGAAAGGGTTAATAAAGATTCATGTAATATTCCTGATGTCATTATGTCTGACAAATATTTATGGATTAAAGGGTTATGGGTTAAGGTTAAAGGGTCATATAGGCTATTTTTAGATCCATCCTCTTTGAATAAATCTACCAAAAAAGTTTTGGAGCATTTATTAGAGAAAGGAAAAAAGTTTAGAACTGTTTCATTTTGAAAAGTGGTAGCTTAACCCTTTCCTCCATAGTCTATTTTTAGACCCAACCTCTTTCAATGAATCTCTCCAAAAGGAGCCTTGACTAGAGAAAAGTAAAATTTTAGAATTTTGTAGTATGAAACCATTGTGATAGAGTATTTGCTCCTGTAGCAAATGCTCTGTTTATCACAATGGTTTCAAGAAGTGGTTTTTACAGAGACATAGAAAGGCGTATTAATGAAGGAAAGGGTTAAAATAGGTAAAAAAGGGGGTATGAATAAAGCTTCTTGCATTACTTTGTTCTGCATTAATGTTTATTAACCCATACAGTGCCATGAAGACTGGTCTGTGATACCATATGCAAACAGTTTGGATTCAGATGAGAGGCCGAGTAACAAAAACAGGAACAAGCGTCCACTTAAAACTTGAAGCAGAAGAAAATGTATCCAGTAGATGACAATGCTGGCACTGAATGGGTTAACCCTTTCCTTTATACTGTATAGTATGTGTGAATCTCATTATATATATCAATTGTGATAGTGTTACTGTGTCAGGAGAATCACTGGCTGGAGAAGGTGTCGACTCTGTTTTACTGTGTTAGGAGGATCACTGGCAGGAGAAGGTGTCGACTCAGGGTGTTTGAAGGTTATTGTGCAGAGACAGTACACCGTGGAACATGCAGGCAACATGTATCATAAGCATGATGTCTGTCTCACTGCAAGGACACATGCTTTTTTGTTGCTATCTATGATTTAATAAAAAGTAAAGATAATGTAGCTCCAGATCAGTTTGCTTATGGTGTCTCTAGTCATTGTTTACACTATATATGTCTGAACTCTACTGAAAATTATTGGATTTCTTGGCACACTTTTTATGCCCCACAGATCAGATCTTGGGGACATATTGTTTTTTGCCCATTCTGTCTGTTTGTTTGGCACAAACTTTAACATTGATCATAACATTAGAGCCAGTACAGATAGAGACTTGATATTTGGCATGCGTATGTATCTCATAAAGTCGCGCATTTTGAGGTAACATGTCAAGGTTATCCTTCAAGGTCAGAGGTCAAATATATATAGGTCAAATCACCAACTTTTACATTGGCCATAACTTTTAAACCAGTAGAGATAGAGACTTGATATTTGGCATGCATGTGTATCTCATGAAGCTGCACATTTTGACATGTCAATGTCATTCTTCAGGGTCAAAGGTCAAATTTGGCGGGGCATAGTGTTTCACAAACATATCTTGTTTAACCCTTTCCCTGTTCTATGTTTATTCCAAATTTCAATACCTACTGAATATTCATTAACAAAAATACTTCAAAGAAATATGGAAGGTGGAACATTGTAGACATTTTAGAAAGCAAAGAAACAGATCTTTCAAATTCTAGTAGCAAACAGAGTAGACCCTGATAAAACGGCTCCTCTAGGAACCGTCTGATCTGGGTCTACTCTGTTTGCAAATGCGTGAAAACACGTTTATATGAGGGAAAGGGTTAAACAAAACTTTTACATGGGCTGTTTTGCAACCTTTGACAACTTCACCCTCGGAATATGATTGTTTAACCTTTAGCCTGCTGAGCAAATTATTTTTGCAGAGTTTTTCACCTATTGCATTTTCAGAATCTAAGCCATAATCAATTTGTCTACCAAAATACAATCAGGGTGTCAAACAGTTTGGATCCTGATGAGACGCCGAGTTACTCGGCATCTCATCTGGATCCAAACTGTTTGCAAAGGTATTCACCCATCCGCCCATAGCAGGCTGAAGGTTAAAAATAAGTGTTACAGGTGCTACTATAGCAATTTTAAAATATTTAAGTACTCTTGGATGTAATAGATCCATACCTGAAGATTTCACAGGATTTGGTTATTATGTCACCTGCCGAGAGGCAGTGTGTCACTTAGGGATCACTTTTCCACTGTCTGTCTGGCTGTCTGTCCATCACACTTGATTTTTTGGCTGTCATTTCTAAACTAATCATTATAGAGCTTTCAAATTTTACACGTGTCTTCCTTTCATTGAGGACCATTGATGTAACTAAGGTCCATCACTCTGCATGCAATACTTTTTTGAGTTATTCCTCTTTGTTCACACTTTTTTTTACTGTCATTTCTAAACTAATCATTATAGAGCTTTCATATTTCACATGTGTCTTCCTCTCATTGAGGACCATTGATGTAACTAAGGTCCATCACTCTGCATGCAATACTTTTTGAGTTATTCCCCTTTGTTCCGATTTTACTCCAGCATATTAACAGATTTTGTGTCAGATGCAAGGAGGTGTTACATGTGTTCCTCCAAACACTCTTGTTCAAGTATTTTCAGGATCTGCTCTTTCTCAATCTTCAAATCATCAATCTTTTGTCCATCACTCCTGTTAATTGTAACTTTTTTTTTTAAAAAAAATAATTTCTTAGCCAATTGCACTCATCAACTCATTTAATTGTAAGTTATTAGCTCACCTGAGCAAAGCTCAGGGTGAGCTTTTGGGAGACTTGAATGTCCGTTGTCCGTCGTCCGTCGTGTGTACATTTTAGCCCAATTTTCATGAAACTTGGTCAGAATGATTGTCTTGATAAAATATCGGAGGAGTTTGAAAAGTGGGTTACGTTGAGTAAAAAACTAGGTCACTAGGTCAAACAGTAGCAAAACCTTGTGAACACTCTAGTGGTCACAATTTTAGTCCAATCTTCATGAAACTTGTTTTCTCGTTTTGCATTTCTACTTTTGCTTTCAAAGGATCACCCATTTTCAGAATATATGTACTTCACAACAGCAGGTGTTAAGTGCTTGTGTGGCTGCCGTAAAAAGTCGCCCCGTACTTCATTCTCAGTGTTGTTATATTTTCTGGTCCTTTGGGATCATAAGTTTTCATGTTATTATTATTGAAAAATTGAATACTGCTTAAGCCGGTGCTAGGGGGCGTGAGTAGTGTTGCACTTTTAATTACTACTCATGAACAGACTCAATAAAACCGAGTCTGCAATTTTCTCGTTTTGCATTTCTACTTTTGCTTTCAAAGGATCACCCATTTTCAGAATATATGTACTTCACAACAGCAGGTGTTAAGTGCTTGTGTGGCGGCCGTAAAAAGTCGCCCCATACTTCATTCTCAGTGTTGTTATATTTTCTGGTCCTTTGGGATCATAAGTTTTCATGTTATTATTATTGAAAATTGAATACTGCTTAAGCCGGTGCTAGGGGGCGTGAGTAGTGTTGCACTTTTAATTACTACTCATGAACAGACTCAATAAAACCGAGTCTGCAATTTTCCCGTTTTGCATTTCTACTTTTGCTTTCAAAGGATCACCCATTTTCAGAATATTGGTCAGATTGAATGTCTTGATAAAATCTCGGACGAGTTCGAAAGTGGGTCAAGTGGGGTTAGAAACTAGGTCACTAGGTCAAACAGTAGAAAAACCTTGTGAACACTCTAGTGGTCACTTTTTTTTGTCCAATCTTCATGAAACTTGGTCAGAACGGACGTCTTGATAAAATATCAGACGAGTTCGAAAGTGGGTCAAGTGGGGTTGAAAACTAGGTCACTAGGTCAAACAGTAGAAAAACCTTGTGAACACTCTAGTAGTCACATTGTTTGTCCAATCTTCATGAAACTTTGTCATAATGATTGTCTTGATAAAATCTCGAACGAGTTCGAAATTGGGTTAAGTGGGGTTAAAAACTAGGTCAAATAGTAGGAAAACATTGTGAACCCTCAAGAGGTCACATTTTTAGCCCAATTTTCATGAAACTTGGTCAGAATGATTGTCTTGATAAAATCTCGGAGGAGTTTGAAAAGTGGGGTAAAAAACTAGGTCACTAGGTCAAACAGTAGCAAAACCTTGTGAACACTCTAGTGGTCACAATTTTAGTCCAGTCTTCATGAAACTTGGTCAGATTGAATGTCTTGATAAAATCTCGGACGAGTTCGAAAGTGGGTCAAGTGGGGTTAAAAACTAGGTCACTAGGTCAAACAGTAGAAAAACCTTGTGAACACTCTAGTGGTCACTTTTTTTGTCCAATCTTCATGAAACTTGGTCAGAACGAATGTCTTGATAAAATATCAGACGAGTTCAAAAGTGGGTCAAGTGGGGTTGAAAACTAGGTCACTAGATCAAAGAGTAGAAAAACCTTGTGAGCACTCTAGTAGTCACATTTTTTGTCCAATCTTCATGAAACTTTGTCATAATGATTGTCTTGATAAAATCTCGAACGAGTTCGAAATTGGGTTATGTGGGGTTAAAAACTAGGTCATTAGGTCAAATAGTAGGAAAACCTTGTGAACACTCTAGAGGTCACATTTATAGCCAAATCTTCATGAAAATTGGTCAGAATGATTGTCCTAATAAAATCTTGGACCAGTTTGAAAGTGGGTTACGTGTGGTCAAAAAGTAGGTCACTGGGTCATATCTTAGAAAAATCTTGTTTACACTCCAGAGGCCACATTTTTAGCCCAATCTTCCTCAAACTCGCTCAGAGTGTTTGCCTTTGTGATATCAAGGTTGAGTGTGATCATGGGTGGGGTGGGAATAAAAAGTAGGTCGCTAGGTCAAATCTTAGAAAAATACTCTAGAGGGCAAATTTTTAGCCCAATCTTCATTGGTCAGAATCATTGTCTTGATAAAGTAAATATTCTAAATCTTTGAAAATCTTGTCTGTAGAACCACTGCTCATGGTCCACTATCAACATTGTTCAAATATTGGCCCTAATGTCAATATTGGCCCTACCCATGGGCTACCCAGCAAAAATCTTAAATCTATGGTAATCAGGTGAGCGATTTAGGACCATCTTGACCCTCTTGTTTTCTTTGTCAGAATTAGGTGACCTGTACATGACCTGTACACTAAACCAATCAAAAGTTTGTCATTGTCAGTTTTCACCAACAGCTTTCTTTACAAGAAATATTGTTCATTTTAGGATAATTTTCTCCATCTATACTATTTCTAAGGAACAAAATCGCACCTCTATTTGACAAACTGCTGAAAACTCTCCAGTATATAACTAGAACTAACTCTGTCACCTATCTTAGGGAATACTTAAGTTATTATACGCCCGAAGGTAACTTCGGTCATATGGTATGGCGCTTGTCCATCCGTCCGTCCATCTGTCTGTCTGTTAGCCACTTCTTTGTCCACTCAATAACTTGACAACTAATGGGTGTGCTGTCTTCATATTTAGTAGGAAGGTTGGTAATGACCAGTAGATGACCTCTATTGATTTTGAGGTCAGTTGGTCAAAGGTCAAGGTCAGTGACCTTCAACTCAAAAATCTTGTCCGCTCAATAACTTGATAAGTATTAGGTGTACTGTCTCCATACTTAGTAGGAAGATTGGTCATGGCTAGTAGATGACCCCTGTTGATTTTGAGGTCAGTTGGTCAAAGGACTAGGTCACAATGACCTTCAACTCAAAAATATTGTCCGCTCAATAACTTGATAAGTATTAGGTGTGCTCTCTTCATACTTAATAGGAAGATTGGTCGTGGTTAGTAGATGACCCCTATTGATTTTGAGTTCAGTCAGTCAAAGGCCAAGGTCATGGTGACCATCAACTTTTGCCAAATTTCAAATTTCTATTTGCTCCATATCTCAGAAATGGTTGAAGGTGTTTTTCTGTGCCAAACTTACGTTACCAAGTGACGTTATGCGGAACTCTTATGTCATAGGTTTAAGTCTTGAGACTCTTGACCTTTGTCGAACATGTAAGAATGCTACAAATACTCCATGTTCCTTCAACAAAGGCCAATGCTGTACTTGTTAATGACTGTATGACGGAGGTGGAATTTAATGAACTTTAAACGTTATTTTGCAACAATGAAGCATTAAAGAATTGAGAAAGAGAGTGATGAGGGTGGGGTCAGAATATTTCCAAACAAGCAAAAAGGTTGCTAAACCTGTTAATGGCTGTACAATGAAGATGCCATTTAATGAACTTTAAAAGTCATTTTGCAGCAATGAAGCATTAAAGAATTGAGACAACACTAGGCTATTTTAGACCCAACCTCTTTGAATAAATCTACCAAAAAGGAGCATTTAGAAGAGAAAAAAAATAATTGTGTAGTTTCGAAGTCATTGTGATAGAGCATTTGCTCCTACGCATTAGGTAAATTAGTATGACTGCTTGTTAACCATTTCCTTCCTGTAAACGCCTTTCCATGCCTTTGCAAACAGAGTAGACCCAGACCAGACGGTTCCTATAGGAGCCGTCTGATCAGGGTCTGCTCTGTTTGCTTATGACATTATAATATACAGTAAAACCTCTCTATAACGGTCACTAAATTACATCAAGTATTTAGTGTTAAAGGCAGGTGGATGCTTAAAGCAAGGTGGAAGTAAAACGGAACGCTCCAATAGGAGCGTTCTGTTTTACTTTCACTTTGCTTTAAGCAGACACCTGCCCTAAATACCAATTAATTAACGAAAAAGAGTGGCCGTTATAGAGAGGTCTAACTGTATCTAACTGTACAGCTTATAACAATACCAAAATCTCCTGTGTACATAAGCCATTATAAAACTTCTGTTAAAAATATTCATGATGTCATTATTTCTTACATGAATATTGAACAGGTAAAGGGTTAACAGAGGGATTTTTGGACTCGTCAGAAACTAGATTCAGATACAGTGAGCCCTCATTATACCGGTATTCGTTACAATGGCACCCTCGTTATACCGGCATTCATTACAATGGCACCCTCGTTATACCGGCAGTATGCATTGAAACAAAATTACCATTAAGTCTTTGAAACAATCACAGAATATTTAGGTGCAATGCCAATAAGACAGGTGATCGCTTATTGCAGAACACAAGAAGTGCAAAAAGCTCCCAAAGGGAGCTTTTTTTGCACTTCTTGTGTTCTGCATTAAGCGATCACCTGTTGGTACTAGTTTTAAACTGGCCACATGGTTCTTTTCATAATTAAACTCGTTATAACGGCAACCTCGTTATACCAGCAAAATGTCTGGAAACAAACACCTCCGTTATAACGAGGGTTCACTGTATATCTTATTCCCATAAGCAAACAGAGCAGACCTTGATCAGACGGCTTCTACAGCAGTCATCTGATCTGGATCTACTCTGTTTCAATTTGACAAAGCGTGAAAACACTGAAAAGGCATTCACTCGAAAAATCGAGTCTTGGCTCATTTATAAGTTTCATGTCACCTTTGAATGAATGACTTAATCTGTTAATGTTGTTTGTGGATTTAAATAACAATCAGTGCAGTCCCTAATTGGAGAGCTTCTTCGGTGGTCCCCTGATGTAGGTCTACATTGACGCCGGATCATTCGTTTTCCGCGTTCTGTGGGTTCCTATACACAACTCTGATTCATCTCTAAAGTATCGTGGACACTGTAAACATCTACTTTGAGCAATTAGTTTTATTCTAGACCCTAATTTCTCCAATGTCTTTAATAATATCAAATTATGCATATAATCTTTTCCTTAATGAACGCGTTTGCATGAGTTGATCACTTCACGAATATGTATTAGCTTAATTTTATAAGGTAACATTTAACTCATTCCCTCATATGGACGCCTTTGACAACTCTGCAAAAGTGGCCTGTTGAAACCATTGTGATAAATAGAGCATTTGCTCCTATAGGAGCAAATGCTCTATTTATCACAATGGTTTCAATCTACACAATTCTAAAATTCTCCCTTTCTCTAATTAATGCTCCTTTTCGGTAGATTTATTCCAAGAGGTGGGGTCTAAAAATAGCTAATGAACACGTTTGCATGAATTGATCACTTCATGAATATTTATTAACTTAATTTTGTACATGTAAGTTAACATTTAAAGGGGAATTATAGGATATGAGCACAGGTATAGGATAAGATATACATGTATATCATTTCATAAAGAAATAGGGCAGACCCTGATCAGACGGCTCCTTTAGGGGCCGTCTGATCTTGATTCACCCTGTTTGCAAATGCGTGAAAATGCGTTTATATGAGGGAAAGGTTGACTACTAAAAAGACGACACTTGTTACATGTTTTCAGCGACATGACATCCCCGTGATTTTATTGGAACGCAGAAACATCTGAGAATGATTTCGCGCTGTGTCTTGTTTTTATGAATGGAAACAATATGCTACATTGTATTTGGACAGTGATTTCATTTTCCAAATTCATTATACAGTGAACCCTCGTTACAACGGAGGTGTTTGTTTCCAGACATTTTGCTGGTATCACGAGGTTTCCGTTATAACGAGTTTAAATATGAAAGGAACCATCTGACCAGTGTTAAACTAATACCAACAGGTGAACACTTAATGCAGAACACAAGAAGTGCAAAAGGCTCCCTTTGGGAGCTTTTTGCACTTCTTGTGTTCTGCATTAAGCGATCACCTGTCTTACTGGCATTGTAACTTTTTATTCAGTGGTTGTTTGAAAGACTTAAAGGTAATTTTGTTTCAATGCATTCTGCCGGTATAACAAGGGTGCCATTGTAACGAATGCCGGTATAATGAGGGTTCACTGTAATAGAATATTGTTTATAGACAGTAGACTCAGATCAGACAGCTCCCGTAGAAGACACCCGATCAGGGTCTGCTCTGTTTGCTTATGAAATGATATAGATCTGAGTTTGCAGTATCTGTTATTAGTAAACATTACTATGTTCATATGTTGTTATGGAATTTCAGCTATTTGATATTTATGACGTCATTATTTTTCAAAGGAATATTTTATGGAGTAATGGGTTAACCCTTTCACCGCCGAAGTCGCATAAATGTACCACGACAAATAGTGCAGTCCCAGATCATACGTCGCCTTGAAAAAGGACTTCACTTTTTGTCTCAATCTCAATTTCTATACCTGTGCTTTATTCCTTTGAAATTTGCATTTATTTATCTCATTTCCTTACTGTACCGAATGATTTTAGCAAAAATTGGATTGCAGACGACACTTAGAAATTTGGCGCCGATAGGGTTAAACAAGTGAAATTCATACATATAGACAGAATTCATGTTCAACGGTTTCATGGCTAATTCTAACTTATATGCGTTGCAGCATATCAATATCTGGGATGAGATCAAACTGATTTATAAAGCGACGAGGCGGCTGCTGTTTAGATCATAAAAAATGCACGTTACTTTTGAAAGGGTTTGCTTGTATCATACATGCTAGCATGCTTACGTCTACTACATCTACTGTCTAAATACTGTAAAACCTGTCTTAAGCGACCATTACGAAGAAATCTGTGGCTATTTTTCTGGATCTTTTGGAATGGTGGTAGCTTGATACAGGACGATATTCGTGTAGAAAGCTCCCAAAGCAGCTTTATGCAAGACGTTTGTCCTACATTAAGCAACCCCCTGCATTGTAAGTCTCCTATATTCAACGTATCTATGATCGCTCAAAACAGGTGTCACTGTAATATTTGTTAGAGAGGTCATTCAGTTCACTTATCTTTCACGATTACGGATCCTCGCTTTAGCTTTTACACCTCTGAATACAGAATTGCATGTCTGCTATTGACAAGTGTCTTAACCCTTTATCTGGTCAGGATCTGCTCTGTTTGCATATGAACTAATATATATCCAATTCTACATTTTCTGTCTTAGTCAAACGTCCATTGTGCCTAATACCATATCACCCTTTCCTCCATAAATACTCATTTCTGCGCATTTGCAAACTCAGTAGATCCAGATGGCATATGGACACAGGTCATTTTAGCTCGGGCAGAAACTGTAAAATCAGATATTTCTTACACCATTAGCAAACAGAGCAGACCCTGATCAGACGACTTAAGTAGGGTCTACTCTGTTTGCAAATGCACGAAAAGGCGTTTATATGAAGCAAATGATAAATAAACCACCTTTTAAAAAAAGTGTTCATTTACAGTAAAACCCCTCTAATGCGGCCA
Source organism: Azorinus chamasolen (assembly GCA_963576725.1). Lineage (NCBI taxonomy): Eukaryota > Metazoa > Mollusca > Bivalvia > Cardiida > Solecurtidae > Azorinus > Azorinus chamasolen. The sequence goes on from OY755237.1 coordinate 41,311,885, forward strand.
CCAAAAAGGGTCATAATTCACAGTGGCAAAGGCAGGTGTCAGCTTAATGCAGGACGAAAGTTATGCAGAAAGCTCCTATAGGAGCTTTCTGCATAACTTTCGTCCTGCATTAAGCAACCACATGCTTATGAAGACAGCCATGTTTGTTTATTAAGTGGTCGCATTAGAGGGGTTTTATTGTATTTCTCCACCAAACTCTATGCTATGGCTACTTTTTAGCTCCACTTTTTCAAAAAGTGGAGCTATTGTCATGACCCTCTCGTCGGCGTCGGCGTTGGTTAGCCTTTTTGTTAAGGTCCCTTTTCTCAGAAACCATCAGAGATATTTGGTATGTATGTTTACTATCACAAGGGGAACCCGTTTCACAAGGGTAGGTAACCCTAAAATTAATTTTGCCATAGTTATGCCCCTTTTTCGACTTAGAATTTTTATTGTTGGTTAAGTTTTATGCTCAGGTCTATGTCTCAGAAACTGTCCAAGATATTTGGTTCAACTTTGGTATACATGTTAACTATTACAAGGGGGACCCATTTCACAAGGGCAGGTTACCCTAAAATTAATTTTGCTATAGTTATCTCCCCTTTCTGACTTAGACGTCCACTACACTATCCAGCACTAAAGAAAGTGGAGCGCGCTGTCTGCGGACAGCTCTTGTTATATGACTACTCTCTTCGAAACGATTCTGAAAAGTGGCCAATACATAGGATTAAATTTTGATAGGGAACATTTGAAATATGCCCGTTTGATCTACGATCCTGTAGTATGTAAATTAAAGTAGGTTTCACCTATCTTGTTTACGACGAAGGTGTGTGAAATTTTAGCTTTATTCGTTTGTACCTGAGTGATTTACACGTGACGTCAATTTGTATTTTCGCTCGTATATTCATACTCGTTTCAGAGGTTGCCAGACTGTATGCTTTAAACATATAATATGCAAATACTAGAGAAGGTAACCTTAAATAGTAAATGCATGTATGTTACTGTTTCTTAATACAGTAAAATCTGTTTTAAGCCGTTTTCCCGTATGTGTGCTGACATTTGAAAAAAAGTCCTTTAGTCCAATTTGCTATCATAATGATTTAAACGAAAAAAAATCGGATTTAATCAGCGTTATTACACAGACTTAGATCAAACTCTCCCCCTTTTGTCGCGTTAGTATGCGAGTTGTGATTAACAGGTTCTGCACATGTACTGTTTTGCGGTACATGTACATGTAGCGAACAGGGTCTGCAGTGTTTCAGTCTGTTTGAACGGTTTTAATCCTTTCCTCGCTATAAAAAAAATACACGTACACGTGTATCTGCTAAAATTCGAATCTAGTACAATTGTTGTGTCTCCTTCCTATTCTACCGAGCAGTTTCGAGCCTGATGAGATGCTGAGTGGCTCGGCGTCACATCTGGATCCAAACTGTTCGCAAATGCGAGACAGGTCACGGATTGCGGGATAAGAATTAATTTTAAAGACAGTTCACCTGTTTATGGTTAATAGAACAGCGTCAAACAGTTATAACCCTTTACTACATAGATCTATACACCTTTTAACGCATTTTCAAACAGGGCAGACCCAGATCAGACGGCTCCTATAGGAGCCGTCTGATCAGGGTCTGCTCTGTTTGCTTACGCAATAATGTAGATCTGATTCTAACGTTTCTGACATGGTCCACATTCATGTGTTCATTCGTCATTATAGATGATCAGAGAATTGATATGCATGACGTCATTATTTCTTACATGAACAGTCTTGGAGTAAAGGTTTAAGTCAGTGCTTGGAGTAAAGGTTTTTAAGTCAGATAGTTTATCTGAATATTTTTCATCTACATTTATTATAATTATTAACACATTCCCTCATATTGACGCCTTATGGTGCCTCAGTCTGTAAAAGGCTCTTTCTGACACCATTGTAACAAATAGAACATTTGCTCCATAGGAGCAAATGCTCTTTTTATTACAATGGTTTCAAAACTACACAATTCTAAAAAATCTTTTTCTCTATTAAATGTTCCATTTCGGTAGATTTATTCAGAGATGTAGGATCTAAAATAGCTTATGAGGGAATGGGTGATTAAAAAAAACATGTCCGGAAAAAACTACGAGCTATTGTTGTAACTCCGGCGTCTGCGTTGTCGTCGTCGTTCTCCGGAAACTGTAACATTGGTTCTTTTCAATCCATGCAATTCTTATGAAACATTACGCACTGGGGCTATAATCGAACAGACGAGCGTTGGCATCTGCATGCGGTGCTTTTGTTTGCTATATTGTACTTGGGCCAGTGTTTATTTTACACAGTAGGTCACATGACCTATTATCTTAGGTGACCGATACAGGGCCAGCATGACTCGGGTCTTCCTTTGAATAGTCTCATAGAGACGATTCCATTCCACACGGTTTGGTTTATAAATAAGGATTTTGGATCTGAACCCCTACTGACCATTTACCTCATGAATAATCATACAAGAAATAATGATATCATGAATATTAATTAGATGAATTTTACAATGGTGTCGTGAACGAGTGGATTTTTGACCACCACATAAACTATAGAATAAGATCTAATTTATTCCATAATCAAATAGAGCAGACCCTGATCAGACGGCTCCTATAGGAGCCGTCTGATCTGGGTCTGCTCTATTTGCAATTGCATTAAGTGGCGCCTATGCGAGGGGCAGGGTTAAATGCATGTAACATCCATTTATGTTGTCATTAAACCAGCGCATTGCACTCAGATGTATAGGTCGCTGGTTCAAAAGTGCGCATTAACCAGCAGTTGGCACGGGTATGGTTCATAACTTATATTTCATGTGCAATACATTTTGCAGGTACACATATTAACACGAAAGGATCATTAAACTCACTTATTTAGTTTTCATCGATTTAACCCTTTACTTCATGAATATTCATATAAGAAGTAATGCCATCATGAATATAAATTAGCTAGTTTTGGTCATAACAGAGACAGTTGAGTCAGATTTATATTATTCATTAACCCCTTTCGGCGCCAAATTTCTAATTGTCGTCTGCAATCCAACATTGTTAAATCATTCGGCAAAATAAGGAAATGAGATAAATAAATGCAAAGTTCAAAGGAATAAAGCACAGCTATAGAAATATAGATTGAGACAAAAAAGTGAAGTCCCTGATCAGACGCCGACTTGAAATGGCGGCGTCTGATCTGGGACTGCACTATTTGTCGTGGAGCATTTTTGCGACATTGGCGATGAAAGGGTTGAGCAACAGAGCAGATATTGACCAGACGCCTCCTACAGGAGCTATCTGATCTGGACCGTCTCTTTTTGCAAAGGCGTCAAAAGACGTCTATATCAGGTGAAAGGTTATGGATGAAGTCCTTAATATCAAGTATGTATTTTTTTACAGAGGTCCAGATAAGATGCGCAAATTAAAACATTTTCGAGAATAACTTCCTTATTTCTACACCAAACCATATGTTGTGACACTCTTTAGAATCGTCTCTCCGAGGCGATTCTAAAGAGTGGTCACAACATACGGCATGATGTAGAAATGACGATTTAAGTACAGTTAAACCCCGCTAATGTGACCACCTAAAAGTGGTATAATTCTGGGTGCTAGATGCAGGTGGTAGCTTAATGCAAGCAACAGTAATACTCCTAGAGGAACTTTCTGCATTACTTTTGTCCTGTATTAAACAACCACCTGCTTATAAGACATTATTTACATTTCTGTTGCTCTGTTTTGAACATATACGGAAATCGATATATCAAGTACGTTTATTAAGAGAATACATGACTACAGTGCTCCCTCCCTACAACGACACCCTTTGGGATACGAATATTGTATGTGTTGTTCAGAGGGAGTTGTTATAGGGGGGAAAAATCAAACATAACTAGAGGTTTGTTTTTGTCACAAAAACAGATGTCTCCCCCTCCAACCCCCTTTCCAATACACAAGTGTAATGTCTTAACTCTAAACTTATCAGGGTCTAATTTTAAGACATCAGGGGCAATACCTCCAACATTATCAGGGGGTGACAATTCAAAAACCCCGGGTACACAACAACACATGCTGGTCAACATTCCTGTGAAGTTTGGTGACTCTAGTACTAGTGGTTTCAGAGATACACACGACACAAAGTAAAGTTTCTCTTATTTTAAGTCATAAGGGGGAGACAATTAAAAAACCCAGATGCACAACAACTTATGCTGGTGAACATTCCTGTGAAGTTTGGTGACTCTAGCCCTACTGGTTTCAGAGATATGTGCAGCACAAGTTTCTCTAATTTTAAGTTATCACATCAGGGGCAATAACTCAAAAATTATCAGGGGAGACAATTAAAAAAAAGCCAGATGCACAACAACTCATGCTGGTCAACATTCCTGTGAAGTTTGGTGACTTTAGCTCTAGTGGTTTTAAAGATATGCATGACACAAAGTTTCTCTAATTTTAAGTAATCATATCAGGGACAATAACTCCAAAGTTATCAATGGGAGACAATTTAAAAATCCCAGGTGCACAACAACTCATGCTGGTCAACATTCCTGTGAAGTCTGGTGACTCTAACCCTAGTGGTTTCAGAGATATGCATGACACTAAGTAAAGTCTGTCTTATTTTAAGTCATCAGGGACAGTAACTCCAAAATTAACAGGGGAGACAATTCAAAAAACCCAAGAGCAAAACAACTCATGCTAGTGAACAATCCTGTGAAGTTTGGCGACTCTATCCCTACTGCTTTCAGAGATACGCGTGACACAAAGTTTGTATAAATTTAAGTGTTCATATCAGGGGCAATAACTCAAGAATTATCAGGGGGAGAAAATTCAAAAAACATAGATGCACAACAACTCATGTTGGTCAACATTCCTCTAAAGTTTGGTGACTCTAGTACTAGCAGTTTCAGAGATACGCGCGACACAAAGTTTTTCTAATTTTAAGTCATCAGGGGCAATAACTCCAAAGTTATCAGGGGGAGACAATTCAAAAAACCCAGGTGCACAACAACTCATGCTGGTCAACATTCCTGTGAAGTTTGGTGACTCTAGTACTAGTGGTTTCAGAGATACACACGACACAAAGTAAAGTTTCTCTTATTTTAAGTCATAAGGGGCAGTGACTCTAAAGTTATCAAGGGGAGACAATTGAAAATCCCAGATTCACAACAACTCATGCTGGTGAACATTCCTGTGAAGATTGGTGACTCTAGCCCTACTGCTTTCAGAGATACGTGCAGCACAAAGTTTCTCTAATTTTAAGTTATCATATCAGGGGCAATAACTCAAGAATTATCAGGGGGAGACAATTAAAAAAAAGCAGGTGCACATCAACTCATGCTGGTGAACATTCCCTTGAAGTTTGGTGACTCTAGCCCTAGTGGTTTTAAAGATATGGATGACACAAAGTTTCTCTAATTTTAAGTAATCATATCAGGGGCAATAACTCCAAAGTCATCAAGGGGAGACAATTTAAAAATCCCAGGTGCACAACAACTCATGCTGGTCAACATTCCTGTGAAGTTTGGTGACTCTAGCCCCAGTGGTTTCACAGATATGCACGACACTAAGTAAAGTTTGTCTAATTTTAAGTCATCAGGGGCAGTAACTCCAAATTTAACAGGGGGAGACAATTAAAAAAAAACAAGAGCAAAACAACTCATGCTAGTGAACAATCCTGTGAAGTTTGATGACTCTAGCCCTACTGCTTTCAGAGATATGCGCGACACAAAGTTTGTATAAATTTAAGTGTTCATATCAGGGGCAATAACTCAAGAATTATCAGGGGGAGACAATTCAAAAAACATAGATGCACAACAACTCATGTTGGTCAACATTCCTCTAAAGTTTGGTGACTCTAGTACTAGCAGTTTCAGAGATACGCGCGACACAAAGTTTTTCTAATTTTAAGTCATCAGGGGCAATAACTCCAAAGTTATCAGGGGGAGACAATTCAAAAAACCCAGGTGCACAACAACTCATGCTGGTCAACATTCCTGTGAAGTTTGGTGACTCTAGTACTAGTGGTTTCAGAGATACACACGACACAAAGTAAAGTTTCTCTTATTTTAAGTCATAAGGGGCAGTGACTCTAAAGTTATCAAGGGGAGACAATTGAAAATCCCAGATTCACAACAACTCATGCTGGTGAACATTCCTGTGAAGATTGGTGACTCTAGCCCTACTGCTTTCAGAGATACGTGCAGCACAAAGTTTCTCTAATTTTAAGTTATCATATCAGGGGCAATAACTCAAGAATTATCAGGGGGAGACAATTAAAAAAAAGCAGGTGCACATCAACTCATGCTGGTGAACATTCCCTTGAAGTTTGGTGACTCTAGCCCTAGTGGTTTTAAAGATATGGATGACACAAAGTTTCTCTAATTTTAAGTAATCATATCAGGGGCAATAACTCCAAAGTCATCAAGGGGAGACAATTTAAAAATCCCAGGTGCACAACAACTCATGCTGGTCAACATTCCTGTGAAGTTTGGTGACTCTAGCCCCAGTGGTTTCACAGATATGCACGACACTAAGTAAAGTTTGTCTAATTTTAAGTCATCAGGGGCAGTAACTCCAAATTTAACAGGGGGAGACAATTAAAAAAAACAAGAGCAAAACAACTCATGCTAGTGAACAATCCTGTGAAGTTTGATGACTCTAGCCCTACTGCTTTCAGAGATATGCGCGACACAAAGTTTGTATAAATTTAAGTGTTCATATCAGGGGCAATAACTCAAGAATTATCAGGGGGAGACAATTAAAAAAACATAGGTGCACAACAACTCATGCTGGTCAACATTCCTGTGAAGTTTGGTGACTCTAGTACTAGCGGTTTCAGAGATGCGCGCGACACAAAGTTTTTCTAATTTTAAGTCATCAGGGGCAATAACTCCAAAGTTATCAGGGGGAGACAATTAAAAAAAACCAGGTGCACAACAACTCATGCTGGTGAACATTCCTGTGAAGTTTGGCGACTCTAGCCCAACTGGTTTCAGAGATACAAGTTTGTGACGGACAGACAGACGGACGGACGGACGGACAGACAGACAACTCTGGCAAAAACAATATATCTCCCCATAAATGGGGGAGACATAATTAGCTTGTTTGCAGATCCCCAGATAAGATTTATTTCCAGAACTAAAACCGTTATGCCTCAATCAAACCCTATGTTGTGACCACTCTTTAGAATCGTCACAAAGTGACGATTCTAAAGAGTGGTCACGATATAGGGTTTGATGGAGGCATAAAGAAAATACGATGGAAAAAGATTGTTTCTGGAGCCTTGTTGTTTCGGAAACAGTGACATGCGTTGTTGTAAGGAGGGAATCGTTATTGAGAGGGCCGTTGTAGGGAGGGAGCACTGTATTCTAAGAGCAATATTTTAACCCATTTCATGCTGTACATGTAACACATTTCACATGTAACAATTTTAACCCATTTCATGCTGTACATGTAACAATTTTAACCCATTTCATGCTGTACATGTAACACATTTTAACCCATTTCATGCTGTACATGTAACAATGATGCCTATTCTAACTTTGATCTGGGGTGATTTACTCAACCCCGATTGGTTTAATCCTTTCTCTGCTGAATTAATGACATCATAACTATAATGACATCATAACAATAATGACATCATAACTATAATGATAACTAATGACATCATAACAATAATGACATCATAACTATCATGACATCATAACTATTTATAATTTGAATGTAAAGAAATTTTCAAAGAAATTATTGCATTGATAAAACTGTAGAATCAGATCTATATCATGACACATAAGCGAACAGAGTAGATCCTGATCAGACGGTTCCTAAAAGGTCGTCTTATCTAGGTCTACTCTGTTTGCAAAGGTAGGTGTGAAAGTACGTTTATATGCGGAAATGGATTAAGCTTTAGAGAAATTATCGGAGGATCAAACAACTTGGATCCCAGTGAGATGAGATGCCAATGGATTAAAGCTTAAAATGCCTTGTATGCCGTATAATATTATTCAAATAGTCAGTATTAAGTTATTACATGTAACATAACTTCTGCTTAACCCATTTGTTCCCACGATCCAATATGTTGGGCATAGGCAAACAGTGTAGACTCTGATCAGACGCCGCATGATGCGGCGTCTGATCAGAGTCTACACTATTTGCTGATAGGAATTTCAATATAAAACAAACCGAAATTGAAAATTTAGGCCAGGCACCCCTTATATCAAAACTGGACTAATCCAATATATAAACATGGAAGAATCCACTGGGAGCAAATGGGTTAACATATTGTAGTTGGTAGAGAAGTTGAGCTATTGATAAAATGCGTGCTGGTCTACAGTACGTTCAATTTAGTATAAATATAGGTCTTGGAGACAGACGATAGCTTAATGCAGGATGAAAGTCATGCAGAAAGCTCATCTAGGAGCTTTCTGCATGACCTTCACCCTGTATTAAGCAGCCACCTACCTAAAATATCTAAAGTACAAATATGAGTCATGCAGGAAACACCACATACAGCCACCCGAACAACAACACAAGAAAACACAGCAAATGTACATAACTATCAAAACATAGAGAGAGAGAGAGTTATCTAATATGTATTAATGAGATTAACCCTTTCCCTGTTCTATGTTTATTCCAAATGTTGATACCTAGATTCTACTGAATATTCCTGGACAAAAAAGTTACAAAGAAATATGGAAGGTGGAACATTAGGCTATAGACATTTTAGAAAGCAAAGAAACAGATCTATCAAATTCTATAAGCAAACAGAGCAGACCCGGATCAGACGGATCCTCTAGGAGCCGTCTTATCTGGGTCTACTCTTTTTGCAAATGCGTGAAAACACGTATATATAAGGGATTGAGTTAATATTTATAATAGCACATAAACACAGGAATGTTTGACCATGATAGTAACTACAGAATCATATCTATATTATATCATAAGCAAATAGAGCAGTTTACTCTGTTTGCAAAAAAGCGTAGAATGGCGTATTTATGGTATAAAGGCTTACAGTTAATAAAATTGCCTTGTACAACATCAGAGCGGGGTTTGAGTCTGCATAGTTTTAAGCTTTTTACTTTTCTTATTTTTCTCCCCCTTCACTTCCTTGTGATCCTTTATCTGTTGCAGGATAATTTTGAACTTGTATGCATCATATTCTTCCTTCATGACGTCATTGAACCGCCTGACCGGGTATGTTGTTCCCATAATGCATAGTCCTGAGTTCAGAAGATTCTCGCAGACCGATTCGTCACGAAACCGTAAAATCCATTGGCTCTTGGCATCGCTTTCTTGGGAGTGCACAGACACGGGATCAAACTGAAGACCCGTTAGCGTACCACCGGTTTCCCTTTGCACCTGCTGCAGTAGAATGTCGTGTGGTATTGCATTGTCCTTCAGACTGAGACAAACCGCCTTGGAGTCTTCTGGTGGGAGTTGCTTTCTCATCCTGATTCCTGTAACTCTTTTCTTCTTCCATTGCTTGTAGTTGGAGTTCATTTTCAGCTCTTCAAGTAATGAAGATTTGGATGGTGCTGTTTTCGGATTTAATCTACCGGTGTTGGGTTGGAGCAGTCTAGAGGAAATAATATCAAATTACAGTAGGCTAAAACCTCGATTACCCGAATTTTTAGTTAACCCTTTCCCTGTTCTATGTTTATTCCAAATTTCAATAGATCTACTCACTGTATATAAAGAAATATGGAAGGTTGAACATTATAGCCAATTTAGAGAGTAAATAATCAGATTTATCAAGTTCCATTAGCAAACAGTTCAGACCCTGATCAGACTGCTCCATAGGAGCCGTCTGACCTGGGTCTATTCTGTTAGCAAATGTGGGAAAGGGCGTTTATATAAAGGAAAGGGTTAAAACGGGATACCATATTATTCGGACAGAAACAACTAAGGCATATAATTAGACCCAGAGCAAACTGCTCCTGAAGTAGTGGTTTGATCAGTCCTCACTATTTGATGTTCTATGACATTATTCATACACATGTAGTTCAGCAACCCTTCTCTTGCTGAATTTTAAAATACATTCTCCTTCTTTACGCAAGTCATGTTGTATATACAAAAATGTATAATTACATATATCTTCACGTTGTACAAATATTTCTCTGTGCAACCACTGTTGTGGAGTTCGCTGCATGGTTGCACAATCAACTTGTAAATAGTGCAGACCCTGCTGAGACAGCTCCTGCAGGAGCTGTCTCAGTAGGGTTTGCACTATTTACAAGTATGTATAATGACGTGAATAGCAAGGGGTTAATTAATAATGGTTTCACAATGATATGTTAAGTTTTATAAACTGTCGAAAGTGGATATTCGGTAACAAAATGCTAAGAGCTAAGAATTTTCATTTAGTATGCTGCAGCCTTTTAACCATTTACTCAATAAACACGCTTTTCTACGTCCTTGCACACATAGTAGACCCAGACTAGACAGTTCATTTAGGAGCAGTCTGATCAGGATCTGCTCAGTTTGCTTATGGTATAATGTAGATCTAATTATACAGTTTCTGCTTGGGCTATAAAAGGTTAAAAATCTAATTAATATTCACGATGTCATAAATTCTTACATGAATATTAATGGAGTAAAGCTTTAGGTAACAACCAATCCCCTTTCAAAATATTGAACAACACATGGTGTATATAGTATTTTTGTATTCTTTGCGTAGCAATAGAATACAAAGGTGGCGTTTCATAGCCTAACCCATGGTACCCTCGCCGACCTGACAATATAGTGCAATTGACTTGCACTCGATGGATACAAAATGTGTTAATTAATATACTGACACGAAAAAGAAAATGTGCACTTTTATATTTGAGATAACTTTTTTGCTATATAGTTTATAATTACAATTTTATCGTTATGATGCAGAAAATAACCCTCCACATTTTGAACTCATTTATGGACATTTTAAGTACATAGACGGCCTTCAAATTGATCGCAGACGATTATGCAACTTTTCGCTGGTGCTACCCGTGCAGCCTATGTGCAGGTACAGATTAACCCTGACCGATATCTCTACTCGTTGTGCAATCATAAATCACAGTTCACTTTTGAATTTCACTCGTAGGCAAGATGCCACGGCTTCTAGAAAACGAACGAATTCAAGATCTTATGCAACTCGCAGCTGGCGTCAGCGTTTCTGGCGTCGCTAGGCAGTTCAACTGCCATCGAAATACAATTCGAAGTCTCCGACAACGTTACCAGCAGAATGGCAGCGTTAGAGATAATCGTCGATCCGGTTGGCCGAGGGTGACGACGGCACGTCAGGATCGACATTTGACGTTGACGCACATACGCCAAGGATTCAAAACGGCTACAAGCACAGCCAGACAGCTTGGCATATCTAGGGATACGGTTTTAAACCGACTGCGGGCCAACGCCAATACATTGAGGGCTAGGAGACCTTATGTTGACCAGATCCTAAATAACAGGCATCGTGCTCTTAGACTGGTCTGGGCCCGCCGTCATCTCCGTTGGAACCGTGCAATGTGGTCCAGGGTGCTCTTTAGTGAAGAGTCAAAATTCAACCTAAGCACTGCTGACGGTAGAGTCCGGGTATTCAGACGTAAAGGTGAACGTTTTGCACAGAACTGTTTACTGGAGCGAGATCGCTTTGGAGGGGGTAGTGTAATGGTATGGGTAGGTATAATGGGAGGAAGGAAAACAAACCTTATTGTTGTTAATGGTAACTTAAATGCCCAAGGTTATGTTAACCAGGTTTTACACCCAGTCGCTGTTCCTTTCCTACACCAGAATCCTGGTTGTTTAATGCATGACAACGCAAGGCCACACACTGCTAGACTCACCATGATCTACCTGGCTTCAAACAACGTTAACGTCTTACCTTGGCCGGCTTGCTCTACAGACATGAATCCCACAGAGCATATATTGGATTTACTTGGTCGGAGGGCAAGGAATAATCATGTCATCAACATCACAGACTTGTCTGCAGCCTTAGTGCATGAATGGAACGCCATTCCTGACGTCGTCATTAGACGTTACGTCAGATCCATGCGGTCAAGAATATTAGCATTGATCCGTAGACGAGGAGGTCATAACAGATACTGATTAATTGTGGCGAATTATTACAAATATTCAAAATCAAAAGGCAGATACGGGAAATTACAAATCTGCAACTTTCACTTTTCACCCCCGCGTTGTTCAGACGTTAAATACTTTTCGGACAATTACCACATCTAAAGTAAAAGTAAACCGTCGCAAAGTCAATACATTTTCGCACATTGTGGTACCAAATATGCATATATTCAGATACTAGAAGTATAAAATAATGCCATTTAACCAACTGCACAGTTTCTTTTTCCTGTCAGTATAGTTTGGCATCCGGAACCAATCGTCGTATACTATATCTGACATGAAAAGGCTTCGTAACATACTCTTCGGCTTAGTATGTGCAACAAAATATAGCAATGTATACATGTAAGAAGGACGCACGGATATACAAATGTCAGTCACATGAAGAAATCACGTGATCATAACATGAAAGAAAATACTCGATGAATAAAGAAGCGCGCGTCGGATGACCTTATGCAAGCGATTAGGTAATGTAACGCCCATAACTGCAAGTGGTCAGTGTGATAATAAGCATAGTGGGGAACAGCTGAAGTGTCAGCAACTGGATAGAGTGTTACTCCATTCCCTTATAGATACGCAATTCCATGCCTTCAAATTGATGTCATGCAAAGAATACTGCAGCGTTTACAACGCGTTGATTATAATAGCATGTGTGCTTACTTTGTCAAATAAACGTTAAATTGATCTTTCATCGCCAACTCACCTTGCGCTTTCAACTGTTAGTAACGGCTGTTGTGACAACGGGGCTTCCGTGGTGCGGGTCCACTTGTCGAAGTTATACGTCCTCCATTCACAGCTAGCCAGCTTGCTGCTACTTCCACTTTTACTGTCATTAGATTTAGCGAGATGTATCTGTTCTTTGTCTTCTGGCGCACTTCGAAAACCTAGTTCAACAAGTTGTTCGCGCACTTCAAATGAGTCGGCTTGTATACTATCCAAGTACTTTGTTCTGAATTCCTCTGAGTTAAAGTCATAAGCTTCTTCCCTTACTAGCATCGGATTGTGCAACCTTTTCTTTGGATCGCTCAACATTATGTCTGGTAATGAAAACTCCTTACGCCTGGAACTGTTACATGTATCGAAGGTTTCCCTTTGCTCAATAACGTCATCAAAATAGCCATACCTTTCTGGGTAAGTGTCTGTTCGGGTATCTACGCAACAGTTAGTAGACTGCACTATTGTAGACGTGTCTTCTGTTTCAGCAAAGGCTGCGCTACTGTAACCTATTTCATTACCTTCCGCGTTCTTTTCCAGACAAACCCGGTTGGGAACTGGTTGATGTATGCTTCTTGGCTTAGCTGTTACCAGTTTAAACTCGTTCCCGTAGACCCTTTCTGGTTCTAGGTTTTTAAAGCTACCCGGTATCCATGGGTTAGCTTGCAAGATACTATAACATCCGGGGTATTCCGAACGCAGCAATCTGAAGTCATCCGATTCATAACCTTCCGGCGGCACCAAGTAGAAAGCCCCGACCTCGTTTTTATTGGTTTTAGCCAATCTAAATGTACCTTGGTGTAGCGGAGATGCTTTTATTAAGCGAAAGTAGTTTTTCTCGTTCTCTTGGGCAGTTTCTGACTGTATAATTTTCACAAGTTTAAAGAAGTCGGCCTCTTCATGCACGTCATTGTTCAAGTAGGTTATTTCACCAGTTGATTCCATTTTCACAAACTCATGCCGGCGTTTCATGTGTGGAACTTTCGAATTTGCAGGATAAATGTGGCCATTGGCTGCAGCATTGCTTCTGGCAATCCTACAATCACCATTTCTATGATTAAATTCACCATCTTTAAGCGATAATGTCCAGTCGCTATATCTGGTTTGCGGCAAAGATTCGATATCGTAATGGATAGAATTACCACATCGATCATAAAAAAGCGACCCCTTCAAGCCTTGAATTCGCAAGAGGCCCGGGAGGGTGGACAAATCGGTTCTAACGCCATGTGCGGATTCCGTTCTAAGGTGGCTGTGTCGTAGACCTGACCGATTATGGGATTGATAAAGGCGGTTATTGATGTTTATGTTGGATAAAGGGTATTGGTACGATTGAGCCGGGCGCCAAATCCGACGACCAAATACGGGTGGCAGGTACCCTTCATTTACCTGGAGAATCAATGCTTGGCTGGAGGTCGGCATCGTCTGCAACTGGAATATTAATGATACAATTTCATTATTCAGGTCTTGTCTTTAATGTCCCTGTTTAACGGACTAAGGTTAGTCAAAACGGGGCCAAGTAAGATATAATAATGTAACCTTTATTAATATTTTCTGGAGTTAAAAGTAAATTTCATGGTTAATATTTTTGTAATTTGTAAATTAGCTACTGTGGTTTATCTGAATCCATATCTTGTTTCTAGATTCACATAGTGTATTCATGAATATTCATGAGAAAACCTGTAGTCAGATCTTTATCAGACCCTGCTCAGACGGTCCCTACAGGAGCCGTCTGATTTGGTCTACTCTGTTCGCAAATGCGTGGAAATGCGTTTCTATGCGGGAAAGGGTTAACCCTTTCGCTGCCAAACTCTGTCGTCTGCTAACTTTGTCGTCTGCTACAATTTTTCATTGTTTTGATTTTCTTCATTTTTGTTTCAAAAACATAGTAACAATAACAAACAGTTTGGATCCTGATGAGACGCCGAGTTACTCGGCGTCTCATCTGGATCCAAACTGTTTGCATAGGTAATCACAGATCCGGCATTGGCAGCGAAAGGGTTAAGTAAGTAAGTACATGCACTTGCAGGTCAGATAAGTACATAATAATGTCTTATATCCAGAACAATATACGGTAGTTGAACTTTGATATATCGAACTCCAATGGACTATACAAATTAGTTCGAGATAACAGAAGTTCGAGTTATTAGATTTCTAATTTAGAAAATTTATCTAGTTCACAGCTTAATGCAGGTCTAAAGTAATGATGGAACCTCTTGTAGGTGCTTTCATCATTACTTTAGACCTGCATTAAGCTGCCACATGTGTTTCTAGATATCCGTAGTGATATATTTTAAAGTAATTCTGTTTTGGAAGGACCTTTTAGTTCGAGTTAACCCGAAGTTCGAGTTATCCGAGTTCGAGATATCGAACGTAGTAAAAAAATGCGTAGCCAAATAACTTTCTTGTATCCAGAGCAGTGGATAAAGGTTCATAGTCAAATAACAAAGTATTATACATGTAGTTAAAAACAATAGCTAACGGCGTGTGCTCACGTTTCAAATGATAAGACTGCCGTGTACACAGGGTCAGAGGGTATGCTCTGTTTGCTCACGAAATGTATCCAATTCTACTGTTTCCGCCATGGTCTAACACTGCTACCATCATATTACTGATAACAGATTTGTAGAATTTGTAAATAGAATTGCGAAAAGAAAACGTATAAACTGAACCCTGTCACAGCTGTGTGAAATTGAGATATATTGATTTATATTAACCCTGTCACAGCTGTGTGAAATTGGGATATATTGCTTTATACTAACCCTCACATCTATGTGAAATTGAGATCTATTGATTTATATTAACCCTTACACCTGTGTGAAATTGAGATCTATTGATTTATAATAACCCCTACACCTGTGTGAAATTGAGATCTATTGATTTATATTAACTCTTACACCTGTGTGGACTAATAATCTCTGCTCACATTTAGGTCAGGGTCCATGCTTATAAAGCTTTAAGTTGAGTCTGAGTTTCGTTCTCAAGCTTTTGATTGGTCAGATTTGAGTTCTCAAGCTTTTGATTGGTCAGATTTGAGCCAGAGGCTCAAATCTGACCAATCAAAAACTTGAGAACGATCTCAGACTCAACTAAAAGTTTTATAAGCATGGACCCTGGTCTGGTGCAAATTTGACTTCGATATATCCAACTCTGATAACTCGTACTTCGGGATAACTCGAACCAAAAAAAATAGTCCTTCCAAAACTTGCAATACAGAATTGTTCTAAAATGAATCGCTACAGATATCCAGAAATACACATGACAGCTTAATACATGTCTAAGGTAATGCTGAAAGCTCCTACAGGAGCTCTCAGCATTACTTTAGACCCGTACCAAGCTGTGAACTCAAGAAATTGTTCAGATTAGAAAGCGGATAACTCGAACTTCTGTTTTCTCGAACTGATTTGCATAGTTCCTTGGAGTTCGAGATATTGAAGTTCAACTACAGGTACTTCTGATTCAATCAAACTTTCATGAAAATATTCAGCGAGTGTCAAAGAGTTTGGATCCTGATCAGACGTTAGGTTACTCGGCGTCTTATATAGATCTGGACAGTCAGGCCCAGAGCAATATATACAGGTGCGTAGTCAATAGGGGAATAGGTGTTAATTTAAATGAAGTGCACTATACATGTATACACCCACACGAAGTGGTGAATTAGTCATGTTTTACTATTGTGTTAGGGTTTCTCTGTTATATGTACAGTCAAATCTCGATAATTAAAAATTTTGATAAAGAATAATTTAGGCCTTTATAGGCAGGCGACTGCTTAATGCAGGATGGAAGGCATGCAGAAAGCTCCTAGAGGAGCTTTCTGCATGACTTTCACCCTGCATTAAACTGCTACATGTATCCGTCTTGAAGACTGATAATGATATGTATTTGAGTGTTCGAATAATAGCCAGTTTACTGTATTGAGATAATGTTACCTTTAGTATATTAGGTACGAGTTTATTACACTTCCAAATGGATAGAACCTAGCTGAGAAAATTAGTAATTTGATATTTTATCGGTATCCAATGCACTTTACACACGAATTGTATATGTCCCTTATCCCGCCGCATGTGGCCAGTGTCGCATTTGCAAAACGTTTGTTTGTTTGAACAAATTGGATGTAGTCAACATTGCGATAATTGCAAATAAGAGCAGATTTGTTTTCAAACCGGGGTGGGGTTTGTAAGGATTGAGATGAAACAAATGATATTTGTTCATGAAGTACTGTAGAAACTTGATACATCGAAAATTTAGTATTGAAGAATTTGATGTCTTTTTAGGCAGGTGGCTGCTTTCTGCATGACTTTCCCCTCTGCTTTAAGCTGCTACCTGTCTTGAAGACCGACAATTATACTTGTTTTAGTGTTTGAATAATCGAGGGTTTTCTGTCTGGTTGTGGAAACGTGACCAGTGATGCACGTTGCAAACATTTTGGAAATATCACATGCCCTAAAAGGCGGAGTACAAACATACTGTTTACATTTCATAATACTGTTAAAACGTCCTCTGTTATTTGTTGCAGTCTGTGCCTACTTCGTTTCATTTTTACTTACTCTGATTCATTTTTTACTTACTTTGATTCATTTTTACTTATTCTGATATTCATTTCTACTTACTCTGATTCATTTGTACTTACTCTGATTCATTTTTACTTACTTTGATTCATTTTTACTTAGTCTGATTCATTCATTTTTTACTTATTTTGATTCATTTTTACTTACTCTGATTCACCTTTTTACTTACTTTGATTCATTTTTACTTACTCTGATATTCATTTTCACTTACTCTGATTCATGTTTTACTTACTTTGATTTATTTTTACTTACTCTGATATTCATTTTTACTTACTCTGATTCATTTTTACTTACTCTGATTCATTTTTTACTTACTTTGATTCATTTTTACTTACTCTGATATTCATTGATATTCATTTTTACTTACTCTGATATTCATTTTTACTTACTCTGATTCATTTGATTCAATTTTGTGATCTTATTTGCAATTCGTTAACACTTTCACCGCCGCAGTCGCATAAATGCACCACGACAAATAGTGCAGTTCCAGATCAGACGCCTCCTTTTCAAGGACGATAACTCATATATGACTCATGCCATTGGATTGAAACTTCATATATGGAAAGAACATAATGAGAGGAAGTGTCATGCACAAGGTCCATAACACTGGCTTCACTAATATAGGAGTTATTGCCCCTTGTAAAAATTCACATTTTTGTTGTCCGGACGATAACTCCTATATGGCTCGTGCCATTGGATTGAAACTTCATATATGGAAAGATCATGACGAGAGGACGTGTCATGCACAAGGGCCATAACTCTGGCTTCACTAATATAGGAGTTATTGCCCCTTGTAAAAAATTCACACTTTTTCACAGGACGATAACTCCTACATGACTCATGCCATTGGATTGCAACTTCATATATGGAAAGAGCATAATGAGAGGAAGTGTCATGCACAAGGTCCATAACTCTGGCTTCACTAATATAGGAGTTATTGCCCCTTGTAAAAAACACACATTTTGTCCGGACGATAACTCATATAAAGCTCATGCCATTGGATTGAAACTTCATATATGGAAAGATCATGACGAGAGGAAGTATCATGCACATAGTCCATAACTCTGGCTTCACTAGTATTGGAGTTATTGCCATTTGTAAAAAAAAAAATCACAATTTTTTTGTCAGGACGATAACCCCTATATGGCACATGCCATTGGAGTGAAACTTCATACATTGAAAGATGATAATAAGAGAAAGTGTCATGAATAAGGTCCTTAACTTGGGCTTCAATAAATTTAGAGTTATTGCCCCTTGTACATTTGTTTAACACTTTCTTGTACGGACGATAACTCCTAAATGGCTCTTGCCATCGTCTTGAAACTTCATACATGGAGAGAGCATGATGAGAGAAAGTGTCATGAACAAGGGCCATAACTCTTGCTTCAATACTTTTGGAGTTATTGCCCTTTGTTACATTTTTGGCCAATCGATAACTCCTGTTCGACTGATGCTATTGGAATGACATTTTATTTATGGAAAGGGCATGATGAAAGTAAGTGTCATAAGTGGCACAAGGGCCATAACTCTGGTATCAAAACAATATATATTGTTTTTCAGTTATTAGCTGTTATCATTTTGTTTGGAAAGGGCATAATGAGGGGAAGTATCATTCATCAGGTCCATAACATTTTTAGTGATTTCCCTGTACATATTGTTTTTATTAGAGGGGAGACATCCGTTTTTGTGACATAAACTCTAATTTTTACTTACTCTGATTCATTTGATTCAAATTTATGACCTTTTCTGCTTTCTTTCAGTTTATTTTTCTTATTTGCAATTCGTTAACCCTTTCACCGCCGCAGTCGCATAAATGCACCACGACAAATAGTGCAGTCCCAGATCAGACGCCTCCTTTTCAAGGCGGCGTCTGATCAGGGACTTCACTATTTGTCTTAATCTCTATTTCTATATATATTATGTGCTTTATTCTTTTGAAATTTGCATTTATTTATCTCATTTCCTTATTTTACCGAATGATTTAACACACTTGGATTGCAGACGACAATTAGAAATTTGGCGCCGAAAGGGTTAAAGCTGTTCAGAAACTACTGATCGAGTGTCAAATAGCATGAGTCCCAATACATGTATATACTGAGCCAGGTGGCGCCTATCATGATACTATTCGGCCAACCTTGGACTATTTCGCACTAGCAACATAAGAACCATTGTCTTTAACAAACATAATATTTATCATGATAACATCAGTTTGGATCTCGATGGTTCAACTTGGTCCAAACTGTTCGCAAAGATAATCGCAAAATACTTGATGTAACTTAGTGGCCGTTACAGAGAGGTTTTATTGTATGAGTACAGTTGTCTGCCTTGGCCAACACAAGCCGTGTCCATGTGCCTTAATAACAGTTAATCTAATTAATATTCATTATTTCATTATATCTTATAAATATTCACGGAGTAAAGGGTTATACTTGAGTAAAACCCCTCTAGTGCGACCACTTTATGAATAAATAAAGAATCCTTTAAAAGCAGGTGGTTGCTTAATGCAGGACGAAATTTATGTAGAAAGCTCCAGCAGGAGCTTTCTGCATAACTT
Source organism: Azorinus chamasolen (assembly GCA_963576725.1). Classification (NCBI taxonomy): domain Eukaryota; kingdom Metazoa; phylum Mollusca; class Bivalvia; order Cardiida; family Solecurtidae; genus Azorinus; species Azorinus chamasolen. The sequence goes on from OY755237.1 coordinate 41,331,784, forward strand.
TCTTCCTGCATTAAGCTACCACTTGTCTTTAACCCTTTCCCCCCATAAATACGCCTTTCTGTAAAAGTGAACTGTTGAAACCATTGTGATAAATAGAGCATTTGCTCCTATAGGAGCAAATGCTCTATTTATCTCAATGGTTTCAAACTACAAAATTCTAAACATTTTCTTTTCCCTAGTTAATGTTCCTTTTCGGTAGATTTATTCAAAGTGGTTGTATCTAAAAATAGCCTATGAGGTAATGGGTTAAGACCCAGAATTAGACCTGTTTTTGGTGGTCGCATTAGAGAGGTTTTACTGTATGCTGTAGTCATTTAAGAACAGTATGTACACTTACCTAGAGTGCTGTATCGGCCATTAAACTCCGTCGGTTTGATGGTGTAACTGTACTGACCAACTCTGTCTAACAAGGGATGTGGTATATTGTGGACTAAATAATAAGTTTGACCCTTAACTCTTTGTACGATAAATAATGTTTCGTCTGCAACAATTCATCGTCTGCTTCAATTCTTAAGATAAAGATTCTCTCAATTATTTGCAACAATACGGTAAAGATCTCAAACAGTTTGGATCCTGATGAGATGCCGGAATTATCCGGTGTCTCATCTGGATCCAAACTGTTTGCATAGGTAATGACGGTTTCATCGCTAACGTGCAAAGAGTTATATTGATAGTTTTCCACTCTCTGTGTTTTAACAGGCTGTATCTACATTATTCGCTGGTTACTATAGAAACATATCTGATTTACCACGATGAATGTAATATCTATTGCGTTACCACTTTAAAATAATCTAGATCTGGATCCAATCTAATTCCTTAAATACCTGTTTGGTATGTACCTGGTCCTGTAAAATTAGGGTTAACCAAGTGCCACCCTCCACTAAGGACCTTGTATGGCTGTTGAGCCTTGTTTACATATCAATTACATGTAATTTATATATATCGTCTTTAACCCCTTCCGTGCCACAATGACGGGTGTATGATATCACATGCAAACAGTTTAGATCCAAATGAGACGCCGAGTAACTCGGCGTCTCATCAGGATCCAAACTGTTTGACACTCTGTTTACTGTTTTATAAAGAAAATGGAAGAAATACACATACTTACACTAAAAATAAACGAAACTATGCCCAGCAGACGACAATGCTGGCATCGAAAGGGTTAAGCTCTCTACGCCTAATAAAACTTTCATTGTTTGCCGATGTCCTTATAAATCGGCTCGTTCGGCTAAGTAAATGCAAGTGATGTTTTGCTGCACGTATGTCTAGTTCAGCCTCGCTTTTGAACGCTCATGTATATTTATTAGCCGAATTTCTATAATGCTATACAGTATAACCTGGCTTAACCCTTTTACTCCATAAATACGCTTTCCTACACCTTTGCAAATAGAGTAGACCAAGATCAGACGGCTGCTGAAGGAGCCGTCTGATCAGGGTCTGCTCTGTTTGCTTAATATGATATAATATAGATATGATTCTACAGTTTCTGCCATGGCCATATAATCATATGTGTACATGTGCTATTATAGCAGATTAATTTAATGGAGCCACACACATTTCTTTGAGATAAAAGAAGTTCGAGTCATCCGATTTCGAATCTAGAAGAGCTTTCAGCATTACCTTTGACCTGTATTAAGCTGTCATATGTGTTTCTAGATATGCGTAGTGATACATTTTATTAGAACAATTCTGTATTGTAAAGTTTGAAAAGATCAATCTTTTAACCCGAGTGATCCCAAAGTTCGAGTTATCCAAGTTCGAGATATCGAAAATCAAGTATAGATCTACAATATTGGATCTGATGGAATTCCGACTATTTCCGATTCAATCAAGCTTTCGAGAAATAAGTGACCGAGTGCAGCTTGAATCCTGGTGAGACGCCGAATTTCTTGAGTTTTATCTGACTGCTTGAATATTCATGGCTGTTAGGTTGCGATTGTTAGAATCAAATTGCTATTTTCGTCATTAACCCTTCGCTTGCTGAATTTTAAAATACATTTCTCCTTCTTTACCCATGCCCTGTTGTATAAATACATATATCTTCACTGTGTACAAGTATTTCGCTGTGCAATCACTGCTGTAGAGTGCACTGGTTACACAATCAACTTGTAAATAGTGCAGACTCTGATGAGACAGCTCCTGCAGGAGCTGTCTCATCTGGGTCTTCACTATTTACATGAAGGTATATTGACGCGAATAGCAAGAGAAGGGTTAAGCCTTTCAGTACGGCAAACCAGTCATCAATGTCATTGAGTGTTCTAGAGGAGCCCTCTCATCAGGGTATGCACTGTTTGTCATGTAACACGTTTTCTTTCAATAATTCCTGAATATTCATGATAGGCTTGGCCTATTTGGATTTTGGAATGGTCCATTTGAAATTTCAGCGTTGAAAGGGTTAACTCAATCCTGCTAAGGATAATCTGTCTGATATACAATCTGTCTGATATAGTAAAACCGTTATAAACCGGAATTCTAGTAGAGAATAATTTAGATACTTTTAAGCAGGTGGCTGTTTAGTGCATGGTGAAAGTCATGCAGAAAGCTCCTAGAGAGGTTTTACTGTATTTGTAAACAGTTTCGATCCCCATGAAACACTAAGTAAGTCAGCGGTTCTTTGACCTCCAAGCTGACAATCGGTCAGTAGTTCCTCAAAAAGTTAGATCCAACGGAAGAACAGTTGAACTTCGATACCTCGAACTTCAAGGGACTATACAAATTAGTTCGAGATAACAGAAGTTCGAGTAATCCGATTTCCGATCTGGACAATTTCTTCAATTCACAGCTTAATGCAGGTCTAAAGTAACGCCGAAAGCTCCTGTAGGAGCTTTCAGCATCACTTTAGACCTACATTAAGCCGTGACACGTGTTTCTACCTATGCGTAGTGATATATTTTAGAGCAAATTCTGTATTGTATGTGTTGGAAGGACTGAACTTTTAGTTCGAGTTATCCCGAAGTTCGAGTTATCGGAGTTCAAGATATCGAAGTTCAACTGTAAATAAAAATTATTAAATTTTAGTGTTTAAGCAGAAATTAATGTTAGGCTAAACCAATCCCCACTGTCACCCTATGCATGTAACTTAGATGGAACCGCAAACGTACACAAATGTAGCCAGTGTTGTACATGCCTTACGCGGTGGAAACGCAAACAAAACACTCGACTTAGTCAGGGTATTGTAAGTCCACGTCGATAAATCAGTGCAGTACAAGGATCAGTTATCAGGTAATTAACGTGGAAAACACATCAGCCGTCATTCTAGACATTATAACCACTTTGCGTTTCAAAAGGTTGAGTAGAATGTCAAAAAGGGCAATAAATTCATATATTCACCCTTACTCCGTGAATACAGTAAAATCCATCTAAACCGGATTTTAAATTTAGTACAAATATCGATATTGGGGACAGGTGGTAGCTTAATGCAGGGTGAAGGTCGTGCCGAAAGCTCCTCTAGGGGCTTTCTGCATGACTTGTACCCTGTATTAAGCAGTCACCTGCCTAAAAAGTATCAGAATTCTTTTCTATTAGAATTCCTGGTTAGAGGGGTTTTACTGTATTTTTTATAATATCATATGAACACAGAGAGTTTTAGGAATAACAGAAACTGTAGAATCATATCTGCTCTGGGTCTTCTCTGCTTGCATAGACGTATCTCTAGAGTACGGGGTTAACCCTTTCGGCGCCAAATTTCCAATTGTCGTCTGCAATCCAATTTTGTTAAACCATTCGGTACATGTACAATAAGGAAATGAGATAAATAAATGCATATATATAGAAATAGAGGTTGAGACAAAAAGTGAAGTCCCTGATCAGACGCCGCCTTTCAAGGCGGCGTCTGATCTGGGACTGCACTATTTGTCGTGGCGCATTTATGCGACATTGGCGGCGAAAGGATTACTCGTTTACATAGTATCCCTTATTCTATTGTAAAACTTTGAATGCTAAAACTTTGTATCTAGAGTAATTTTTACTTATGTCGGATTATTCAGTCTCTTTAGAAGCCACTGACCGATTGTCAAACCGCTACACTGGCCGAGTGTCAAACAGTTTGGCTCCTTATTAGACGTATGGGAACTTGGCGTCTCAATGATTTTGCAAATGACAACGAGGCTGCTATCGACAGGATGAAGTGTAACATTGACATAGTCACGATATGAATAAGCAGATCTTTGTTTGAGAAAAACACCAACGGCAATGTGGGATAGTAGGATATTGTTCTAGGTACTTATTATATTCATAAAACATAACTGAGAGAGAGAGAGATAGAGAGAGAGGAGAGACAGACAGAGAGAGAGACATACATACATACATACATACATACATACATACATACATACATACATACATACATACATACATACATACATACATACATACATACATACATACATACATACATGTACATACATACATACATACATACATACATACATACATACATACATACATACATACATACATACATACATACATACATACATACATACATACATACATACAGAGAGACACAGACAGACAGACACAGACAGACAGACACAGACAGACAGAGAGAGTTAAAAAGTTCGGACGGCCCCTGTAGGAACCGTCTGATCAGGGTCTGTTATGTTTGCTTATAACATGATATAATATGTTTCTACAGCTTTTTTTGTCAAATCCAAAACTTCTCTTGAAAAACTTCGATTAATAAATAACATAATGTCATTATTTCTTACATGAATACTGAACAGGTACAGGGCTAACCCTTCACGCCATGGACATTATTGTAAGAAAATATCAGTTGAACTTCGATAACTCGAACTTCAAGGGACCATACAAATTACTTCGAGATAACAGAAGTTCGAGTTATCCAATTTCTAATATTGACAACTTCTCAAGTTCACAGCTTAATTTATTTATTATATACAAGATCTACGTGTCAGACATATGCATTTTTATATGTGGAATTGTACATGGTATACAGTAAACCGCCTCTAAACCAGACGTTAAATTTAGTATAGAGTTCGGTATTGGGGACAGGTGGCGGCAGCATAGTGCAGGGAGAAAGTCATGCAGAAAGCTCTTAGCTTTCACCCTGAATAAAGCAGCCACCAGCCTAAAAATATCTAAATTCTTCTTTACTAGAATTCCGGTTTAGTGGGGGTTTATTGTATACAAATTACTGATCTTGATGAGATGCCAATATACTCGGAGTCTCAACTGGATTTAAACTTTTTGTATTAACCCTTCGCTTGCTGAATTTTAAAATACATTTCTCCTTCTTTACCCATGTCCTGTTGTATAATTACATATATCTTCACTGTGTACAAGTATTTCGCTGTGCAATCACTGCTGTAGAGTACACTGGTTGCACAATCAACTTGTAAATAGTGCAGACCCTGATGAGACAGCTCCTGTAGGAGCTGTCTCATCTGGGTCTTCACTATTTACAGGTACGTATATTGACGCGAATAGCAAGCGAAGGGTTAACAGGATGTTAAAGTTCAGGGGATGAATCGTTTGAATAAGGTTGGAACAAAAAAAGAGAGAAAAAATGGAATAGAGTTTGTTTTTCCGTACACTGATCAGTGTCAATGCGTTGTCCATATCAAATCTGCTCAAATGTCCTAGCCATCAAGTTACTCGAAGTTTTATCAGGATCCAAATGCGTGTCCTTGAAGAATAGATCTGCAAATTGAAGCAGACAACAAATTTTAATTATACAGACGCAACATTACTTAGCGAGCAATGAGTTAATTTCTGAACATTGATTTCATGTGCGTATAAAGATATCTGTGTTTAACTGTTTTGTATTTTGTATGAAACGCTTTTGTTTGAGGGCCTCAAGGTAGATTAGTCATTATGACTAATTGAGCTACCCTCGTTAAATAAAGTCATTCATTCATTCATTCTTTCGTTATTTCATTCATTCATTCATTCATTCATTCAAATAGACAAATAACGTAACCGATCACATTTACGACAGTATTCGGCTTGCCGCGTTAGAATCGACGTAAACGCGATATGAAATTTCGCGCTAAATTGAAACGATCGATGACGTCACATAACGTCAAACAAACTCACATCATAACGGCAGCTTAACTGTTAAAAATGGCAGCTAAATCAAAAACGTCAAACATCGATATCAAACGTCGCCAGATTAGTATAAGCGGAATTCGGTCTACGGAGGACGATGAAGAAAAATACATTAAGCAGCAATTTAATCGACATCTACATTTTACACTGGTTAAAGACAGGTCAAGTGCATCAAATAAAGATTTTTTCACCGCTTTGGCTTTGACTGTTCGGGATTATTTGTCTGGAAGATGGCTGAGAACCTATCAACATTATTATAGGGAGGATGTGAAAAGGATTTGCTATTTGTCCCTGGAGTTTTACATGGGCAGGACACTGACAAACACAATGATTAATCTTGGAATTCAGGATATATGTGAGTCTGCCATGGCTACAATGGGACTGCACTTGGGTGAACTAGAAGACATGGAAGAAGATGCTGGTTTAGGAAATGGCGGACTTGGTAGACTTGCTGCCTGTTTCTTGGATTCAATGGCAACGCTTGGCCTAGCAGCATATGGTTACGGAATAAGGTTTGTATGATCCGGTTATATACCACTCCATATTTTAAATATCAGGCTATCTGTAGTTCCGCTTTCTTCTTTTTTTCTTGGTATATCTATTTATTATATTAACCCTTTATGTCATGAACATTCATGTAACATGGTGAAAAAGTTGTGACTCGACTGGGACTCGAACCAAGGGTCTTTTGCTTACCATGCCAACACTCTACCGACTGAGGTACCAAGCTACACAGTTAAGCCTATCAACTTATTTCACCACAATCTCTACCCGGCTACATTAATGCAAGAAATGATGACATCATGCATAGCTAGATATAATTTTTATAATAGCAGAGCCTACAGGAGCCGTCTGATCTTGGTCTAATATGTTTGCAAAGGCGTATCAATGGAGTAAAAGGGTATAATTGTTATAATAGCAGAGCCTACAGGAGCCGTCTGATCTTGGTCTAATATGTTTGCAAATGCGTATCAATGGAGTAAAGGGTTAATTATCACGTTACACAAAAGTACAAGGGACAATGGATAGAAAGGCGCATTTATGGAGTAAAGGGTTAATTACCGGTCAAGTGCATGATTTCCTTGGGTTTTTTAGTGCAGCGTGATAATTTAACCTTTAAATCCATATTACTATAATAACAGTTAGGACTAATGCACTTCACCGATATGTGTACCCCATTGTTGTTTATGCACAGGGACAACAGCACTTTACCGGTGCATTGTTGTTTATGCACATGCGCAGTATGCGTACCGGTTAAATGCAGTCTTGGAATTCATATGCTATTTTACAAACTTGGGATGTTCATTCCCCAATAGAAAAAACAATAAAAGGGACAAATTAGATCCCGTCACCCTTGGCCGCTAAGATAGCTAGACAGGTTTATACTGAGTACCAGGCGTGCCATTGCTAGAACTTTTGCTTTCTTCTACTCTTTGAACTACAGTTGAACTTCGATAACTCGAACTCCAAGGGACCACACACACTAGTTCGAGATAACAGAAGTCGAGTCATCCGATTTCTAATCTGAACAATTCCTCAAGGCCCAGATTTAATACAGGTCTAAAGTAATGCTGACAGCTCCTGTAGGAGCTTTCAGCATTACTTTAGACCTGTATTAAGCTGTCACATGTGTTTCTAGATATCTGTAGAGATACATTACTGGAGCAATTCTGTATTGTAAGTTTTTGAAGGACTGAACTTTGTGTTTGAGTTATCCAGATGTTCGAGTTTATTGAGTTCGAGATATCGAAGTTCAACTGTAACTACTTTCTATCTTTCCAGAGAATGTGTGCTTCTCCAAGAGAAGGCGGATGAATAACGCAGAATAAAAGTAATACATGTACATGAAGCTCCCATTGGAGCGTTCTGTATTACTTTCGTCCTGCATTAAGCTACATCATATCATAATGATCTACACTTTCACTTCATTTGGGCGGTTGCTTAAGAGAGTTTTACTATGTTTTATGAGCCGCCAATCAACATGGCTAGTCTGGGTTAGCACTGGTGGCATATATCCGAATTGTTATATTTCACAGTACTCGATTTCAAAATAACCTGGCACAAATGTTCACCACACAAAAACGATGTGTCGCGTTCAACTCCCTGGTCCATGGGTCAAAGTTCAAGGTCATCTTTCAGGATCAAAGGTCGGGGGCATAAGTGTTTTACAAACACACCCTTGGTTTTTACTTTGCTACCTACCAAATGGAAATTCACAAATCGTGTACAAGACCAGTCCAATGTAACTCCTTCTAGATGGTCAACACTATTTTAAAAAGGCACCAGGCTGCAAATGTGTACGAACATTCAAGTAATGTATGGTTATTTGTATGAATATAATATTACCTAGGTAAATATTAAGAATACTTTGGGAATCGAGGTTTTGTTATAACACTAGACTATTGATTAAGACAGACATATGGACATACACCCTTAGAAATATTGATATGCAGTCTAACGGAAAGACATACACAAATACCCACACACTCACACTCCAACCAACCATGCACTCACTGCATACCACATCAACACACATGCACACACACACACATACGCACGTGCACATCAATACACACAGACACAGGCACAACACACATAGCCACATACAGAGAACCAGAGACCCATACACATACTCACAAAGACATACGCATACAAACACACACACATACCACACACGCATGCTTGTCCGTAAATACCCCCTCCCCGCACACACGATCATCCCTCCTCACCCCAGAGGACGCACACACACTCTTACATCCCATTATCTCCCCTTTCCTCCACACTGCGCCTCACAGTATCACCCCCACCCACCCACCCACACAGACAAATACACAAATACATGCCACACCGCCTCACTGCACCGCACTACATCACATCGCACTGCACCGTACAACAGCGTATTACAGAAAAACGAGTTTATGTAACAAGAGCCGGAATTACAGTTTTGTTTGTATTTCCAGGTATGATTACGGTATCTTCGCACAAGTCATAAAGGAAGGGTGGCAAATAGAGGAGCCAGACCAATGGCTTAGCACGGGAAACCCGTGGGAGATAGTGCGACACGAGTACACACAGCTGGTACACTTCTTCGGTCATACCGAGCACACCCCTGACGGCGTGAAGTGGGCCCACACCCAAGTTGTCCTGGCAGTGCCCTATGACACTCCGGTCCCCGGCTATAAGAATAATGTAGTCAATGTTGTCCGGCTCTGGTCAGCCAAAGCACCAACCTCCTTCAACCTCCAGTTCTTCAACGACGGTGATTACCTTAAAGCCGTGTTCGACAGAAACTTGGCAGAGAACATATCACGGGTTCTATATCCTAAAGACAACATGTTCGAGGGTAAAACGCTGCGACTGAAGCAGGAATACTTCTTGGTTTCTGCATCCATCCAGGACGCCGTGCGCCGCTACAAGAGTGCCCAACCAGGCGTCATCACCTGTAGTCGCAAATCATTCACTGAGTTTCCCAATAAGTTAGCTTTTCAGTTGAATGACACTCACCCAGCACTGGCTATTCCTGAGCTAATGCGGGTGTTGATGGACCGAGAGGGTCTATCGTGGGAACAAGCCTGGGATATTACCTTCCAGACGTGTGCCTACACCAACCATACAGTGCTCCCGGAGGCATTGGAAAAATGGCCCGTACAGCTGTTGGAATCTCTACTGCCAAGGATTCTGGAAATAATCTACCATATCAACTACCTCTTTCTCGAGGAAGTCCGTCGTTTCTTCCCTAATGATGAAGACAAAGTGATGAGAATGTCCATAGTTGAAGAAGGACACGAGAAACAAATCAACATGGCTCATCTGGCAATCGTTGGGTCACATTCAATTAATGGTGTTGCCAAAATTCATTCAGAAATACTGAAAGCTCGCGTCTTTCGAGATTTCTATGAGATGTTCCCAACAAGGTTCCAGAACAAGACCAATGGCATCACACCCCGTCGCTGGCTGCTCCTTTGTAACCCTGATCTGGCCAATCTGATCACCAAGACGCTTGGAGACGGTTGGATCAAGCACTTGCACAAATTGCATGATTTGGTAATGTTATACTCGCTTATTCTTAACTCTTTTGGCGCCAAATTCAAAAGTGTCGTCTACAATAATAATTTCATATTAAATATAATTCTAAACTATAGAGTAAAGGTATATTAGTGAAACATTTGTTTTTAAAAACCTGTATGCTTGGGCTGAAATAATACAGAAAACAGTGAAGTCCCAGGTCAGATGCCGCCTTAAAAAGGCGGCATCTGACCTGGGACTGCACTGTTTTCAATGGTGCCAACAGGCCACATTGGCGCCGAAAGAGTTAACCCTGTCGTTGCCACGTATTTACGTTTGAAAAAACTGTTCGCCTGTTTCAGTTCTCATTTTGATTGTACATCATATCTATATCATAAACATGATAACAGTGGAACCTCGATACCTCGAACTCGGATAACTCGAACTTCGGGATAACTCGAACTAAATTTTGGTCCTCCCAAAATTTACAATAGAGATTGTCTAAAATGTTCTAAAATGTATCACTACGCATATCTAGAAACACTTGTGACAGCTTAATGCAGGTCTAAAGTAATGCTGAAAGCTCCTATAGGAGCTTTCAGCATTACTGTCGACCTGTATTAAGCTGCGAACTTGAAAAGTTGTCAATATTAGCAATTGGATAACTCGAACTTCTGTTATCTCGAAGTAATTTGTATGGTCCCTTGATGTTCAAGATATCGAAGTTCAACTGCACATTATCAAATAGTTTGAATCCCGAAGAAACGCCAAGTTACTCAGCGTCTCATCTGCACAAAAGTGGTACAAAGAATATCACGGATGTGATTGGTCGAATTTCGAGCTGGCTCCAAATACGACAAATCAGATGCTTGAGAATGAACCGAGACTGAAGCAACATGTTTTATGATCCCGGGGTCATATTGTATCCTTCAGCTATATATACAGCAGAACCTGTCTTATGCAACCATTAAAAAGAGGTCTAATTATGGATCTGCACGGCAGTTGGTAGTTTAAGGCAGGTCACAAATAATGCAACAAGTCCCGGCATTACTTTTGTACTGCATTAACGGCGCCAAACTCCTCACAGTAATCTCCCTTGTCTCTTCAGCTTAGCGATTAGGGGAGATAACTGCGTTGGAGGTTGTAAAGGCGCATGTCACAATGGTTTATGCGCAACTCTGTGCGCATGTGAACTATTCTACCCGGGCAATGTAAATAAGAGCACCGTGGAAACATTTACCGCACACCGAGTAAAGTAATACACAATCACTGTGGAATTGATGTAAAACACAATGTCTAGGTCTAAATAAAGTAACTAGATGAAGATTTACGGCCGACTCGGTGACCTTCTTTACTGGCTATTCTTTAAACTTGTATACATAACATGATGACGTTGACGACGTTGCGCGTGGTAGTTGACGCCGACGTGTAGACGTAGGATTAGCAGATGATATTTTCAGCAAAAGGAATAGGGTAATATACAGGCTGATGATCATTGTAAAACAAATATGTATACTTGTTAGTATTAAACCTTATTTTATTTATCAACATTTCTGCATTTTTTTCAAAGACAAAGGTGGCTTATAAATAACGGTGCACAATGTTGAGGTGTGCACTTCTCATTAGATACAATTATGAATAGTGCAGTGTTGATGACAGGTGTCTGACCTAGCCATGGTGTATTGCAAAAAAAAAATAGCACGGTTAGGTCCTATTTTTATTTATTCACATTGATTTGACTTATAGTTGCTACAACTATAGAAAAAAATGAAAATAAAAACTGTCTGCCAGAACATTCCTTATTTACACCTTTTCCATTTTGCATTCGTCAAATTACCTCCGTTTTGGTATTTGTTTGTCACGAAATAAATGCTTAAAATTTGTAATTCTGAAAACTAAACATTTACTCTACTTGAAAGACTTACATGGGAGTGTTTCAAATCAAATTATATATATTTTGAAGATGATTCTTAAATATTTGTTGATTATTCCATGTTGTTTAGCAAAACAGGTATTTAGACACAAACATCCATTAAAAGGACCATTAGTGGCCATGTTCAAAGGATCATATCTCGGAAAAAAAAGCACGGTGACCCCATAAAAATTTAGTGGCATTTCAATGAGTAAACCATAAACTTCATATGAGCAAAGTTTTTAAAAATTCTGTCTTTTAGAAAAAAACTGTGATATACGCTCTTAATAGCAACCACGAACCTTTTAACCATTCGCTTGCTATTCGCGTCAATATACATACCTGTAAAAAGTGAAGACCCAGATGAGACAGCTCCTGCAGGAACTGTCTCATCAGGGTCTGCACTATTTACAAGTTGATTGTTCATCCAGTGCACTGCACAGCAGTGATTGCACAGCGAAATACTTGTACACAGTGAAGATATATGTGATTATACAACAGGGCATGGGTAAAGAAGGAGAAATGTATTTTAAAATTCAGCAAGGGAAAGGTTAAGACTCTTACGTTCAATAAATGAATGGCCGCTTAGGACATGTATTACTGTTATCAGAAAAAAAACTACCTTAGCAATCCTCCTTCGAAATCATAAATAATATTGAATCAAACACAAGCTCATTCATTCTAAACAATTTTGTAATTATTTGTAAACCAGAAAAATCCTCATTAGACTAGATATGTCTGGTGAAGTTGCACAAAGTATAATATTTTTATTCAAGGTGACACAATGACATACAAAATATCTCATTAGAATTTATACGTGTTTTTGTATATTATCCCTTTTCCTGATGAATATTCACGGACGAAATATTGACATCATAACCATTGATAATCTGAAGTTACCTGAGACAGAAACTTTTGAATCAGATCTGTAATATACCTTAAGCAAACAGAGCAGACTCTGCTCCAAAATGCTGTGTAACCGTCACAAAGCACCCCTATCAAGTTAAGGGTAATGCATTGCGAATAAATATCTAGTTCACGGACCTAGTTCTGGTTTAGCATCAAACATTCATCTTGCCAACGAGATTTAAGTTTAGCAATTTCTAACCCGTATTTATCACATGACCTGCGGCGTGGGGGTGACCAAATAGAGTGCCGTAAATCGCGGAAATGTACTAGTGCATTTTAAGGCAAATACGCACTTTGTGAATCCGAACGATAATGAATTTTGAGTATTTTGTTAGTTATACGGGTCATTGGCGGGGTATCTGACTTTTTATTCAGTGCTAAGGAAAATCATGTTGCCCGAGCCGTTAGGCGAGGGCTACATGTATTGTTCCTCAGCAGGGAATAAAAAGTCAGATACCCCGCCAATGATCTGTATAACGATTTTATTATACTGCAAAGTTAATTATTTTAGCAGTTAATTAGCGTTGCTAATGTAGGCGTCGTTATGCTTCTCCTCAGGGGCCTCATACTCTAAGTTAAGGGCTTGTATCATTCTGCTACCCTAGTCCACCGGGTAATAACATGCTTATTGCATTTGTGGATAGAAAGGGATCTTCCAAGTGTATTAGTTTCTCAAAGTATTGAAAGAATCAGACGTTAGTAAAACTTTCAGCAGATCAGAGATTAAGCAGACACTTTTTTCAGCATGAGAACGGTTAAACTGGGAATGGCACAAATCCGACGTCATTTGGATAACGTCAACATGACGATTTTATAATATTCAAAAATTGGCGTCGGAAGGAGCGGCTTTACTGCACTTTACAGGTACGTGTACTGTGCAAGTGCATAAATAAAATCTGAATCGAATTGGGCGTGGATTGCCTTTATAAAAGCGGAGGTTTGGGGGCTAAGTAACCGGTACAGGTATGCACAATCACTTTGACAACAATTGCTGCATCAGAGCAGAATAAGACCTTCGCCACGTATCGGGTTCATTTACATTGTTATAGAACAACTATAACAAAAATGTTTCTCAATGGATAACTTTGTTCGGCCCCAAACCCTTATTATTTCGTTTGAGATCGGTTGTTTGGATCGAATCCACGAAGTGAAGCCGGTCGGCCATTTTTTGTGGCAATGAAGCGAGGCACTCGACGGTGGAAATTCCATTGTTGCTGATGACTCCGTACATACATCAGAAATTTGCGGGATACACGGCTCTCTATACATAGCTAATTAACCAATTAAAACCGAGGATTTTACTTTGCAGTATAATAAAATATAATAACAAATGTAAAAATCAATTTATATGCTCTAAAGAAAGAAAGCGATACGGTACAGTGGTCCCTCCCTACAACGACCCTCTCAATAACGATTCCCTCCTTACAACAATGCATGTAACTGTTTCCGAAACAGCAAGGCTCCAGAAGCATTTTTTTCCATCGTATTTTCTTTATGCCTCCACCAAACCCTATGCTGTGACCACTCTTTAGAATCGTCACTTTGTGACGATTCTAAAGAGTGGTCACAACATAGGGTTTGATTGAGGCATAACGGTTTTAGTTCTCGAAATACACCTTATCTGGGGATCTGCAAACAAACTAATTATGTTTGATTTTCCCTCCCTATAACAACTCCCTCTGAACAACACATACAATCTTCGTATCCCAAAGGGTGTCGTTGTAGAGAGGGAGCACTGTATTATGCGAACATTTCAGCAGCTCACTTACATGTCAAATTTGTTGAGATGATTCTACAGAGTGGTCACAACACACGGTTTTTGGAGAAATTACCTTTACATGTTGCTCTAGGCTGTGTTACTCATATACTGTTGTGTGGCTCACACTTTGCAAAACAGTTAGCAAATTGCGTTAATTATATCAACCTTTTAGTATTTTTCGCAAAACAAAGACAACCGTTGTATGGAATCTGAGACACTCCATGCGGCAATTAAATAAGATCTACAGCTAAGTCTGGGAAGAATGACATTATAAGAGAGAGAGAGAGAATACGAGCAAAATTAAAACGCGTTCTTGGACTTTGTTATATAGTCATAATAAGTTTGTCATGAATAGAAAATAAACTATAAAATTCATAGGCGACCCTCGAGAACGCCGTTATTGTAAACGATAGATCAAAATAAATTGGTACAAGCGAGGTTTTACGCAATCGTAAAATGGCTGCGTAAAATATGTTTAAGCAGGATAGAAGAAAAGAAAGAGCAAAATTGTTTAGTACTTTTAAATAACAGATACATGGTAAAACATGACTTTATAAAACAATTGCAGAAAGAGGGGAATTCTTTGATTTGATTTGATTATGCTGAACAGGATATTTCAAACATTTCAATAAAAGAAAGGTAAACATTTGATACATAGTTCTCATGTGATCTTTCAGTACTGATAAAACTCTTTAGCAGTCATTTTGAAAGACGTAGATTAAAGCAGTTTGAAATTTTTATCAATACAACAAATTCGTGTTTTATAGACAAGCCTGTTGATCGTTCAATGTACTCCCATGTTCGAAACACCCTTACGAATTTTTCACACATTTCTAAAGACTATAAACAAAATCACATTCATGTCAGAATAGAAGACAATATGTGTGCTTTAATATATACCTATATGCGCCCATTGGGGAACATAATTATATCAATACAACAGTAGTTGGGGTTTTCTATCACAATATTTAACCCTTTCCTCCAGAAATACGCCTTTCTACGCCTCTGTAATAGTCACTACTTGAAACCATTGTGATAAATAGAGCATTTGCTCCATAGGAGCAAACACTCTATTTATCACATTGGTTTCAATACTACACTATTCAAACATTTTCCTTTTCTCTAGTAAATGCTCCTTTTCGGTATATTTATTCAAAGTGGTTGGGTCTAAAATAGTCTATGAGGAAATGGGTTAAACAAAAGAAAGTTTGGAATAATTTAACTGCACAGCAAATGACCTGCAAAATGTGAATACACATATGGCGTGTCAGGCGTTGCAATATTGTATAAAATATATTTTTATTGTATATTTTCATATATTTATTGTATAAAATATGTATTTATTGCATAATTTTATATATATTATACAATAAATATATGAAATTATACAATAAAATTTATTTTATACAATATTGCAACGCCTGACAATCCATACAAACATCAAATAGTTCTTTGTCATTAGAGAGCATAGTGAAAAGGAAACATATTGCAATTATTTTATTCTTGAGTGTAAATCTAGCAAACAACCTGCAAAATGTTAACCAGTAGAGAGTACAATGGTAAAGGAAACATATATTAAAATTGTTTTGTTCTTGAGTGTAAATCCAAAAACTAGTCTCGCAGTAATCCATGTTCATCCTGATATTGCTGTTCATAACCTTCAGCCGCAACCAATGAATTTGCGGATGTAGCTATCTAAATGGTATATTAACCCGTTATTCCATAAATACGCCTATCTACGGCTTTGCATACATGTAGACCCAGATAAGACGGCTCCGGTAGAAGCGGTCTGACCAAGGTTTGCTTTAAAAAATAATAAATTCATACTAGTGTTTTATCGTGCAATCGAATACTGGTAGGAGTTGAGATGCTTATAATTAAATCACGAGGCCGATAGGCCTCGTGATTTAATTACATGTATCAGCACCTCAACGACTACCCGTGTTCGATTGCACGATAAAACACTGGTATAAATTTATTATTTCGATTATAACACTTCAATTTAACTATAATTTGCACCGCCACAACAGCACTACTTTTCTTGACGTACGAATTTTCGAAGCCATATTACGCCACGTTAAGACGTTACAGCGCGTGCGGTGTTTTATGGAGAACTCAAACATAGATACGTCCCTTCTTTGTTTACGTAGATGTGTGCGCGAGGTGTGTTAGAATATGATATAATATATACATTATTATATAGTTTCTACCATTGCCAAACTCCCCATGTCCATTTGTTATTATAACACTTAACCCTTCTCTTGCTGAATTTTAAAACACATTTCTCCTTCTTTACCCATGCCCTGTTGTATAATATTAGTTACACGGAAATTTGGCAGGGTGTACGGGCTGATATGACCGGGTTAGATTCCGTATTTCCTGAGGCGTTAGCCGAAGGAAATACGTGATCTAACCCGGTCATACCAGCCCGTACACCCTGCCAAATTACCGTGTAACGAATTTATTACCCGTCAGAGATCCGATTTACCCAATTTATAAACGAACAACTCTTATTTTTGTAGACATTAGATCTCTAATTATATGACGACATGACAAGGAAAACATGACGTCATCACAGAGCAAATACGACGTCGTCTCAGAGCAATTCCGAAAGAGGAATTCAAACTTCACTTGTAAACATTTGAGTTTAAACGGTTACACGTTGTATTGAGAAGTTGATAGTCTAAAATTTAGGAACATATGAGGAACAGTTTTTTACGTTTATTATCGATTATTTGGTCGTAATCCGTCCAGAATTAATGGAGTAAGGACGATATGAAATTTCGAATCGACGCTAAAAACAAAAACAAAACAAATGACGTCACGCGTCAAATTTGAATTCTGTATTCTCCGTGGAAGCCGCTGAATACGGTTCTGTACACCCCGGCAGTTTTTGGCAAACTGACCAATCAAATTCCAATAGGCTGGGTCCTAGTAGTGGTTACCGTAGCACCCCCCCCCCCTTAGACTTTTTTTCATGGGTACCAAATTGTTCGTTGGGGTCCTTAGAACACATTTTGAGCATGCCCCCAAAAATAAGTTTGTCCCAGCTATGTTTTATTTAACGGTTTCCATGGTAACCCCATGTAATTTTCGAAACTACCTTGGTTCAGAAAATGCGCCATAACTATGTTTTTTAGAAGCAATAGAAGGACAAAACAAGTACCAAAGTAAAGCAGAGACATATAGCTTGAATATGATATATAATTTAATTAATATTCATAAATGCATTCTTATGAATATTAATGAGGAAGTAAAAAATGTGATTTTTTTAGAAAAAAGGAGTTTGTTGTTTAGTCTGAGAGGCTTATTAATGCACAGAAATTATTGAATTTAGGTTAAAGTTGTTCGTTGGAGTTCTCAGAACACATTTTGAGTATTTCCCCAAATAATTTTGTCCCCTCTATGTTTTATTAAACGGTTTCCATGGTAACCCGAGGTAAATTCCGAAACATCCTTTGTTCAGAAAATGCGTAATAACTTTGCTTTTAGAGGTAATAGAAGGACAAAACAAGTTACAAAGTAAAGCTGAGACATATAGATTTAATATGGTATATGATTTAATTAATATTCATAAATGCATTCTTATGAATATTCATGAGAATGTAAAAAATGCGTTTTTTAGAAAATGGAGCTTGTTGTTTAGTCTGATAGGCTTATTAATGCACACAAATTATTGACTTCAGGTTTAAATTGTTTGTTTGGTTCATCAGAACACATTTTGAGCATTCCCCCAAAGTAATTTTGTCCCATCTATGTTTTATTTAACGGTTTCCATGGTAACGCGAGGAGGTAAATTTCGAAACATCATTGGTTCAGAAAATGCATACTAACTTTGCTTTTAGAGGCAATAGAAGGACAAAACAAAAACCAAAGTAAAGCAGAGACATATATCTTGATTATGATATATAATTTTAATAATATTCATATATGATGGCTTATGAATATTAATGAGGAAGTATAAAAATCCGCTTTTTTAGAAAAATGAGTTTTTTGTGTAGCCGTAGAGGCCTATTAATGCACAAAAATTATTGAATTCAGGTTTAAATTGTTCGTTGGGGTCATCAGAACACCTTTTGAACATTCTCCCAAAATAATTGTGTCCAAGCTATGTTTTATTAAACGGTTTCCGCGATAACCCGAGGTAAATTTCGAAACTATCTTGATTAAGAAAATGCTTCATAACTTTGCTGTTAGAGACAATAGAAGGACAAAACAAGAACCAACGTAAAGTAGAGACATATAGCTTGAATACGACATGTAATTCTATTAATACATATAATGCATTCTTATAATGCATTCTTATGAATATTAATGGGGAAGTAAAAAATGCGTTTTTAGTTTGACGAGTTTGTTTTTAGTCTGAGAGGCCTAAAAATATACAAATAGTTATTGAATTCAGATTTAAATGTTTTAATATCAACATACAAATAAAGGAAAACATCTTTGGTTCATGTAATATTTCTAAAACATGTATATTTAAGCTAATTTGCATATAATGTGCGTAAATGAATAAGCAATTTAACATAAGCCCTATATTTAGCATTGTTTCGAGTGTACTATCTTTTCTATTATTTATTTTTTACGTAAAATACCAGAACAACAAACATTGACAAGAGCAGAGGGTCATTACTTTGGGTTCTTGAATATTAATGCATATTTATGAATATTAACGAGATGTAAAATAAACACACTTGAATGAGCTGTTCTTTTTACCTGAGATTATTTTAGTTAACCAGTATAGAGCTTGATACTGACTGAAACAACGATATTGATGTTCATGTATATAAATATGTAGATAATGAATATTATACCAAAATCATGAATATTAATGAAAATACAAACTGTTGTAGGAAAGTAAGTTTTTCTATTATAGTGCAATACACATGTATGTGAACAACACATTTCTTGTAAGAAATTACAGCAGAGGAATTGAGCCTCATGTATGTTTTATGAAGAATATTACTGTTATGGGTGTTTGGCAATGCAATAGAAAATATATAGCATCTCGACTGTAATCATCAGCTTATGTTTTCCCATATTAGCCTTGCGTGACTTCTAACTTACTCGCGATGTCTTATGCATTTGCTTGATTATTTACAACAGCATGCCAGAGCTACGCAAGGCTTCTTGCGAGCATTGGCGCGACAGGCTGGACAACTCATTAAGTGTGTCTGGCCTGCTGCGGATGCTCCGCGTCAGCTCCCTGTCCAGTGTCATCCCTCTGGATAGGGGAGACGTGGGAGCTTGCTGCCCGATGGAAGAAGTATTCTTCTCTTTGGTCAGCGACTCCCTCGCAATAGAAAAATCACTGTCATCTAAAGCTCAGAAGAAGCCTGCTTCTTCTTTAAAATCTCTTTCGTCAACAATCCCTGTGGTGCAGTCGATTCCCCAGTTGTTAGTTGCAGATCGGCACCCAACTGCTGGCCCGGGCGCGGGTTCCCCGTTTACCACTTGAATGGTACCCTTTGTTCTGGTCCCAGGTACTATTGTTGCCAGGTCTCCCGGTCCACTTGTTGTGTGAAGAGTTTTGCCTGGTCCCGCTGAATCTAGGCCCAGTTATCCGTCACCGGTCCCCGGTGTCCTGGCTTTAGTGCTTCCGTTTCATGACATCACCAGCAGACCGGTCTACCGAGCCCCCGCCCAAAGATGTCACTGTGTATTCTTTGGCCCGGTGTCCTAAGTTTGCTCTCCAACGGTCCTCCGGTGGCCCGGTCTGGTCCTTTGGACCAGGATACCAAAGTGGACCGGTAAATCTACCAGTCCAATCTTTTCTACAGGGCATTCTGTCTCTACACCGCATTACAGTGGTGAAAGTCAACAGAAAGCTGCTCTGGCTAAGTCTAGACGTTCTTGGTCGTCTAGACCCTGCAATTACTCTTCATCTTCTGAGTACACCTCGGACTCCCCAGCCCCTATCCCACCCATCCCGTAGGAGGCGTGAAACCTTCTTATTCTTCTAATGGGAACTGGCACTCGCACCGCTCTCATTGCAGATCGAGGTCTTACCATTGCTCTTCTATGCGAAGACACCGCTCTGCCTCCTCAGATTCGCCGGCTGATCGCTCTCGATAGCCGACACTCATTCTGGGAACCAGCAAGCTTCACCTAGAGGGAGAATAGCTCTCACGTGATCCCACAGTCCACACTTCTATGTCTGTGGCGGGTCCCACTCTTCCCGGGTGCTGCCATCCATGGCGTTCACCAGGGCGGCTTCTGAGGGAGAGCAGGAAAACACTTTGTCCATTATGGCTCCTAGGGATGGTCCTATTTTTCAAGGGAATCAGACTTTGTGGAAGCCTCTCACTCAGACTTAGACGGGACTTAGGCCTCTCTGTTTTAGATGATTCTGAACATCAATATTTTCTATTGAGAATGCGTGTGAAGATTGTTTAGAATCATTCCACCCTCTGTCTGCCCTAGACCCCCGAATCCCATTCACAGGGGTCCTCTATCCTCTTCCGTGCTAGTGTCAGTCGAAAAAGTGGACCTCCCTAACCTAATTAAGTCTAGGGAGTCTCTTTCTCCTTCTATGGGACTTCTTTCCCGTTTGCCTGACCTGGACGAAGATTTTTGTGCCAGCCCGGCAAGTGGGTGGATCATGTCCGCTAAACTCTTACGGACAAGGGTCCCCTGGGTATCTCTTAGGCCTCCGGTTACAAATGAAAAGGGATGTTTTATCAGATCCCCTCACTTGTTTCCGACAGCCCCAGGGGCGGGCATTAGGCACCCCTCTCTCTCTCTCTATCTCTCTCTCTCTCTCTCTCATTCACTTCTTTAGCACCTGCAGTTGCATCCAACAGATGGGATTCGCTTCAAACATTGACGTATTATCATTGACGTACGTATTATTATCGATATTTAAGACAGGTGACAGCTTAATGCATGGTGAAAGTCATGCAGAACGCTCCTAGTGCAGCTTTCTGCATGACTTTCACCATGCATTAAGAAGTCACCTGCCTAAAAGGGTCTTAATGCTTCTATAAAGAAAATTCGAATAATCGAGATTTTACCGTATACTCAAAATAATACTAAATACAATGCTCATAGAAAATTGCTTATTCATATACGTACATTATATGCAAATAAGCTGAAATACGCATGCTTTGTAGAAATATTACCTGAAACAAAGATGGTTTATTTTCCTTCACATGAAAACATTCAAACATGAATTCTTCATAAACTCTTGTTTATTAATAGGCATCTCAGACTAAACAATAAACTCCTTTTTTCTAAACAAAAATCGGATTGTTTTACTTCCTCATTAATATTCATAAGAATACATTGATGAAAATTAGTTAATTACATATCATATTCAAGTTATATGTCTTTGCTTTATTCAGGTTCTTGTTTTGTCCTTCTTTCGCCTCTAAAAGCAAAGTTATGACGCATTTGTTTAACCATGGATGTTTCGAAATTTACCTCGGGTTACCATGGAAACCGCTAAAAACATAGCTTGCACACAATTATTTTGGGGAATGCTCAAGTGGTGTTCTGCGGACCCCAACGAACAATTTAAACCTGAATTCAATAATTTTTGTGCATTAATAGGCCTCTAAGACTACACAAAAAAACTATTTTTTCTAAAAAAGCGGATTTTTATACTTCCTCATTAATATTCATAAGCAATCATATATGAATATTATTAAAATTATATATCATAATCAAGATATATGTCTCTGCTTTACTTTGGTTTTTGTTTTGTCCTTCTATTGCCTCTAAAAGCAAAGTTATTATGCATTTTCTGAACCAATGATGTTTCGAAATTTACCTCCTTGCGTTACCATGGAAACCGTTAAATAAAACATAGATGGGACAAAATTACTTTGGGGGAATGCTCGAAATGTGTTCTGATGAACCAAACAAACATTTTAAACCTGAATTCAATAATTTGTGTGCATTAATAAGCCTATCAGACTAAACAACAAGCTCCATTTTCTAAAAAACGCATTTTTTACATTCTCATGAATATTCATAAGAATGCATTTATGAATATTAATTAAATCATATACCATATTCAAGCTATATGTCTCTGCTTTACTTTGGTACTTGTTTTGTCCTTCTATTACCTCAAAAAGCAAAGTTATTACGCATTTTCTGAACAAAGGATGTTTCGAAATTTACCTCGGGTTACCATGGAAACCGTTTAATAAAACATAGAGGGGACACAATTATTTGGGGAAATACTCAAAATGTGTTCTGAGGACTCCAACGAACAACTTAAACCTAAATTCAATAATTTCTGTGCATTAATAAGCCTCTCAGACTAAACAACAAACTCCTTTTTTTCTAAAAAAATCACATTTTTTACTTCCTCATTAATATTCATAAGAATGCATTTATGAATATTAATTAAATTATATATCATATTCAAGCTATATGTCTCAGCTTTACTTTGGTACTTGTTTTGTCCTTCTATTGCTTCTAAAAACATAGTTATGGCGCATTTTCTGAACCAAGGTAGTTTCGAAAATTACATCGGGTTACCATGGAAACCGTTAAATAAAACATAGCTGGGACAAACTTATTTTTGGGGGCATGCTCAAAATGTGTTCTAAGGACCCCAACGAACAATTTGGTACCCATGAAAAAAAGTCTAGGGGGGGATGCTACGGTAACCACTACTAGGACCCAGCCTACAAGGACTTACTCTGACGGGTAATAATTACATATATCTTCACTGTGTACACATATTTCGCTGTGCAATCACTGCTGTGGAGTGCATTGGTTGCACGATCAACTTGTAAATAGTGCAGACCCTGATGAGACAGCTCCTGCAGGCAGGTATATTGGCGTGAATAGCAAGCGAAGGGTTAATGTTCATGATGTCATTATTTCTGATATGAATATTCATGAAGCAAATGGATATGTTTATCACAGAAAGGGTTTTCGATTGTGACAGAAGAAAACCCTAACTGAATGATCAATTTTGAAAGCAGTTTGGCTCAAAGTGCTGCCAAACGTCTCATCAGGATCAAAGCTGTTTGACACCGATCGTTGTTATGACAACAAACGGAGAAAACAGATTACAATTTATCTTTACGACATTTTCTTCGAACGGAAAGCAAGCTAGAATTTGAAGAAATGCTAATATAATACAGAATAAAGGGCAACAGGCAAAGCACGCGTGCGCACAACGTGTATAGAGTGTCTAAATAACTTGCTTATCTAAACCCAATTTTTACAAAATCATTTAAGGAAACCCGTCAAGATCTTATTTTGGAACCCATCCATTTTTCATGAGAAGAGCATAATAAACAGTATATATGCTGGAATATTTATATTGATTGATCCAGCAAACAGAGCAGACTCTGATCAAATGGCTCCTCTGGGTAGATGCTTATAAAGCTTTTAGTTGAGTCTGAGTTTCGTTCTCAAGCTTTTGATTGGTCAGATTTGAGTTCTCAAGCTTTTGATTGGTCAGATTTGAGCCTTTGGCTCAAATCTGACCAATCAAAATCTTGAGAACGATCTCAGGCTCAACTAAAAGCTTTATAAGCATGGACCCTGATCGTGGTATACACTGTTGGTCTATGTCCCTTTTAACCTTTTCGGCGCCAAATTTTTAATTGTCGTCTGCAACCTTTGTTAAATCACTTGGTAAAATAAGAGATTGAGATAAATAAATGAAAATTTCAAAGGAATAAAGCATGAGATATAGAAATAGATTTTCAGATAAAAAGTGAAGTCCCTGATCAGAAGCCGTCTTTTTTCTGTTGTGTTTTTGTTGTGGTGCATTTTTGAGACATTTGCGGTTAAAGAGTTAAGGGTCACTAGGCACAAATAGGTAAGAAAAAATAGAAAAAACAAAACAATAGCCACACACGGAGGGTCACAGCACCAAACATCATCAAGCAAGAATCGGCACAGTTACAAGACAACACGTGAAAGAACGCACTCAAAGACACAAAGCAATAGACATTAACCATATAAAATAACAAAATAACCCTTACTCCCCGATTCTACAGTTGTGTAATATGCAAATAATCATACGGCGATACCCTAAGAAAACAACGATTTATACTACAGTTGAACTTCGATAACTCGAACTCCAAGGGACCACACAAACTAGTTCGAGATAACAGAAGTTCGAGTCATCCGATTTCTAATCTGAACAATTTCTGCAAGGCCCAGACTTAATACTGGCCTAAAGTAATGCTGAAAGCTCCTGTAGGAACTTTCAGCATTACTTTAGATGTGTATTAAGCTGTCACGTGTTTCTAGATATCTGTAGAGATACATTACTGGATAAATTCTGTATTGTAAGTTTTGGAAGGACTGAACTTTTTGTTCGAGTTATCCAGAAGTTCGAGTTATCCAAGTTCGAGATATCGAAGTTCAACTGTATTTTATTTCACTGCAGGCACAGTATGCGACGGACAAAGCCTTCTTGCAAAATATAATTGAGATTAAGGATAACAACAAGTCTCGCCTTGCGGTCTATATAGAAGAAAACTACGGTGTCCAGGTCAATTGCAACTCCATTTTCGACATCCAGGTCAAGCGAATACATGAATACAAGCGACAACTGCTAAATTGCCTGCATGTGATTACAATGTATAACAAAATCAAGCGGAATCCTGGCGCACCCTTCACGCCTCGAACGGTAATGATAGGAGGAAAGGCCGCCCCTGGGTACCAGACAGCTAAGAAGATCATCAAGCTCTTCAACAATCTGGCCAAGAAAATTAACAATGACCCAGATGTGGGAGATAAACTCAAGCTAGTTTTCCTAGAGAACTACAGGGTGACATTGGCAGAGAAAATCATACCAGCTGCAGACTTGAGCGAGCAAATATCTCTAGCGGGAACAGAAGCATCGGGTAATTCTATAATTAAAGCTTTTTGACACCGCGTTTACAAACAGAGTACTAGACCGATACCAGATATCTCATGACAAGGGTATGCCTTGTTTGCTTACATGTTGCATATAAGTTTCTCAACTATTGGACATGGCAAGCAATGTCCTTATTGATATTGTTCACAACAAATTTAATCACAATGACCGGGATGTTAAATTCTTAAACTTTAGTCCCCAAAAAGCGACTCATGTTGGTTGCTGTATTGGGCGAATATGTGATCATCTTTGCAAACAGTTTGGATCCAGGCGTGATGCTGGCTTCTCATATGCTCTCAACCTCTTTAAAACACAACGATTGTCTTGAATTAAGGGAATGGTTCATCACGCAATGGTTTCATTAACGATTTACACTATACACACGCCTTTCTACGCCTTTGCAAACAAAGTATACCCAGATCAGGCGGCTCCTGTAGGAGTGGTCTGATCAGGGTTTGCTCTGTTTGCTAATAATATTATATAGATCTGATTGTACAATTTCTGTCATGGCCAAACTATCCTGTGTCCATGTGCTATTACAGTGCTCCCTCACTACAACGGACCTCTCAATAACGATTCCCTCCTTATAACAACGCATGTCACTGTTTCCGAAACAACAAAGCTCCAGATACAACTTTTTTCCATCGTATTTTCTTTATGCCTCCATCAAACCCTATGTTGTGACCACTCTTTAGAATCGTCACTTCGTGAATATTCTAAAGAGTGGTCACAACATAGGGTTTGATTGAGGCATAACGGTTTTAGTTCTCGAAATACACCATATCTGGGGATCTGCAAACAAGCTAATTATGTTTGATTTTCCCTCCCTATGACAACTCCCTCAGAACAACACATACAATCTTCGTATCCCAAATGGTGTCGTTGTAGAGAGGGAGCACTGTATAACAAAATCAATCTAATCAATAGCCATGACGTCATTATTTCTTGCTTTTCATGAAGGAAAGGGTTAAGATATCCGAACCACGGTGCGTACCTGCTCCTTATGCACATTTGATATTCCCATTGAACAATTGGACACGCCTAACTTCTCCACAAAATAGCCGAAGAGCACTGCGAAAGGCTACGAGTGATTAGTACTATTTATTGCTGAGTGTTCGTAATGGACCGGGTTTATGGATCGATTAGTTGTTTAGCTGTTTGAACATTGTTACTCTCTGTTTGATCTGGGTCTTACAGTACATTGTATCAGACGGTATCAAATGCACTCAGATCTGTTCCATGAACAGTATGCCTAAATTCCAGATGACAAGCCAGTATCTTAACCAGTTTATACCAAAGACGGTTATATTAGCAAACATATGCTCTTAACATATTAGTTTAATATGCTATGATTCTTACTATAATTTAATAGCCTGTTTTTATCCACACGATTTGAATTTTCTATTTACGCAAATAAATATATATGCTCGAGTAAAGTTTTTAACTGAGAATTTTACTTAAACTGTCGGTCGCTACGCTTTCCTCTTTGCTTGCACGATGACAGGGCGAGGGTAGTACTCTATGATGGTATACTCTTAAACCCAGAAATGGGATGAGCGTACCAGACTCATGTATTACCTTTTCTCTGTCGTGCCCTTAACGGCTTCCCTGCAGTTGCTCTGACTTCAGCAAAGTCATTGAGTACATATTTGACGGACTTTCACAGTTGTTATGCTATGTTTTACATTTTGTACTGTGATTACTGTCTTCTGTGTTGTGGGGAAGTCCGGCGGGGATACCTTTATTTACAATGTTTGTTTAGTTAGGGTGACTTTGAGATAAGTGTGAGGTTAGGACGTCCGTAAACCGGTTTAAACCCCCAGTGGTGATTTTGCTACTGACCGTACCAAGGCGGTTCTCTCTTTGTCACCCTTACTTTTGTTTATCTTGTGTCTTTGTGCTTGTGTTTTGTTCATGTTTGTCTCTGGTGCTTGTGTATTTGTTGGTGTTTTCAGTGTTCTTCTCGTGTGTTTGCGTGTGTTTGATTGTGTGTGTGACATGCTGTCTATTGATGTGTTGGTGGTGGTTGCGTCTTGTATGTGACGTTCTACTGTATGTGTGTGTATGAGTATAAATTGCTATGCTTTCTGTAGGTGTTTTGGTGATGGTGGCGTTTTGTGTGTGGCTTTTCCTGCTTGACTTTACTACTTTTTCATTTACTATTAATTGCACGTCTTACGTGTTATTTGTATGTATAATGTTATGATGTTTTGTTCTACTTGTGCATTTGTCAACTAGTTTGTCATATATTTGTTTGCCCTGCAGAGCTTGTGTTATTACTGTTATTGTAAACCTCCGACTTTAAATAAATATTACCTGACTACTTGACTTACTTATTTTACAGGCACTGGGAACATGAAGTTTATGCTGAACGGTGCCTTGACTATCGGCACTCTGGATGGGGCCAATATAGAAATGCTTGAAGAGATGGGGGAAGACAATATGTTTATATTTGGCCTGAAGCTGGACGAAGTCCAAGCGCTGAGGGCATCCTATAAGCCCCACAATTACTACTTGATCAACCCGGAGCTAAAGGAGGCGCTTGACCAGATCCGAGACGGCTTCTACTCCCCGGAGAACCCAACACTCTTCGTTGAGTTGGCCAATAATTTGATATGGCATGATCAGTAAGTATAACCTCTATCGTTTTCACCGAAAACGCCCGAATTCGATTAAAAATGTTTCGTATCCTCAAAACTTAAACATACAACATAAGCTTGAAAGTTTAAAGCATCCACTTCAACCATGAACAGTCTTTAAAAGCAGGTTGTTGCTGACTGCAGGACAAGGTAATACTTTTTCCCATAATTAGAATTATATTTAAATGTCGCCATAGACATGTTTGTTGTACCACTTACACTATTGTCTCTTGCGAACCTACCCATTTTGCGAGTAACACGTGCAGTTGGATAAAAAGCAATAGCGTTGTAGCTAAGTGTGCTTAAGTTTAGCCGCAAAATTATGCGTGATCAATGCGTATTCTGTTTACCACGGCATTTTCATCTTGACAACAGCGTAGTCATTGACTGGAAGCCACATTTCGAATGAAGGGACTGTCCTAAATCTACCGTATAGGCACATCGATAACAAAACAATTTCTCGTTGTTTATCCCAGGTTAAAAAGTATTATCAGAAGACCGAATTCTTTAACACTAGTATCTTTAACACTAGTATCAACAAACTACAAATCATTCTGATGCCATTGATAAATGACTTTTATTTCTTTAATGTTAACCTTTACCCAGCTGTGAAAAAAATATGTATTATATGCACACATTTGGATCAACATGTAGTTCAATTCTGACTACTTCAGATTTGATCAAGCTTTTTAGAAACTATTAACTGACGCCAGCACGCTTGAATTCTGAAGAGACACCGAGTCACTTGGGTCTCATCTAGTTCAAGCTGTGTGCAAATGCGAGTCATTTTGCGGATAACGGGATATGGGCTAATTCTATTCATTTCCATTTTTAAGCTACATGCTTTTAGCCGACTACCAGGCTTACATCGAATGCCAAGAGCGTGTTGCCGAGGCCTTTAACGATCCCTTCAAATGGGCCAAACTGGCCCTTATGAACGTTGCATGTTCCGGGAAATTCTCCGCTGACCGTACAATAGAGGAGTATGCCCGCGATATCTGGAACGTGAAGCCATGTTATGATGTAATGCCAGCGCCATCTGAGCAGCCCCTGGTGCCATCAGTCGGGGTTGATATGTAGTGAGGATACATGGATGTGTGGAAAACGGCATAAAAGGATGACTGTTTCATGTACCAACGGCATCAGTATTATCAGTACGATTTCAAATCTAAAATAATTCTGAACATAAGTAATTATGAATAGAATGATCTTGTTTCTATTCGATCAAAATGTTTTATTTTCACCTATTCCCACCCACTGACGCGTGTTGATGTCTCTATAAAAGTCATTTATTTGATACAATGGTTTCAAGTTTTTCAACTCTAAATAAAAAATTCTAAACTTGTCATTTTCTCTTGTAAATTCTCTGAAATAGTCTAGGAGGGAATGGGTTAAATGTACTATAGCTTCTTGATAACATTGGCTGTAATTATCGTATTATATTCGTTGGTTGGTTTATGATTGTCATTATGTAACAAAAAAACGAGCGAAAAGACAGAACCACATGCCAATGAGCAAATGTATGGTTACTGAAACATGGAAATGTATGGTTACTGAAACATGGAAATGTATGGTAACTGAGAATACAGTACGTGGTGGAACTAGTATCATGATACGTTACCTTTCAATGGAAAAAAGGAGACTATATTTTACAATACAATTCTAAGTTTGTTTATTTGTTTGAAATAAAACTATTTGATTTCGATGTATATAATGTCAAAAATAAAAACAATGAACATTAACATCACAGTCTGTAAGTGTCCAATTTAATTTAACCCATACCCTCCTTGTGACGCATTTTGGCACCTCTATAAAAGTCATATTTAGAAACCATTGCATTAAGCTACGACCTGCCTCTACCACCCATGTCATAGAGCAAATGCTCTATTCATCACAATGGTTTCAAAACTACACAATTTTGTTTCCTTTTATCTAGTTAATGTTCCTTTTCGGTAGATTAATTCAAAGATGTTGGGCTTAAAATAGTCTAGGAGGGAATGGGTTAATAATACTTATTACTTTCCAGTGATTTATTGTAAATCAGACAACTGCGTAGACCAAAGATAACAAAATGTGTAAATATGTCAACAAGCAAAATGTTAGACAACAGACGGCAAGACATATACAACACTACACTATGTGTCTATCAGTTGTGAACATTTTGTATTCATTGGAATTGGTCTTGCTCTATAGAACTGCGTTTAACCATTTACCCCATAAATACCCTTATTATGGCTTTGCAAAAAGAGAAGACCCAGACCAGACGGCTCCTATAGGAAGCTTCTGAGCAGGGTCTGCCCTGTTTGCCTGTTTGCTTATGATATAGTATAGATATGATTCGTCAGTTTCTGCCATGACCAAATATTCCTGAGTCCATGTGCTGTTATAATACTCATAATGACATTATTTCTTGCACGGATATTCATGGAGTAAAGGGTTAATTATAAATATGCCTGTATCCGTTTGTACCTTTTTGGTTTGGCACGTTATGGCTATCATTTTTATTGATAGTCGTAATGGATGACTACGATGCGGTTTATTTGATCACAAACGGTCATAAAAATGTAGTACATTAAAATCGCTCTAATGCGACCACCTAAACGAGGTATAATTCCGGGTGGTAGAGACAGGTGTAGCTTAATGTATGTAGCATGTCCCGCATTTATAAAACTCCTATATGACAAAGTGAAAGATGCTTGAGAATAAACCCAGATTCAAGGAGTCAAACGTGTTATGACCTTGGGCCATATCTTGCTTGTGCCGAATATAATCACAGCGGAAATTTTAATGAGTAGTAGTAACACAGTATAGGTAAATGAGTTTTGATAATGTCCAAAATAGTTTGACTTAGATTTTAAAAATACGAAATACGAAAGACTGCACACAATCCATGTACACGGTTGTTTTAATGCTTACCATAGCATTTGAAAACAATAAAACACATTTTATTCGGCATGTGTCGGCTTTAATATGCAATTTTCAAATATCTTAAAGGCACGTTTCTTTGTATTCTTATTAGTTTTAATTTTATTTTATTAAACAAGTTACGAGACCGTTACAGCCAGTTACAGGACATATAGAATTAGCAATATACATGTTTTAATCAAATGACTCGAGTCGCTAATGCCCTTTGCAAACAGTGTAGACCCAGATGAGATGGCTCCTAGAGGAGCCCTCTCATCTGGGTCTACACTGTTTGTCATGTTATACTTTATTTAGAAAATTCCCTTAATACGCACAATAAGCCTGACCTGTTTGAACTTTGGAATAATCCATTCGAAATTTCAGCGTTGGATGGGTTAAGAAAAGTAACACAGGCTAAATCTTTGTATCATGCGTTACAAAGAACATTATATATATCACCTATTCCGTTGTTAATATGTTCCCCATCGTACACTAGTTCAAGACTAGGACCCTGGGAGGAGATACTATATATCCGGAGTACATGTTAGGTATCATACATCACGAAACCAAAAGACAGTATATGGGTAAAAAGAGAACTAATACAAAAGCTTATTTACTGGCGATTTAAGGCTTGATTTTCATACTTCATTTGCCGAATATTTCTTCAGCTGGAGATACACGAATGTCTATGACATCTGTTGCGAGGGAATCTATGCCGTTATCAGTCAACTTGAGGACTCAACATTTCTCACCTTTTGTGCCAGGAAAGCTTTAGCTATGGTGGGGCTTTCCAGCTTTTCAAAGAATAGGAAGCGCGTGCTTCTCCAATGTGTTTGGAACCTCAGCGTCAGCTTTATGGTTGTAAAAACAATATTATGATTACTGCCATTGTCAGCTCCTGGACAAACATCTTGTGTTAGCTTTATTTATGCTGGGCGCGAACTACTGAGGGGGCAAGATAAAATCAAGCTGGTTATGTTCCAGAGCATTTAGTCAGTTGACGATGTCTAGCAACTCCATAAGCCTGAATCCTCTGTTATAAGTTTTTCCCGCTCCGAATATACCTACCGTTCCTGCCTAATTCTTGTTTCCATCACAGCTTTAGTATTCCAGTCTTCTTGTAAAGTAAATATATTATTCCTTGGAACATGATCAATTATTACTTTCAGCTTTACATATCGAGGGCTTGGCGCAAAACTATTCTAACTTGATTTTTTTTCAGAAATAGCTTTTTTGTGATAAATCAATTTCTTTTTGTACAACTCATAGCCAGTACTAAAGCTTTTTGTTATATTTAAATTATAACTTATACTACAGGAAGAATTCCAAATTATTCTATCTCAGAATAACACCATAATCAGTGCAAAACTATTCTAACTCAAATTAGAATAGTTTTGCATGAATAAAGTGTGTTAATTTATACCAAAGCTCAATGGAAAACTATTCTAACTCAACTTAGCATGGTATTGCATAAATGAATCAAGTTAAGTTTTAGCATATGACAATGCAAAAGTATTCTATCTTTATCATGAAAAGTGTGCTTACATCATAATGACATCATAACAATGATGACATCATAAAATAAACATTGAATAAAATATAAAATTATTTTGACATGACTTTGAAACCCAGTTCCTCCTAAAAGTGTGCTTGATCTAAGAAGTAACCGTTGATGTGTGCGATATCATAATCATAAAGGTAGCTACCATAAGTACTATTTCATTTATCTAAGTATTTTTTCTTTTAAAAAAAAAATAAATAAAAAACACCTTTTTAGTTTTAACAAAATGATATGAATTAGAGATCTACATGTATATAAAGAAAAATAAGGATCACCTATTTTGTTAATTTATATTTATATAATAAAGGTAAATTGGTTTGTTAAGTGATGAAGATTTACTAGCTATATAATTACCAGTATATATCAATTAACAAAATAGTGTTGGAGGCATTGATTGTCTGTGTCCGTCTGTCTGGTCATTGGCCAGTCTGTCAATCTGCCATTCCATTCTGATTCATTTAATTGTCTGTTTGTCACAATATTGTGTCCCAAATAGGCGTTAATTATTTTACTGCTTTTTTGTAAGCCTAAAGTATTGTTAAATATGTTATGGCAATTGTCTTTCTAGCCACATACAAATAAAAAGCCCAAAGAAAACAGCCACACAAACCCAGTTTGTTAGAATGTCCATCCATCCAATCTGTTACTTTTTTGTATCTGCTTTGTGTCTTGGTCATGCATCATGCAATTTTGAAATAATTAACAGAAATGTATACTATTGGCAGATGGTGTTCCACATATAAGAACCATAACTCTATATCTCTGCCAATTTCTGAATCATAATTCTTTCATTATTCTGTTAGCAGATTCACTTTTGCTCTGCAACTTGGTCATGCATCAAGGGATTTTTAGATAACTTGACAGAATGATCTTTAGTGGTATACAGCATGTTGTTAAAAGAACTTTAACACTTTCTCTGCCCTTTCCATCATGAGTTTAAGAATTTTCTTTAGTAGCTACCTTGAATAAGATTTTTTGTCGAAGTTTTTAAAAGAAATATTAACTTATAAAGCGCTGAATATTATACATGTTTGGCTTTTCCCACTTTAAAAACTAAATACATGTAGTGCTTAAAGTATTGAGTAAGTTTTTGTCTTTTCAAAGCATAGGTGTCAGACACAAACTTTGATTACAGTCCCTTTTGTATACATATATAAAACAAATTGCAAAGAATTACAAATTGTTCAATGATTTGTGAGAAATATAGCTTAGACAGATCAATAAATGGTAAGGACAGAGATGTAGGTAGGTCGATAGAAGGTGAATAGGGAGGTGTAAGGGGGGGGGGGGTAATAGATGGTAAAGATGGATGTGTATATTGGGTGATAGATGGTGAAGACAAAGGTGTAGACAGGGCGGTAGATGATAAAAGAAATGGGGGTGGGGGTTTAGACAGGGCGATATATGGTGACAGAGGTGTAGATAGGGCAATAGATGGTAAATATGGAGGTGTAGACAGGGCTAAAGATGGTAAAGACAAAGGAGTAGGCTGTGCTTTAGATGGTGAAGACGGTGAAGAGGGAGGCATAGGCAGGACAATAGATGTAGAAGTGGAAAGTGTAAGCAGGTTGATAAATAGTGAAAAGGACAGTGTAGTTTGGTCAATAGATGGTGAAGAGGGGATGTAGAAATGCCAATAGATAGAAAAGACGGTTTTCTTGACAGAGTTATAGATGTTGAAAAGTGAGCTGTAGACAGAATGAAGGGTGATGATGAGGGACTAGGTGTAGGCAGAATGATGGATGGTGAAGAGGGAGGTAAAGAAGGGCCAACAGATGTTGAAGGAGGAAATGTGGACAGAATGATAGTTGGCGGAGAGGGGGCTATAGAAAGGCATTTGGATGGTGAAGAGGGACATGTATGCAGAATGACATGGTAAAGAGGTGTAGAAAGGCCAATAGACAGTGAAGAGGGAGATATAGACAGAATGATAGATGGTGAAGAGGGATGTGTAGAAAGGCATTTGGATGGTGAAGAGGGAAGTGTATACAGAATGACATGGAAAGAGGGAGGTGTAGAAAGGCCAATAGATAGTGAAGAGGGAGATAATACACAGAATGATAGATGGTGAAGAGGGGGTGTAGAAAGGCCTGTAGATGGTAAAGAGGGGGTGTATGCAGAATTACATGGTAAAGAGAGGTGTAGCAATGCCAACATATTGTGAAGACTGAGATATAGAGAGAATTATAGCAAGTGAAAAGGGAAGTACAATGTATATGCAGAATGATATATTTTCAAAAGGGAGCTATAGACAGAATGAAGGGTGATGAAGAGGGGGGTGTAGGCAGAATGATAGATGGTGAATAGGAAGGTGAAGAAAGGCCAACACATGTTGAAGAGGAAAAGGTGGACCGAATGAAAGATGGTGGAGAGGGAGGTGTAGAAAGGCCAAAAGATAACGAAGAGGGAGATTTAGACAGAATGATAGATGGAGAAGAGGGAGATGTAGACAGGAAATTAGAATGCAATTAAGGACTTAGTGAGTATAGTAAGATAATTATGTGATAGTATTATAATAAATGTAAATTCAGCAGTTGGTGATAGGACAGATGCTGATAATTGTTCTCTTCATAATGTCAGTATAACAAGAAATATTGAGAGTGAAGTAATTGCCAATTCCTTCTTACCATGTGATAAAAAATCAAAGGGGCAGGAACTGAACATGAAACCCGGAACAATGGGAGAGAAATATTATGAAAATAAAACTAAATAAAGGCAAAGAAAGCAGTAAGTGTAATGGTCTAGAAAAACTAGCACAAATGATCAAAACTGGCTGTAGGGTTTGGTTGTAGGTATAAGTGCTATTCAAAATATAGTTATAAAGATATTTTTCATATGTTTTGGGGTCTATCTAACATAAATTTACAGTGTCAATTTGTTCTCAAACATTTTCAGCCAAAAATGAAATATGATACCACAAAATCTCAGAGCAGGCATACAAACTCCCTTAGCTATGTGTTGCTGAATGACATAGATCAGTTAACCCTTTCCCTGTTCTATGTTTTTTACACATTTCAATACCTAGTGAATATTCATAGACAAAATGGTTAAAATGAAATATGAAAGGTGGAACATTGTAGCCAGATTAGAAAGCGAAAAAACAAATCTTTCAAATTCCACTAGCAAACAGAGCAGACCCTGATCAGATTGCTCCTCTAGGAGCCATCTGATCTGGATCTACTCTGTTTGCAAATGCGTGAAAACATGTTTATATGAGGGAAAGGGTTAAGGGCAGAGCTACAGATAATGGTGCTTACCCAAATACTAAAACCATAATTTCTCCACCAAACCCTATTCTGTGACCTCTGTATAATTGTCTCTTTGAGGCCATATGCAAATGAAATGTACATGATGCAGTGGAGGCTGCTAGAAGAAAGCTGTACATATACACAACTGCACAATGGGCAGCTATTATATAAGATCTTTAGACCAAAGAAACCCTACACTATAAAAAAGATGGACCTTGAAGATTTCTATAATTTCAGACAAGTAGTATCTGTCTTGAGGAACTTTGATTCCTTACACTGTGGATGTATTTATTTTTAAGTTGTCTAATTTTTGAAGAAAAAAAATAGCTATTGTAGTAACTCTGGCATCTGCATTGTTGTCGTCATTGTCATACGAAAACTTTTTTACTATTCAAACAAATCTAATGAATCTTATGAAAATTCAAATACCTGGTAAGCATCACAAGGGTTACTTTCTGACCAAGGACGGATGAGTGTTGGCATCCGCATACTGTGCTCTTGTTTATATACAGTATGTCCCCATGAAAGCCTTGATGATTAGGTATATGTGGGTCTTGCCTTTCCCTTTTCTATATTTATTCCAATATCAATACGTACTGAATATTCATGATCAAAATAGTTAATGTACAATGACATATTAAAGGAAGGTGGAACATTGTAGACATTTTAGAAAATAAAGAAACAGCTCTATCAAAGTCCACTACCAAACAGAACAAATCCTGATTAGACTGCCACTATACATGTAGGACAATCTGATCTTGATCAACTCTTTTTGCAAATCTATGAAAACATGTTTATATGAAGTTATAACGGAAAGGGATAAATGCTGTTTAATTTTTAAAATAATTACAGTAAAATTTACGTACAGCGACCACTTAAAAGTAGAAGAAAAGAGGTCCTTTATCCTTTCCTCCATGAATATTCATGTAAGAAATAATTATGTCATGAATATTAATAAGATTGTTATAATAAAACATGAAGACAGGAATTTTTGGCCATGGCAGAAACTGCAGAATCATACATGTATCTATATAATATCATAAGCAAACAGAGCAGACTGTGATCAGATGGCTCCTATAGGAGCTGTCTAATCTGGGTCTACTCTGCAACTGTGTAGAAATGCGTATTTATGGAGTAAAGGGTTAAGAATCTGATGATATCCTAATTATTGCAGAACACAGAAATGCAGTGGCATTTTGAAACACTTCCAACCCGCAGTAAGCGATCATCTGTATATATTATGACCTCTGTTTTCCTCTTGAATGGTTCTTGTAGGCAGGTTCACTGTTTGTACCGTATGTAATGCAACCATTTATTATGTTGTGAATGTATATTGTTCAACTATTATGCAATCACAAAATGTTTGATTCTTTATTATAACTAAAGAGAGACTGACAGAGACCGTTACATTGAAAGAGTTACAAGCCATTTGTGGTTTGGAGAAAAAAAAATTATGCAGACCGTATTTGACTCTTCCTCTCAGGGGATTTCCTTCCAGGGAACAGTTTTAAATGTCATTTTGCAAAGAAAACAATCAAATGCTTATGTCTCACTTATGGTTCAGCTGGCCCCTGGTCACACTTAAATTCACATTTATTCTATACTACACACATGATAAATATTTCATTTCAATTATAAAAGTGCATCATATAATTTTAAAAAAAGATAACTACTTCATATTGAACTTTTTATAACCCCATTGTTGGTTAAAAGCTAGATTTTGGTCATGCATAATGAAGATAAAATACTTTTGCATGAATCTTTTGTGTAACAATAATGGACATTTTTAGTGCAAAACTATTCTAACTTAAGTTAGAATAGTCTTGCATGAAAATCGCAACAAGCATGGGACTGAATTTAGAGGCAAGACTATTCTAACTTAGATAATCTCAATAAAAGCAACAATTTGCAAAAAACTAAAACTATAATCATTGGAGATAATGCAGAAAACAAGTTAGTTTAAAACAAAACTGGAAAATACAGCAAAAATGTATCATTGAATGAGTAAGTTTTTTCCCTTTCCTGTAAAGTTTTGAAAAATCAAGTTAGAATAGTCTTGCGCCAAGCCCTCGATATACTTTTTCAACTTCTTTATCATGTTGGTCAGTGTTAGGTGCATACACCTGAATGGTGATTATTTTCATGGAGGTATGAAATTTCTTTTAATATTTTCTATAAATATATTTCAAAAAATATTCTATATATTACTCATACTTTAATATCACCACTGAATGTAAGAAAGAAATTAAAATAATATTCACAAATTA
Organism: Azorinus chamasolen; assembly: GCA_963576725.1. Classification (NCBI taxonomy): domain Eukaryota; kingdom Metazoa; phylum Mollusca; class Bivalvia; order Cardiida; family Solecurtidae; genus Azorinus; species Azorinus chamasolen. Next base: position 41,369,894 of record OY755237.1, read on the forward strand.
TTTGCTTATTTTCAACATTTAATACCGATTCATATAACTGCGGACGAATACAAAGTAGTCCCGGGAAGGCGTGGTCTAATTTATTTAGGGGGGTATGAAAAGTAAATACAGCCAATGACAGTTATGAAAACAAAATATATTAAATCATTATGGCTTATCGGAAACACGAATAGAAGCTATATAGCGGGCATGGTGAGACTACTTTCTGCACATTAAATGCAACACCAGTGGTGTTTTGTTGGGCGCCACTCCACACTATTTTGTAGTCTGTATATCGCTCTATATCACAAGTCAGCGCCTCTACTTTGCAGCAAGATTTGAGAGTGCCACCATTCTATTGTCCGCGCACTTTGTCGGTTCGGATGGCATTTTGATGGTTACCATGCAACTAGCAGATTTGTGAGTGATACAGTAAGGCACTTGGTCGTCGTTGTTGCTCAACGCCTCGACCGATCTGGCTTGAAATTCTACTCTGTGTGTGTTCTCATATCCTTTCGATGGACTTGTCATAAACTTGTTGGCGCCTGTTTCTTCTCAAAGCCTTCGTTTCTTTCAGGGTTTCCATTATCCTTAAAACTAATACATGTAGTAACAAACATGCCATAGTAAAGTCACAAGGCTATGGACCATTTTAACCTGTAGCTGGCTAACAACCAGTTTGGATCCTGATGAGATGTCGAGTTATTGACGTCTCATCGAGATCCAAACTGTTTGCATCGGTAATCACAGATGCGACAATGGCAGCAACAGAGCTAACTCTTTTGGCGCCAATTTTAAAAGTGTCGTCTGCAATAATAATTTCATATTAAATATAATTCTAAACTAAATAATAAAGGTGTATTAGTAAAACATTTGTTTTTAAAAACATGTATGCTTGGGCTAAAATAATACAGAAGATAGTGAAGTCCCAGGTCAGATGCCGCCTTGAAAAGGCGGCATCTGACCTGGGACTGCACTGTTTTTAATGGTGCCAACAGGCGACATTGGCGCCGAAAGAGTTAAACACAATTGGACATATTAATTCCTTGGTATAGATTAAACTGCAGGCAGATTAAATGAGCACACAACGACAAAGTACAGTAAAACCTCGATACTACGAACTTTGAGTATTGAAGAATTCATGTCTTTGTAGGTAGGCAGGTGGCAGTTTAATGCAGGGTCAAAGTCATGCAGAAAGTTCATAGAGGAGCTTTCTGCACGACTTTCCACCTGCATTAAGCTTCCACCTGTCTTCACAGCTTAACAGCGTTCTGTAGTACTATTCTCAGTGTTAAGAAGTCACCTTTCATCTTTGACCTTTAGCCTGCTACGATAATTCTTGTTCACATCTCTTCATTTTTCAAATTAATATATCTTTATGTATTCTTTAACCCTTTTCACCGCCGAAGTCGCATAAATGCACCACAACAAATAGTGCAGCCCCAGATCAGACGCCGCCTTTCAAGGCGGCGTCTGATCAAGGACTTCACTTTTTGTCTCATTCTCTATTTCTGTACATGTGCTTTATTCTTTTGAAATTTGCATTTATTTATCTCATTTCATTATAGCACCGAATGATTTAACAAAATTTGGATTGCAGACGAAAATTAGAAATTTGGCACCGAAAGGGTTAAAAAAAACTACCGGGTGTCAAACAGTTGGAATCCTGGTAAGACATTGAGTATCTTGGCACCTCATCTGGATCGAAACTATTTGCAGAGATGATCATAGATTCGTCGACAGCAATGTAAGACTAAAGACATCTGGCCAAAGGCGACAATCCACCTCCTACGCACACAGAATGCAGCTCAAATGTTAATCCGGCCATAAATCCAGCCTTTCGTCCCTCCGGGTTACAGGGAACCATTAGTTATCCGGTTTAAATGAAAACGACACATAACAAAACCTTTAACAGACAGCAGTGAAATGTCAGCCTGTGAGGCAGAACAAACACAAAATACATCTTTACCAATAAAACATTTTCAACAATGTAACCCCTTCAGTGTGGTAAACGAGTCAATAATGCCATTTGCAAACAGTATAGACCCAGATGAGAGGTCTTCTCGACAAGCCCACACATCATGGTCTGCACTGTTTTCCTATTACACTTTTTTTTTAAAAAAAAAAACAGCTATAGATATTAACGGTAAACTTGACATGTTTGTATTTTTGGAAGGTTCTATTTGAAAAATAAAATTGACAGGGTTAACCCTTCGCTTGCTATTCACGTCAATATACCTACATGTAAATAGTGAAGACCCAGTTAAGACAGCTCCTGCAGGAGCTGTCTCATCAGGGTCTGCACTATTTAAAAGTTGATTGAGCAACCAGTGCACTCCACAGCAGTGATTGCACAGCGAAATACTTGTACCCAGTGAAGATATATGTAATTATACAACAGGGCATGGGTAAAGAAAAAGAAATGTATTTTAAAATTCAGCAAGAGAAGGGTTAAGAATTAGATATTGTCTGTTAGGGTGGAGTAAATATTACTGGATAACAAGCAAAGGGAATACTATGAACACATTTCATGTTTGTAGCTTTATGTTAAATCCCGGATTTCTTGTGCCATTTACCGTCGGCTATCAGCCTCATTGCCAATATCCATACAATACAATGGGTTTATATTTCTATATCGGCACCTTAATCGCCTGCCGTTAACTGATATGGTGTTGTTTCTTTGATGGGAGTTCCCATGATTTACTGCGAGATTAGTTTTTATTTAAATGTGGGATAGAAAATTCTAGTATTTAATTTAATTTTATTTATTTACTGCATTGTAATATATTTATTCGCAGCGGTGGCACATATTGTTGACGGAAATTCAAAATGGTTATGATTCACTGCAGACTATCCTCCAGATTTACACTCCTGAAAAATACAGCTGCTTTATTCTTATCTCTGACAAGTCAGTTTCTTCTAAATAAAATCTTAAAAATTATCAGGTTGTACATGTCAGTTCGATATCGCAACCTATATGCCAAGCTATTGATTAACCCTTTCCCTCATATAAACGCTATTTCATGCCGTTCCAAACAGAGTAGATCCCGATCTGACCAGGGTCTGCTGTGTTTGCTTATGAAATACTATAGATATGATTTTACAGTTTCTGCCATTGCCAAGAAGTCACGTGTTCATACGCCATGTTACGTACGGACTGTACCAAGGTTATAAAATAAAACAACATCAAGTGGTAGATCTATTGTATGGGAATAAATAAAATTCCAGGCAGTTGAATAAAAACACAAACGTTTGTCGGTTTAAATAGCTGATCTCAAAGAGCATAAAGTTTTGTCATGAAACATCCATGCGATACTTAAAAATAAATTTCGCAATGTCATCTAAGATTCAATATTATCTATGCATATTCAGACACTCTAATTCACACAATTTTATACACACAAAGTATTATTTATCCAATATCCCAGGGAAAAACAGAGAAAATAACATTATATCTCAAGGCATTCGAGAGCTGGTAGCTAACAATATCAACTTGTTGCCAAACATAAAATAAATACACTGGTCTTTGGTTTAGAATATCATGCTGTTAATAAGTGCATTAGCATATTCATGAATATCAATGAGAAACCTCCAAAAATGAGAAAAATACAGGAAAATGGGGAAATAGAGGATCTGTTGCGAGTTGTCTTTTAAAATCACATGTTCCTAAACGAGCCTTAGAAAATGTCATTAAGCGAGCCTTGGCGAGCTTAATAACATTTTCTTGGTGAGTTTAGGAACATGTGATCTTAAAAGACAACGATCATCAGATTCTTTTTCTCACATATCAAAAAAGTGTATTTTCGCCGTTTAAATTACATGTAAACATAGGTTTCCATGGCTTGACGTCATATATGACGTCATACGTTCTAAAGTGATCTTACACGTGTTACAGATAAGGAAATCTTAACCTGTTGTTCTAACTCGGAGATAAGGGAAGGTATGTGAGAAAAATAGATCTGAAATCATGTGTGATGCTCCAAATGCACAGAGATATGTTCTGGTATATAACGCACCGCATTGAGAGTAATCTAGCTGATACTAAAGAAAAACGTGTCTTTATGGGTTATCTGCATTTTATTGAGTTTTAGAGTTGCCATAGCAAATGTACGTCCGGACAGCGTCATCGCATAGAGAAGGTAATAACGCTATATAACAAGGCCTTGGGCAGCTGGGAGCTAACAGTATCAATCTGTTACCAGATATATAAGAAATACAATGGTCTTTGATTTAGAATAACATGGTCTTAATAAGTTCATTAGCATATTCATGAATATTAATGCTTAAATCAAACAAAAAGAAGGAAAATGAATTTAGAAGAAAAAAACAACTGTAGAAATGAATTTCTTAATCATCCGCTATGCTCCAAGTACTGGGAAACAATTTCGAGATACATCGAAATATATTCAACAGCTTTCAAGTTATGATTTAGCTGGTATTATATCAAAAGATGGTGTATTTACCCGGTATTCGCCTTTTCGTATGTGGGCCCGAGTGTGAACCCTTCTGGTATGAAAACAAATTAACAATTAAGATACAAATAACAGACTGTTTCAATTTCTAAGTATGATATGAAAATTTAAACCACATTCAAATAAAAACTAGAAGGATTAAGATTTATCTAATTCATCCTGCTTACTTGCTTATTCATAAATAATGATGATCTGAGTATCACAAAATGGTCATGAAATGATTTGAAATTATTTAGCCTGTAGTATGACTTGAACAAAGAACAAAATACTGGTTCAAGAATTTACATTTATTAAGTATACTAAACTGATCATGTGTAGGCTGGTGTCTCGGCACATATGAATTGTATACATATTTTATTTGCGTTATCCGCATCAGAAAACCACAGCAATGATGATTGAAAACGGTATTCTGTCCAAAGTATCAACTTTTCAGGAGATACAAATCTAATGACTTGTACACTACAATCTACCAGTGGAAAAAGCAATGAAAGGAGGTATGTAAAGTAGAATTAGAATATACATAAACAGAGAGAAATTAGGGCTTAGTAGTGTTTAACGGATACATTTCGTGACATACAGGTGTCATTGAACTAATTGAAGCATGTATTATATAGCATAATTACAAATCATTATATAATTGTCGCCTTAGAATATGTACAACACATTAAGTCACTGAATGCTGTAAATAATGTCTCAGCCGGTTTACAGAAAAATACATTTCTGAGTGATACATTCATTCATCACCATATCTATATTCTTTGTAATGCAAGTCTAGTCCGAGTGTATTCAATGATCTCCATTATTCATCTTCTTCATTTGCCTCAAGAGTCGCCTACATAATGTTTACCATGACTTGTGAAGGCAAGTAACCGCTGATTCATAATGGAATTGTCCAAGAACCATTTTGACATGGCTCCAGCAAGTAACCGCCGATTCTTATGGAATGGTCCAAGAACCATTTTGATATGACTCGAGCCACGTGCTTCTGAGGCTTGGGGTATTACCGGATAGGCTATATGTGAGCTCGTCCAACTTCGCTCCTGATAGCTGACCTGTTAAATGTGTCGAACGTTCTACAAGGTGGCACAGATCCCATGTCAATGTTAAGCAAATCATTAATTGGCTTATCTTCGCGCTTCTCCCTAGATTACAACAACTTCAATTCAGCGTACATTGTGTATATTAACGATTCTTATTCACCAAATATATCAGAGGCGTGTTCAATAGCGTGAGTACCCACAAGTACTCTATGTACACAGCTCCTGAACGAGTGTATTCACTGGAGTTCTAATAGATACGCATTCTCCCGCGTCCAACCGTACGCAAAGCATACTCGAATATGGCGTCGAATGTAATACAATTTGTTCCGCTTACACTGACAAATGATGAAACCGACAGAACTACACCATTTCAGTTACAGAAGCACTCCACTCTCATGTTGAAAATGGTAAGTAAAAATATTCTTTTACATTTATCAAATTTTTATCTAAATACGAGTATCTAACAGATATTGCAATTAACACTCACATATTAATTTACATGATCCTTTGTTTTTGCTGTTTGCCTCATCTTTATTGGCAATAAAAAACTTTAAAACGAAGCGTTTCGATCTGAATCAATCAGCATCTGTTTATTAGTTTATCAGAGGGTTAATCAGAATGATATTTATCACTGGATCCACAGCAGACTGACACGCATGGAAATCAAATATAAATGGTTAACCCTATTGATGTTTGACCATAACAAATCGTGTAGTGGGTAAATGATCTTTAGAATGTGTCTAAATCATCAGCACCACTGGCATATATCAGGCTGTAAAATCTAGACGAAAGAGCTAATGATTAGACATTAAAAAATAGATAACGACACACTTGTATGTGGTAAACAAGTGAACAGGGCTGTAATTAATTCACAGTTTTATACCCCGTAGTGCGGTGGGGATTATAGTGCTACCCTTGTTGGTGACTGTAGATCACAGTATTATTTGACTACAGTAGAGAACTATGACTGTGTTTTGTCGTAACTTCAGCTGTCAGTACAAATTGCTCCACTTTAAAGAAATAGATCTACAGGTATTGGTGTAATTGTTTGAAAATGAATTAGTTTAATTGTAAACATATTTTATATGCAGATCCAATCTTGCCAGACTTGATATTTCGTGAGATTGCAGCCCAGTACCCAATTGGAGAAGACACTACAAAAATCTTAAGTAAGTTGTTAAGGGAATCTCAGAAACAAAATTCTATTTGTCTCCCTTGAGGGTTTTGTGTTTTACAAAGGAATATTACTATATGAATCAATATTTGAGTTTATTCACATTGTTAACCCCTTTACTCCATAGCTTGTTTTTAATATTGAAGACAGATGGTTGCTTAAAGCAGACTGAAAGTAAAGCAGACTGATGCGGGAAATATTTCTTATGCAGATTAATGACTGTAGAAAGTCTGTTTGCTAATAGAATTTGAAAGGTGTGTTTCTTTACTTTCTAAAATGGCTACAATGTTCCACCTTCCAAATTTCAGTATAACTATTTTGTCTATGAATATTTAGTAGGTATTGCAATTTTGAATAAATATAAAACAGAGAAAGGGTTAAAATACTGTTTAAATCTGGTTACACATTTAAAGGTGTTAACAAGGTGTAAATCATAGCAACAGCGAATGTCGTATGTTTAAGGGTTTCTGGAATTAAAGGATGCATTCAAAATGTTAAAACTATGGGTGACCTCGTTAGCCCATTCCCTCATATTGACGACTTTTGACGACTTTTGACGACTCTGTAAAAGTCACTTTGTGCAACCAATGTGACATATGAGCAAATGTTCTTTTTATCACAATGGTTTCAAACTACAAAATTCTAAAATTTTCCTTTTCTCTAGTTAATGCTCATTTTCGGTAGATTTATTCAAAGAGGTTGTATCTAAAAATAGCCTATGAGGGGAGTGAGTTAACAAATATGCAAACAGTTTGATGCCAATGAGACGATGAATATTTTGCTGTTTAAGCAAGAAACACAGGGTCTTCACAGGAGTGCTTCAAAAGAGTTTCACAGGAACAGTTTCACACGAGCTTCACATGTGATTATAGTTAAAAGAAAATTGCCAGACTACAAAAAGAGTTATCTCTCGGTTACCACATTTAAACGTAATTAAACAGCTGACCACAATCTACTAGAGATTCACATGATCTTTCTGTATGGTCCCTTTGTGAATAAAAAACAAGATGTGACCTTTTGCGAAATATTTTATATTCAATTGACTTTGAAAGGAACACATAAACTAATTATTTTATGTCATTTCTACGGAAAACAAATAGTCAGGAGAGCTATTTAGAGCCATTTGATCCATTTCGTGGTGAAAGTGAAATCATCTACATTTATTACGTGTTTATTTGTACAGAGGCATAGCTATTTCAAATTGCAAAATATGTGTTGAAAAAAAAAAAAACTGGAACGATGTATATAATTAAAGTTGATAAATTAGATTCATGTTTAACAATTTATTTTATCACATGTCACCAATTGTAGCCACTATTTGTACCCAAGTTAATATAACTAATTCAGTTTTTATTTAGTGCTCACGTGTAATATAAATAACACGAGAATGACGTAAGCAAATCAAATATAACTAGGATAAAGCGCCCGTTGTTCTTGTTTGAATTACGTCATGTGATACGAATAGTATTTAATTCGTATTCATTTACTATCGGTTAACTATTGATTTTTACCAAAACATAGGCGTAGGAGCGTTTTCAATATGGGGGGAGGCAAATGTAGTAAAGAGGGTGTAATGGCGGGTGGGGCGGCACGGAGAAGAGAAGCGATACATCTGCTCTTATAGCTTCACCCTTTCCCTGTTCTGTGTTTACATCAAAATTCAATACCTACTGTATATTCCTAACCTAAAAACGTCATGATGCAATATGAATTTTGGAATATTGTAGACATTTTAGAAAGTCAAGAAAATATCTTTCAAACTCAATTAGCAAACAGAGCTCCTATATGAACCGCTTGATGTTTGCATATGCGCGAAAACACGTTTTATGAGGGAAAGTGTTGAACTTCAAGCATTTGATCTAAAATGTTAAAATACTCTCTCATTGGTAATTGTGTTAGGAACACTAGTTATAAAATGTGACACAGTCAGGGGAACGGAAGAAAAACAAAGATTTAGCTCGTGTGTGTTTGGATTCGAGCCCACGTTGGTAAATCTCTGTTTTTCGGTCTACTTATATAATAGAGAAGTTCGTAAGACCACTCGGCCTAAGACTAGATGTTTTTTCGACAATACTTAGTAGATATAATATCATATTAAACTTTTCATATCTAAACATTGACTGCTTGAGTCACTTGTCACACAAAAACAATGCCTGTATCGTTACCACTTTCCTTGAATCATTACCTCAAACAAATTAACGAATGCCCGGTCAGATGCATGTACTTACATGTACATTAGAGGTACAGTAGAGGATTCTTACATTGTTCGTTTGCTTTAAACACATGTAGAAAAAGACAAAAATAGCGCCATTCGTAACTACTCGTCGTATTCCGCAAGGGTTCGTAATACATTCCAAGTGCTATTTATATTCCGAACCCTGACGGAACAAGCCGAGTAGTTACGAATGATCCGATTGTTTACTGTTGAACGGGGCTAAGTAATAGACTTTATTGTTGTTATATTTTCTGGTCCTTCGGGATCATTAGTTTTGATGGTATAAGTTTTGAAAATTGAATACTGCTTAAGCCGTGCTAGGGGACGTAAGTTGTGTTGCACTTTAAGGACTACTCATATATGAAGGAAAGGGTTAGTATATAAACAGGTCGTTAGACTGACAGAGTGACTGGCGGATTCCACTCTTTCTCAGCAGTTTAGATCCAGGTACGGTAACTCACTATATTGATATGACCCAAAGTGACTAAATGTTATGTCTGAAACAAATGGAAGGAAACTTTGAGCTTGACGACATTTGTGTCGACTATGCAAAGCATGAATGAAAAAACAACAAATTATGAGCATTGTGGTTACCCTTATCTGGCGTGCCCTTTACAGAAACTATATAAAACGGCTAAGAACTATCCCCCAGTGGTTAAGAATTCAGTAATCTGAGAAATAGTTTGCACACATTTTCGTCCATTTCACATCTGGCAAAAACCATGTACAATGCTAACCTATCTGAAGCGATTTTATATTGATTGAACAAAGGAAACTCAAAAGCAGATGTTTGCTTAACCCTTTCTTCCATAAATACGACTTTCTACTCCTCTGTAATAGTCACTTCTTGAAACCATTGTGATATATAGAGCATTTTCTCCATGGGAGCAAATGCTCTATGTATCACAATGGTTTCAATACTACATAACTCTAACATTTTCCTTTTCTCTAGTAAATGAATTTGAATGAATTTGGGTAGATTCATTCAAAGAGGTTGGGTCTAAAAATAACCTATGGTGGAATGGGTTAATACAGGATAAACGTAATGTAGAAAATTCCGAATTTTTATTTACTTTGGACCTGTATTAAACTATCACTCTCTATCAAGAGGTTCGCATCGTGTCAAAGAGTCTGATCCAGATAAGACGTCGAGACACTGAACTGTCCCATACAGACCCAGGTCGTTGTCTGGTTATCACCAATAAAATTACAAAAATGAGTCATGCAGGAAACACCACATACAGAACAAACAGCCGCCCGAACAGCAACACAAGGAAACAGCAAATGTACATAACTATAAAAACATCAAGCGACGCACAAAGACAAAACAAACATACAATTGGGGGAAGATGGAAGTACCGCCTTGGAACTGTCAGTGACAAAAGTTGCTGGGGGGTTAAACCGGTTTTTAGGCGCCCAACCTCACACTTATTCCATCCCCACCTTAAAAGACAAACAGTGTAAATAAACGTATACTGTTTAATCCCTTAGTCTGCTGAAAAACTGATATCTGCATAAACTCCGATTCCTTACAATTTCCACTTTCAATTTGTTCCACTATTGGTCGAGTGTCAAACAGCTTGGATCCAGATAAGACGCCGAGTTACAGGTTGAGATTTCTTTTTAAAGAAAAAGTATTAAAAAAATAGTTACAAGTCGTAACTCGCAGTTATAACACCCATGCACCCGGCAGTAGTAGTGTTTTATACGAACATACTTTCTGAACGGGTCTGCCGGTTATTGAACAGTTATAACGATTGTACATGTACATATTTATGTAAAGATTATGTACAAGTCTAAATCAAAATTGTTCTGTTCTGTTATTATTTTTTAATTTCCCCCTTGATCGTTTGTATTATGTTTGTTTGTATATATTTCGTTTTTTTCTCTGTTTGGGGTGTTCTTTTCCATTTATATTTTCCCCAATCTTGCAATCCTTCAAAGTAGTGACCATCATTCGCCTATTATTAGCCATATTATGCACTCTATCTATGCGCTGACACTGTGTACGTTTGTCTGCTATGGGAATTCTTAAACTTTGTTAAAATGAAAATAGCATATTGAGACACTATTATTGTTATATAATATCAACTAGATTACTATTCTCAATGTGTTTTATGTACTTTTCAGTGTATTTGGACCATCACAGATACTTTCAGATCTAGTTTTCATCTTTATCTAGTCTTTTTATTTTTTTATTTTCGGTTTTCTCATTAATGTTCATAATTATGCAAATAAGATAATTAACAAAAACATATTCTCAATCAATGCCTTCGATCTGGCAATAGTTTAAGTACCAAAAACAAGTCTTAGTACCAAACAAATCTTAGATATAATACATTAAAGCCTATACCAACTGTCGTTGTCCAGAGGAACGGTTGCCACGGAAACGGTAGAAATACCCATAGCAGGAATGAACTTTTCATGGGAACATTTTTTATTTCCATTCAGCAGACTCTAACAAAAACACTGGTGCCCATGAAAATAAAGTCAGATAGGGGGTGCACGGTAACCCTATCTGTTCACTTGGGTAAATATGTAACAACTAAGTACACTGAATTAATGTATATTAATTAGATTGATTTTATAATAGGGTATGAAAACAGGGCATTTTGACCCAGGCAGATTTCTAACATAAGTAAACAGAGCAGACCTTGATCTGGGTCAACTCTGTTTGCAAAAGCGTGGAAATGTTGTTTTAAGGGGATATTAAACAATTAGTTCATATACTGATAAGAGGGAGCTCACATGTCTGGGTTCTTACTGTTTGCATATTTCCCTGTTTGGAATATCATTGCTAATATAATGCGATAACATCGCGTTTAAATCGAACGTGACCGACTTTTTCTGACTTAAAGAGGAAGCCCCTACAATGAACGCATATTTTCAATGATATCATAAAACTTTGTATTTGTTATGTTCAATCATTATTATGAAGATTGTCTATTTGAACTTATACCGAAAAATGCCCCTGTGATACAAAATAAAACGTTTTCATCTAGGCTTATAATATTTGTTCTACAACAGAATATTATTGGCTTTGGGCGATAGTTAACGAAACTAAAATGCGAACCGAATAAATACTACTATATTGCTGAATAACATATCAAGCACATGAAAGTTTGTCTTCTTCGGTGTTTTTTTCGACTGGTTTTCTTGCAATATACTTCTTTTCAGCATATAAACAAATGATGTATGTTATTGTTAGGCATTTTTAAAACACGTTACAAGTACAGACTATCACTTTAGCTGCTGCAGACGAACTCGTGTTTTGTTTTAACTGCTGCAGATGTACTCGTGTTTTTTTTTATTAACCCTTTCCCTGTTCTATGTTTATTACGAATTTGAATATATTTTGAATATGCATGGGCAAAACAGCTATAATGAAATTTGGAAGCTGGTATAGTGTAGCCATTTTAAAGACGAAAGAAATATATCTATCATGTTCCATAAGCAAACAGAACATACCCTGATCAGACGGCTCCACTGGAAGCCGTCTGATCTGGGTCTACTCTGTTTGCAGATGCAGAAAAACATGCTTATATGATGGAAAGGGTTAACCTTTGGGTCCTATATTTCATGTATAAATTACAATTGAGTTGCATATTTTTTCAGTATTACTTTTCTGTACTGAATGACGAGTTTCAAATTGTTGAGCTAACCTATGGGCAACGGTAAATGCACTAAAAATCATAGGCGGCTTTAAGCGTAGGCGGTGTATATAGTTCCCTGTCTGCATAACTTTCAAAGTCCCTACAAACAACGCATCTTTTCAATAATCTCATAAAACTTGGTATTTGTTGTATGCTCAATCATTATTATGAAGACTGTCAATTTGAATTTATATCGAAAACTGACCCTGTGATACAACATAAATCGATTTCACGAATACTTATAATCATTTTTGTTCTACAACAAAGTATAACATGTATCATATTACATGAACCAGACCAGATGACTCATGTAGGAGCCACCTGATCAGGGGCTGCCCTGTTTGTAGTATGGAAGTATATAAATTGAATGTACATGTACAGTTTCTGTCAAAGTCGTACAATCACGCTAGTTGATATACATTATAGAATGCAGATAATAAGTATTGATAGTGTAATATTATTTCTTACATGAATGTTCATGACAAACTATGCATACCATAAGAGGGCTGCTAAATAGATTCTTCACAGTTTGCAAATGTCGGTACCACCGCTTTCCACATTCAATGGAGTAACAGCTATATAATCTGTCTTTGTATTATAGCATACGAGTATTGTTTTGTAGACACAAAGTAAGATTAATCGGTCTTTGTGGAGGTATATGTACATTTTTGTCCTCGCCAAAAGCAAAATATATTTTCCGAAGGCGTATTCTTTAAAACGCCATGGGTGCATGCCAAATGATGGTAACATCGGCTAATAGTTGGGATCCAGTGGTCTACGAGTAGTCAGGGATATCGTTAGGGGCCGTTCTCTTTGGCGCCTATATATGTACGAAGAGAAAGAAAATATAGCTTTTGATTTAGAAACGAATCAGCCGAAGATTGTGTCAGCATGCTGAATGGGATATAGTATGTCATGGTGACATTTGTAGAACACTGGCCTGATTATCGGAACATTTGTTTCGCCGCATATATATATATACATTTTGTTTTGTATATATATATATATATATATATATATATATATATATATATATATATATATATATACACACATGTACAGTAAAACCTCGATTAATCGAACTGTCTAATACGTATCAGTAACGATGTTTAATTAAGACAGGAGGCAGTTCGGTGCAGAGCGAAATTTCTGCAGAAAGCTCCCAGAGGACTCCAATCTGCAGTAAGCAGCCACCTGCCTAACATAGTCTAAATTCTTCTATTTTAAAACATTCGAATTTTCGAGATTTTATTGTACATAAGCATATCTAGGCAATGGAGCTTTGAAGGCCGCATCATCGTCTTAGTGTTTAGCATGCTCGAGGTGCACGGGGGATTAGTTCTGCAAACAGGTTAGTGTTTAAAATGCTCGATGTGCACGGGGATTAGTTCCGCAAACAGGTTTGTGTTTAGCATGCTCGAGTTGCACGGGGATTGGTTATGCAAACAGGTTTGTGTTTAGCATGCTCGGGTTGCACGGGGATTGGTTATGCAAACAGGTTTGTGTTTAGCATGCTCGAGTTGCACGGGGATTGGTTATGCAAACAGGTTTGTGTTTAGCATGCTCGAGTTGCACGGGGATTAGTTCTGCAAAAAAGGTTAGTGTTTATCATGCTCGAGGAGCACGGGAAATAGTTCTGCAAACAGGTTAGTGTTTAGCATGCTCGAGTTGCACGGGGATTAGTTCTGCAAAAAGGTTAGTGTTTATTATGCTCGAGGTGCAGGGGAACTAGTTCTGCAAACAGGTTAGTGTTTATCATGCTCGATGTGCACGGGAAATAGTTCTGCAAACTGGTTTGTGCTTAGCATGCTCGAGTTGCACGGGGATTAGTTCTGCAAAAAAGGTTAGTGTTTATCATGCTCGAGGTGCACGGGGATTAGTTCTGCAAAAAAGGTTAGTGTTTATCATGCTCGAGGTGCACGGGGATTAGTTCTGCAAACATGTTAGTGTTTATCATGCTCGATGTGCACGGGAAATAGTTCTGCAAACTGGTTTGTGCTTAGCATGCTCGAGTTGCACGGGGATTAGTTCTGCAAAAAAGGTTAGTGTTTATCATGCTCGAGGTGCAGGGGGATTAGTTCTGCAAACAGGTTTGATTCGGATTAGACGTCTCACCTGTATAATGTTCAAACTCTTTTATCCCTATAGATGCGGGAAACCGGTGTACTATCCTTTGCAATCAGTGTAGAACCAGATCATAGCCATCCTAGAGAAACCTTCTGATGAGGGTCTACACTGTCATTCAAAACCCTCTCGCAAATGTTATACTCTGGGGGCTAGTAGGGTCTACCGTGCACCCCTGTACTTATTTACCTGCAAAACCGCCCACATCACAGCCATTTTTTGTCTTAAACCTATAAAACTGGTACCAAATTGAAGATAATGCATTGTGACTTTATTTCTATTTTATTTTTTTAATTTACCTTAATATATGTTTACTCATAAATATTAATGAGAACATTAAAATAGTAAAAACAAGTATAAAAATAGTGTAAACCTTTTCACTTTTTATCCTACAAATATCAGAAAAGAGCTTCAAATGCAGTTTGACATGATGACAAAATCCTCAGAAACCCAAATATCTATTTTGAGGACCAGAACAATAAGTTTAAGTAACATTATCGATATCGAATGAAGGTGTCAAGCTTAAATTAGCCATTCCCTCATATTGACACCTTTTAGTTACTTTTTGTGATAAAAAGAACATTTTTCTCTTTACGACATGTTTTCTGTATTTCATAGTATGTATTTTATATGTATATATCTGACGTTGATATTGTTAAAAAGATACATGTATGATAGTCGAGTCCATGTACTATGTATAAGTCTGAATAAATGAATGTTCTGTTCTGATAACGTTTCTAGCGGACCATTGGGTGTTTTACCCTCTTGATCAATCTTCAGATCTAATTATCTAAATATACTTCTAATTTACTGTTGTATAATTCCAAGGAAGCATAATGTTTCTTTTAAGCAATCAGCATGCTGAAAAAGCTATTGATTGCAATATTCAATGACAATAGCTACAATGCTCCCTCTCTACAACGACACCCTTTGGGATACGAAGAGTGTATGTGTTGTTCAGAGGGAGTTGTTATAGGGAGGGAAAATCAAACATAATTAGCTTGTTTGCAGATCCCCAGATAAGGTGTATTTCGAGAACTAAAACCGTCATGCCTCAATCAAACCCTATGTTGTGACCACTCTTTAGAATCGTCACAAAGTGACGATTCTAAAGAGTGGTCACGCCATAGGGTTTGATGGAGGCATAAAGAAAATACGATGTACAAAAGTCGTTTCTGGAGCATTGTTTTTTCGGAAACAGTGACATGCGTTGTTGTAAGGAGGGAATCGTTATTGAGAGGGTCGTTGTAGGGAGGGAGTACTTTACAGACTTCGACTTTTGAATATTACGACAGCTGTTCGTCATTGTGGCATGTTTCTTCAATACACGTAACCCTTTACTACATGGATATTCAGGTAAGAAATGATGACGTCACAAATATTACATTTTTAAATGGTTTATTAACATATGATCGTTTTGCAAAAATAGAAACTATAGAATTAGATCTATATTATTCCATAGGCAAACGGAGCAGTGCCTGACCAAACGGCTCCTATAGGAGCTGTCTAGTCTGTGTCTACCTTGCTTGCAAAGGCGTAGACAGGCGTATTTATGGAGGAAATGGTTAACAATTGATCTTATGTGAGGAGTTTCACATTAGAAATGATTGCCATGTGACATAAATATCTAGCAAATGAAACCGTCGAACAGTGACATAAAATTCAGATTATTACCTTAACCATTGTGAGAAAAACGTCTTAACCTGCATTTGCAAACAGTCTGGGTCCAGATGAGACGCCGAGTAACCCGGCGTCTCATCAGGATCCAAACTTTATGCAGCTCGGCCTATAGTTCCTCAAACAATTCAACCAACTGGGTCATTTCTATATAAACGATTGCCATTGAATATTTAGCTGACATCATTTTGTTTTAACACGAGAAGTGTTAACTTGAAATATTCCTTGTTAGTACATCTAACTGCCATACTTTAATACCTCGAAAAGGGAGCCTGATTACTGAATGGAAAGTGTTCTAGTATTCAGTTATATCGAACTAGAAAACATAATGGATATATGGTGATATAACAGGACACTACTTGTAATATAATACGTTTACAACGATAAAAATAGAACCTGCTCTAAGCGGCCATAAAAAGAAGTATGACAGTGGGTCTTTCTGCATTTCGTTTGCCCTGCATTAAGCAATCACCTGCTTTTTAAGACAACTTAAGACATGTTCTGGTCTAAATATCTGGTTTTCAGGAAAGTGTTCGAGAGTTAGATTGCAACATATTTATGTATAATATCAGCGAAACGTGTAGTGAGAATTAAACCCTTTCCCTAATGTAAGCGCATTTTGACGCATCTGCAAACAGAGTAGACCCAGATCAGACGTCTGATCAGGGTCTGCTCTGTTTGCTTATGGTGTAATACAGATATGATTCTACAGCTTCTGTCTGAATCAAAATGTCCTGTGTTCATATGCCATTATAAAAAATAATCGTATTAATATTCATGACGTCATTATTTCCTACATGAATATTCATCAGGGAAAGGGTTAAGTGGTAGCATAATCATGGTTATAAAACTTTTTAGTTGAGTCTGAGATCGTTCTCAAGCTTTTGATTGGTCAGATTTGAGTTCTCAAGCTTTTGATTGGTCAGATTTGAGCCAAAGGCTCAAATCTGACCTATCAAAAACTTGCGAACGAACTCAGACTCAACTAAAAGTTTTATAAGCATGGATACAGGTCACCATAATTTGTGAACATACAATTCATTGTAGTTTATATTGTTTCTTAATTAGTTATAAGACGCTATTAGCCTGTGGCTCTATCAATAGTAACCTCTTTTCGGCGCCGAACAGATTTCATATTGAAACAAGTTATTGCAGTTTATTTTGATTCTTATAATTATGTAATAAGACACTATCAGACTGTTCCCCAAATATTAACCTTAGATTTCATCTGCTAAGACAGTCGTATGTGTCGGGTTTCAAAATGGCTTACACAACAATAATTAGTTCTTTAAACCTTTGCATCACAAGGAGGAGTCGAGTAACTGTTTGACACTGAGTATAGTTGTGTAAGAGGAGGAGTCGAGTAACTGTTTGACACTGAGTATAGTTGTGTAAGTCATTTTGAAACCCGACACATGCGACAGTCATGCCAGATGAAATCTAAGGTTAACCATTCTCTTGCTGAATTTTAAAATACATTTCTCCTTCTTTACCCATGCCCCGTTGTATATTCACTGTGTACAAGTATTTCGCTGTGCAATCACTGCTGTGGAATACACTGGTTGCACAATCAACTTGTAAATAGTGCAGGCCCTGATGATACAGCTCCTGTGAGTATTCACTATTTACAGGTAGGTATATTGACGTGAATAGCAAGCGAAGGATTAATATTGGGTGAAAAGTCTGATAGTGTCTTATTACATATACGAAACAATATAAACTGCAATAACATGTTTTAAAACTGTTCAAAAAATATGGTGACATGGTTATGCCACCACTTAAACACTTCATTCTTACTATAAGTTTCGCGGATATTAGACATAAATATATTGCAACTTTATATCTAACACTTTCATGAAAAGCAGATATTTACGGTAAAACCTGTCTTAAGCGGCCATTCATTTATTGAACACAGGAGTCTTAATAAGCAGGTGGTTGCTAAATGACAAACGTACAGGAGCTTTATGCATCAATTCTGCCGTGCATTAAGCTTCCACCAGGAATGTCATGCGAGCAGCTCCCTTGAAAGCTTTCTGCATGATTCTCACCCTGCATTAAGCTGACTTCTGTCTGGACCCATTCCCTAATATTGACGCCTTTTGAAGCCTCTGTAAAATCACTTTTTGAAACCATTATGATAAATAAAGCATTTGCTCCATAGGAGCAAATGCTCAATTTATCACAATGGTTTCTAAACTACATAATTCTAAAATGTTCCTTTTCTCTGGTAAATTCTCCTTTTCGTTAGATTTATTCAAAGAGACTGGGTCTCAAAAAAGTCTATGCTGTAATGGATTAAAGATTGACATTGATACCCACTTGAACGTCCAGTTTAAAAATCTGTTTTCACTGTATGTGGAATTAACAGAAGAAAAGGGCCCTGAGGTTATAAAGTTGTTTTACTCGAGTCTGAGAGCTTTCACAAGTATCTGACCAATCATGCTCTTGAGAATGATCTGAGTCTCAGAAGTTTTATAACCCTGGGCCTGCATTAACACATATATTCATAGTGTCTTTATGATTGTCATCTTCTCATACAGTAGAACCTGCATCAACCCATTCCCTCATAGGCTATTTTTAGACTAAACTCTTTTTAAATTAATCAACCGAAAAGGAGCATATACTGGTGAAAAGGGAAATTTTAGAATTGTGAAGTTTTTAAACCATTGTGAAAGAACAGAAGCAATTGCTCTATCACAATGGTTTCAGAAAGTGACTTTTACAGAGACGTCAAAAGGCGTCAACATTAGGGAATGTGATAAGCGATCATTCATTTATTGATCATAGTAGTCTTATAAAGCAGATGGTTGCTTAATGCAAGACAACTACCACCTGTCTTGAAGACCCATATTTAGACAACCTTTAAATGGCCGCTTAAGACATATTTATTGTATAATTGACTACAGATATTGTCATTGTCGTGTTGTTTACTGGGATGCATTTTATTTAATGTTCATCTTTTTTTCTTTTTTTTTCTTTATCTTTATTAATGTTAAACATTGACATTCATTTGATGTGTATAAGCTGTACAGATTAGCCAAATAAAGAATTTGAATATCTCTTTGTATTCCCATGTTTGCAATGTACTCAGTAAAAGATGGTGATGAACAGTGATATATCGCACGCCCACCGGTTTAAACAAACGATGCATGCAATGGATTAGGTTACGAGTTATGTCAACATTACATTGATATTATCATGACACCCAACCAGTCAACCCGTTAATCCATAAATATTTATTCAAGAAATAATGACATTATGAACAAGAGACGTTTTTACTATGACAGGAATAGTGAAATCCGATCTATATCAATCCATATACGACCAGAGCAGACCCTGATTGGACGGTTCCTACATGTACCGTCCGATATGGTCCTACACTGTTTACAAAGGGGATGCCAAAAAATGCGTATTTGTGGAGTAAAGGGCTAATTTGAGTTCCACACATACCAGCCTTAACCATATAATACATGAATATCCATGTAAGAAATACTGACGCCATGAATATTAATAAGATCAATTGTTATAATAGCACATGGATACAGCATGGTTTTGGTCACGACAGAAACTGTAGAATCATAGCTATGTAATATCATAAGCAAAAAGAGCATGCCTTGATAAGACGGCTTCTACAAATGCGCAGAAAATGGAATATTCCACATTTCAAACCGGTCAAGCTTATGGTGAATATTTAGGAGTTCTTTAAAAGAAAAGTGTAACATGACAAACAGTGCAGACTCCGATGAGAGGGCTCCTCTTGGGTCCCTCTCGTCTGTGTCTACACTGTTTGCAAAGGGCATCATTTGCTCGTGCTCAGCACTGCAAGGGCTAAATTAGTGTTTCTCTTTCTAATCAGTACATATTTCGTCCCCCTTTCCCTTATGTTAACAATATTCAATCATGAACACTAAATAACGCTCAAAAAGGAGTGAGAGAGATAGAGAGAGAGGGGAGAGGGAGGGTGGGAGAGGGAGGGAGAAAGAGAGACATAAAACACAGAGAGATAGAGAAGAGACAGACATGCATACATACAGAGAGACAGACACACACAGAGACAGAGAGAGAAATACTGACAGATTTAACAAAAGAGAACATAATATAACATACAGTGGAACCCGTCTTAAGCGGCCATCAAACTAAGGTCTAATGATTGGTCTATAAGGTGGTAGATTAATGCAGGTCAAAAGAAATGCAAAAAGCTCCTGTAGGAGCTTTCTGCATTACTTTAGCCCTGCATTTAGCAATTACCTGCTTTTTAACACTCCTATGTTCAATAAATGAATGGTCGCTCAATTTCTACAAAAGGCTTATAATTTATTGTACACAGACTGTATTATTATATTCTCTGATGAAACCTTGTTTCATATACAGTAATTAATAAGTCTAGAATAACGATTTATATACGCGTATGATGGATATATCGACGCATTTCGTCATATATACTGTACTTGTGAGTGCAACTTTCAGGTTCTATCAACTAATATTGGCCTTTAATGCATTAAAAACTTTCAGCCGTTTGCCTATTATAAACGCTTAATTTAAAACATAGTTTACAGTTAAATACTTTTCCTTCAAGTAATTTTCTGTTTCTAAAATTTCAATTTTTATCCGTCAATTGGGCTCTTCTGTACAGAAAAAGTGGGTGAAGTTGAAACCTAGGTTTATCCTGCTAGTTGGTCACGTGTCTTAGGCTGTTGTGCGAGAGTGTGCTGAGCATTTTTGTTATTATATGCAGTACAGTAAAAAAAACCCTCTAAACTTGACTTAAAGATGGTATCAAAACTTACAGACAGGTGACAGGGCTTAATGGATGCTGAAAGTCATGCAGAATGCTCCCAAAGGATCTTTCAGCATGACTTCCACACATATAAAGTAGGTACAGATATAACCAAGGTTTATCCTGCTATTTGGTCACGTGTCTTAGGCTGTGGCGTGAGAGTGTGGTGAGAATAAACGTGCGTCTACCATGCGCGTTCATAGATTTCAAAAAGTCTTTTAATTCGGTTTACAAGAATGCTTTGTGGTATAAACTTATTAAGATGGTAAAATGCTGTTAATGTTTAAAGCAATGTATGCTGTTGTTAAATCATTTGTTCAGTACTGTAATTCTTTTTTCTGAATTTTCCAATGTTTCTGTCTGATCGTGCCAGGGCCAAAACAATACTCCTGAAATGTTTGCTATATTTTAGAGGACCTTGAGCTTTTCTTACAAGATGGCATTGAATGTGGATATTCATTATTTGAATTATTTATAATTTTACTATTATTTTCGGACGATATGGTCATAATAGGGAGATCACAACAAGATTTGCAAAACAGTTTGAATAAGCAAACTGAGTATTGAAACTTGTGGGGACTAAGTATTTCGAAAACAAACATTTTGGTGTTCAAGAAAACGAGGGCGGGTGAAACCCGATGAATGCTTGTACTTTAATAATTAACTTCTTGAATTAGTAAATAATTTTAATTATTTGGGAGTTGCTTTTAATTATACTGGTTCCTTTACTCTCAAAAATCAGTTTGTGATTGGTAAGGCATTCAAAGCAATGAACGTTATGTTTAACCGCATGTTTCAATGCAGCTTTTTGATACTTTGTAGGCTGAAATATTAACTATGCTTGTCTGGTCTGGAGTTTTTCAGAATCTATATATTTGGAGAGAATACATCTCAAGTTTTATAAAATGATATTAGGTGTAAGACAGAACTCTTGCAGTGATGCAATTTATGATGAATTAGGTCGATATCATCCTTACGTTAGTAGATATGTGCAAATTGTTAAAAATATATAAGAAATTAAGAATTACTACGCTAGTAGTTTTGAAGTTCCGATTATTTTGGCGAGCATTTAACTACTTTTCTGACGAGCCAAAATACAGCTTAACTTCAAAACTACTAGCGTAGTAATTCTTTTATCAAGCAACACCAAGAAATAATGAAGAAAAAGAAATTGTGCTCAAACGGTTTCGTACCCTGAATGAAAATACATGCAAGTGCGATATACGTGACGTCATATTGGCATGCAGTGACGTCAACGACTTTTACAACATAAACAAACTTGATTTAATCCTTTTATATTGACACATAGTTGAGACAAAGGTGAGCAAATGTGTTAAATTTGATGTTTATGTTTAATTATGCTCTTTTCGTCCTTCTGTTTTCCTCATATTGGTTGAACCAAACTTGCATCCCAGTGGGGTCAGTACTCATGCACTATACCTCACAAAATACAGCGTCGACGTGAAAAATATTGTGCTAGTAGGAAGTGGCTATATTTGGTGACGTTGCATGATAAATACCAGTATGCGTATGCACTGAGGGCCAACTACGTATTATTATCAAATGTTTTGCTACGACGATTTATATGGGTATTATAATAGATTTGTTTTCCTACGAAGCCAGTGTATCAATTGGGAAATGTTTTCCTACGAAAACAAAGTTGCCTTCGTAGGAAAACAAATCTATTATAATACTCATATATATTGTCGTAGCAAAACATTTTGATAATAATACGTAGTTGGCCCCAGTGGTATGAACACTGTGTGAATGTGATATATCACTGAGTAAACTGAATTAAATCTTTATTGGATAATTATGGAATTTCTAACATACAGATTCAAATTGTTTGTTAGGGAATTCAAGCAACGTGCCATTGATTGCTTTAGCCAGAAATGACGGTCCGATGTTATTAATAACAGTGTTTTGAATACTCTTTATATTCATGTTAAACAGACTATTTGTATCGGAGATTATCTTAATATTAAGATTTGCGCCAATATCTTGCAAGAATTCGCATCTCAGCGCACAATTTACGCATTCAGATTGGACGGTATGGTAGGGACATAATACAGAGAAATGAAAGAATATGTCATTTATGCAATTTATTGTTAAATGCAGAGCATTTGAAGATCTGAGGATGAAATACATTAAACCAAATTATAGGGTAAGACTAAATATTATATGACAAAAAGTACATGTAGTCGAATTATTAATAGGACTGTAATAATTGAACTATTGTAATCAGTTTATGCAGATATTAAGTATGTTAATATTATATGCAACGGTTTACTACTTGCACTGACAAGAAATTAGGTTGCTTAACTCAACTATATTAATTTTTCACAAACAGTAGTAGTAATAATGACTATCTTGGACGGCTGCAAATTAAATACAGCCTTGGACATGGTGTCCATTCTCCATAGTGTCTATAGTATTCACATATCACGCTTCAAATTCAGTTTGTATCTTTTTAATGTATTTTTTCCTAAACCTTACTTAATCGAATGTATTGTAAATGCCTACTACTGAGTTGCAATTTATGCTAAAAGATTTGGCCGAGATATAACTATTTTAGACTCAACATATGGGCCATAATGTAATTGTATTCTGTAATGACACACTCAAGCTCATTGGAGCATTTACTTAAATGGCTTGTCATGTGACTGGATTTGACATGGTGCTTTGATTTAATTATATCTGTAACTATATGTATAAGTTATTAATAAACTATGGCTATGTCTACGTTAGTATGCTTTTCTTTCGACACTGAAACAGTTTTGAAGTTTATATGTTTAAAATCGAGCAGTGCTAGTCGACAATCTTCCATATGCCCTACTGAGATATTTGAGGAAAACACACATATACTTACATAGTTATGTATACAAACCCTTTCCCTGTTCTATGATTATTCAAAATTTCAATACCTGCTAATTCATTGACAACACATATTATAATAAAATATGGAACTTAGAACCGTGTAACCATTTTAAAAGGTAACAGAATAGATCTATCAAATTCCATTAGCAAACAGAGCAAAACCTGATCAGACAGCTCCTACAGGGGTCACTCTGTTTGGGTCTACTCTGCAATTGCATGGAAGGAATATGAAGGAAAGGGTTAAGCTGATTTGCTGTCAGTCGATCGCTATCAATCTTGGTCCATCCTAAACGCGATCTTAAATATGTTCAGTTGCTCCCTATTCCTTATTTATATGTATTCTGCTATATAAACTGCCTTATTGGAAGCTGTAACGTAAACAAGGTGTCAGATCTGCTAATATCACCCGCTTTTGATAATCATTTGGACTGGGAGACTGGTTTTGAATCGCGAGACGTATAAACCCTACACGTGAATATGGAATAAAGATTGAATGTAAACTGATTTGAATCCAAAAACACATGGCACGAAAACTATTGACATTCAAATTTATAATTTATAAACAAGCCAAGACAAAAATAGATATACAAATATTCAAGTAGAGCATATCTAATCAATGTAAATATTCTTACATGTGTTCTCACATGACGAATGACGGGCAAATTCAAATAATATGAATAGAAAATAAGTTAATAAATAAAATGGTCACATTTTCTTTTCAAATGGACTGATTTTTTTGTTTAGTGTTATTCTTCAACATCCTCCGAACTGTTTTCTGTCGCTACAGCTTTCTTACATCTGGTGTTACAGGTGATGGGGCGTTCGTTATTTTCATTGCTTTTAAATAGAAGATAAAGAAATTGTTAAAATTGTCATATTTAAATGCGATTGACGGGAAAAATTGAATGATATGCTAGTACTGTAGATAGGCCAAGTTTATCTGACGTGAGAAAACAGTTGAGACTCGGCAAGCTTCATACATGTATCATCGTGTTTTCCCGCGTCGGATAAAGGTGTACTATCTACGCAAACATAGTATTGTCTTTACCTATAAACCACCTCTATTCATAAAAATATTTCTTTCGTTTTCAAACGGTTAAAGTTTCGCAGTATTCTTTTAAGCCATTACTTTATAAATATTTATGTAAGAAATGATGACGTCATGAATATTAATTGTTGATTTGTTAATTTGTTATAACAGCAAATGGACACATTATTTTTAGCCATGGCAGAAACTGTAGAATCATGTCTATATCATACCATAAGCAAACAGAGCAGACACTGATCAAATGGCTCCTATAGGAGCATTCTGATATTGGTTTAAACTGTCTGCAAAGTCGCAGAAAGGCGTATTTATGGAGGAGAGAGTTAATATATCTAATTTATATTGTAAGTCACGTGGCTGTCCCTCATAGAGGCGCCTTTGGCAACTTTAGTAACAGAGTAGAAGAAGATTAGACGGATCCTGTAGGAGCCGCCTGACCAGGGTCTGCTCTGTTTGTCTACTGCTTGCTTAAACATTTACTCCAAGAATATTTATATAAGAAAGAATAGCATCGTGAATATTAATCAATGAAGATTAATAGCAATAATAGCACATGGGCACAGGAACTTTTGGTCATGGCAGAAACTGCAGACTCAGATCTATATTATTCCATAAGCAAACAGAGTAGACCCTGATCAGACGGCTCCTATAATCTGGATCTACTTTGTCTGCAAAGGCGTAGAAAGGCGTATTTATAGAGTAAATAGTCAAGAAATAATATAGATATGAGTTTACAGTTTCTGTCGTGTTAAAACAGTTCTTTGTTTATAATGCCAATATAAAATATTGCTCGCCATTATTTATGTTGACATTAATTCTTAAATGAATATGTGAGTAAGGGTTAAAAAGAACACTCATGTCTAGACGTATCAGTTTCCAATCACTACTACATACCAGTTAACTTTTTCTTGTGAGTATTTATTTGTAAATTGGTCAAATTTATGTTTACTGGTATGTAGAACATTTTTTAAGGAAAGCTTTGTTTGGCAAAACAGTAGAACCAGATCTATATACTTCTAGAAGCAAACAGAGTATACTATAACCACACCCTGATCAGGAGACTCCTACAGAAGTCAATGTGTCTACTCATTTTGCAAAGGCGTGAAAAAAGCGTTTATATGAGGGCGAGAGTTAATTAAAATACAAGTAATAACCAGATGTAGATTTATATTGAACTAATCGACCTATTGACATAGCTGCTGAGGGCGGTATATTGACGCATGCGCAATTAGCTCTACCAATGGCCTTCGTCTGGTTATCTCCGTTATAAATACCATACCTTTGCTTGTGACAGTGTTATATCGGAAAAGACGACGTGTGAGTTGACTTCGCAAATACCTCTAATATTATGAAATCTACGTTTTTCACTAGGAAAGCCTGATGCTTTACGATGTATTCTGCTTATAGCGAAGCAATAAAGTCACCATGGAGAACTTTAAGTGTAAGTAAAATGTTCGTGTGTATAATTTCGTGAAATAGACGTTTCCTTTCATAGACGAAATGTTATATATATATGTATACATGTAAAGCAATACTGTTTAACTTAAAGGTTTGCATACATGGTTATGATCTTTTGTTTATTTTTTATTCAGATTTACATTATCGGAATGATCCCTTTAGATGCCTTTAGCCCCTTCGATGCTGTGGTTACCTATGCACAGATGCATCTAGATGAGAAGCCGAGTAACTCGGTGTCTCTTCTGGGTCTGTTAATTGAAGCAAATGCCAACGTTTTTGCAGACGACATGTTAAAAGTGATATTTCAGATGAATTAAGGTGATTGCCTACTACAGATTAATTGTAAACCTTAAGATGGAACATGTATATTTTATTACTATTTTAATATGTTAAAAAGACCATTTGAAAATAATTTCTGAAAAACAATTCTGATAAAAAAAAGTTTTGACTTTGTACTTACTATTTTTCTTTTCTCATGACAGGTGACAGTACCAGGGAGATGCAAATATACCAACAAACTGATGTCTATTTGCTTCAGTGTGATACTGTTTGTCGACGTATTTGCCAAAGATCTTTCTTTGGTGGACAAGCAGTCGCGTAGTTCAAAATCGTCGGAATCTGAACTGACATCTGCAAAGGGTGCGCTTGATTTGACAGACATCACAAATATTCCGTTGTCACAAAAGCAGATTGACATGTATAATACCCGGCGTAATTCTGTATTGGCAATGGTCGAGAAACTTCTACCGCCAAAGATAGCCGAGCCCGCCGAAAAACACAAGAGCCACAAGATCAGACGGTTATCAAAGAAACGTTTACGAAAGAATTCTAAACGACGAAAACGACATCATAAACGCGAGTATCAAAATCATGAGCCCTTGCAACAGCGTTCTTGTCAAACAAGGTCCGGTTACCACTATATGGATACGGCTACAGATATATTTGGCGATGTTGTACAGGTGTCGCCATTCATTCATATTGGTAATCTTTCCATTGTCCAGTATTTATACGAGTCTTTCTGTGATCAGGAGAAATGTGAATGTTCCGGCATCGATAACAAGAATTTTATGTCATCTTGCGAAACAGACTTCAGTTTTACATACGCAAGAGTTGTGAAGAATGGCGAGATTGGTTGGATGCAGATCAAGGTGAGATCCGGATGCAGTTGCAAGATACACAAAGTGAATTTTTCTGGACCTATAAATATTGTTGACTTGATATGACACACCTCAGTTTCTGAAGTTTGAGACTTCGAATTTGACAGTTTCCTGAAATCGGACAATCAGTGGTTTGTCATGCTTTTGTGACAGTGACGGCAAGTTTGGTCTTCGCT
This sequence comes from Azorinus chamasolen, assembly GCA_963576725.1. Taxonomy (NCBI): domain Eukaryota; kingdom Metazoa; phylum Mollusca; class Bivalvia; order Cardiida; family Solecurtidae; genus Azorinus; species Azorinus chamasolen. The sequence continues at coordinate 41,397,718 of OY755237.1, forward strand.
CAGCGATTTGTTTTGATCCAGATTAGAGGGTAAACACTATTTGGCTCTCAGATTATGGTTAACCCATTCGGTCCTGAGAAGTTTTCATGCTCAAACATCAATGACTGATTTTTTTTATTCTTATAATGCATTATTGCTCCAATGTCTTTATAGAAAAGCAAATGTAATGTCAAAGAGTTTGGACCCTGATGAGAAGATGAGTTTGCAAATTGTTTGCAAATGATGTATCAAAGTTACAGAGACGGAATGGGTTAACCCTTTCCTCCATTGGCTTTTTTAGATCCAACCTCTTTGGATTCATCTACCGAAAAGGAGCATTAACTAGAGGAAAGGAATTTTTTAGAATTATGTAATTTGAAACCATTGTGCTAAATAGAGCATTTGCTCCCGTAGGAGCAAATGCTCTATTTATCACAATGGTTTCAACAGGTGACTTATACAGAGGCATAGAAAGGCGTATTTATGGAGGAAAGGATTAACAAGCATGACATTTCTTGGCCGAAAAAAGACAAACTACATGTAACAAAATATGAAAGACGCATATACTAGGAAGTACTGCTTGTAGTTGCCAGATTGGGTTCATTCTTCAGCATATATAATGAAATACAGTAAAACCCCTCTAAACCAGACGTTTAATTTAGTATAAATATTGGTCTTGGATACATAGGTGGCAGCTTAATGCAAGGTAAAAGTCATGCAGAAAGCTCCTAGAGGAGCTTTTTGCATGATTTTCACTATGCATTAAGCAGCCACCTGCCTAAAAGTATCTACATTATTTTCTACTAAAATTCCGGTTTAGAGGGGTTTTATTGTATATTTAACAAATATATTAAGTAGGAACTTGCTCCTACCCCGCTATTGGAGACCTGACTCACATTTTTCATTTTAAGATTTAGCTTGCTACGGACGGATTGAAAATGTCATTTTCAAAACAATTTCGGTTATATGAGACACCGGGTAACGTAGCGTCTTATCAGGGTTCAATCTATATGACGATGGTCGTCCCGTCAGAATGAAATGGGAGACGGATTCTGAAATATTTCAGCTCTGGGCAGTGTTATAATTATAAACGTATTACACGGCAATTGCTTCGCCGGTTAATTCTCTCAACCTGGTACACAAATGCGCTGCTATTTGCAAATAGTGTAGACCCAGATCAGAGGGCTCTTAGAAGTGCCCTCTGATCAGGGTCTGTACTTTTGTCACTCAAAATTATATAGCAAGTGTAAACCTCGAATACATAGTTAAACACAGATGGGCTATTCCGCTCAGATATTTCAGGGTTGAAAGGGTTAACCCTTTCCCTTATGTAAGCGCATTTTGACGCATCTGCAAATAGAGTAGAACCAAATCAGATGGCTCCTATAAGAGCCGTCTGATCAGGGTCTTCTCTGTTTGCTTATGGTGTAATTTAAATCCGATTCTACAGCTTCTGGGCCAAAATGTAATGTGTTCGTAAGCCACTATAAAAAAAAATAATCTTATTAATATTTATGACGTCATTATCTTCTATATGAATATTCATCAGGATTAAAGACTAATTTCGGATTGACATAATAGAAATGACATGGAGGCCAAGGTTTACCGATATGTAGGTAGGTAGGATGAATGCTAGTTTATCCAGTTATCATTTATCAGTAAACCATATTGTTGTTAGTACCTCTTGGAATCCCATCTGTTAGGCGATTCTAATGAGTACATATCGAGGGCTTGGTGCAAAACTATTCTAACTCCTTCACAAAGTGAAGGAGTTAGAATAGTTTTGCACCAAGCCTTCGATATACTAAGTGGGTCTTTCTGAGAAATACAGAAATATATACGTCTACTTTATTTATAAATATTTCTCGTATTCACGGTTTGTGATATACTCTTTCCCTTGTTCAATATTCATGTATATAACAATGCCTTGAATAATATTTTTTCAGCAGACTGTTATAACGTTATATGAACAAAAGATTGTTCGGCATTTGCAGAAGCTATAGAATCAATTTTATCTAATGTTATAAGCAAGCAGAGTAGACTCTGGTGAGACGGATCCTCCGTCTACTTTGTTTGCAAAGACGTGAAAAGGCGTTTATCTGAGGGAAAGAGTTCAGCGCATAATTATAGCAGGTGTTTAGTTTATACCAATTGAAGTTTATTATAGACCGTTAGCCATTTCCCTCATATAAACGTGTTTTCACACATTTGCAAACAGAGATGACCCAGATCAGACGGTTCCTATTGGAGCCGTCTGATCAGGATCTACTCTGTTCGCTAACAATATTGGAAATATATTTTTCTTTACTTTCTAAAATGGCTACAATGTTTCACCTTCCATATTTCATTATAACTATTTTTACCATTAATATTCAGTGGGTATTGAAATTTGGAAGAAACTTATACAACAGGGAAAGGGTTAACACATGTGCGTTTCAGTCTTGCTGAGCTGATAAATCAAAAGAAGTCTAATTCAGAATTTTTAAAACAGGTGGTAGCTTAATTCACGGCAAGAGTAATGCAGAAAGCTCTAATGGGAGCTTTCTGCATTATGTTTGCCGTGAATTAAGCAAACAATCACTATTACTATTGCTATTACCGACTCATATGTTTATAAATTATATGGCCGCATTACCGTGATTACTAAGATATTCTAGACGTTTCGCTGATTTAGATATCCAAATGATCACAGAATATTCAATTTACTTGATTTAACTGTTGTCTGCACACTGATGTATCAAATTATAATTTTCATAAAAATATGGAAAATGAATAACGACGATTATTAAACAGTTTCCTTATATTAACCTTTCGCTTGCTATTCACGTCAATATACCTACCTGTAAATAGTGAAGACCCAGATGAGACAGCTCCTGCAGGAGCTGTCTCATCAGGGTCTGCACTATTTACAAGTTGATTGTGCAACCAGTGCACTCCACAGCAGTGATTGCACAGCGAAATACTTGTGCACAGTGAAGATATATGTAATTATACAAAAGGGCATGGGTAAAGAAGGAGAAATGTATTTTAAAATTCAGCAAGCGAAGGGTAAATTTTTCACGCATTTAAAAATAGAGAAGACCCAGATTAGACGGCTCCTGTAGGAGCCGACTTATTATGGTCTGATTTGTTTGATTATGAAACTATATACATGTAGACCTGATCCTACTTAATTTATCTAATCCAAAATTCCCCTCCCAAAATTACATTATAGAAAATAAGGCAATGAATATTTACCAAGTTATCAATATCTACATAAAGAATCACGAGGGAAGGGGTTAATTAAATAGCAGTACAGTAAAACCTCTCTATAACGACCATTAAATTACATCAAGTATTTTGCGTTAAAGGCTCGTTACAGCTTAAAGCAAGGTGAAAGTAAAACAGAACGCTCCTATAGGGGCGTTCTGTTTTACTTTCACTTTGCTTTAAGCAGCAGCCTGGCCTAAATACCAACTAATTAACGCAATAAGTGGCCGTTATAGTGAGATTTTACTGTATTAAAGATGAGTGAAATGCAATTTCTTCACTTATCTATTTCGTATTTAGCAATTGAAACAATATCTTACAGAGTTTTAAGAAGGAGAAGACGTTTAATATAATATTTTGCTAATAAATATTTTTCTTCATGTCTCCACCAAAAGCCATGTTATTCATACATGAGCACGAGTAGCCACTACTCTGGATTGTTGAAGAAATAAGACATGTACTTCTCTTAACTGAAACTCTGTAACCCTTTACTCATTGAATATTCATGACAGACTCTGTCCATTGTGACTATTTATATCTTTTCACCCCATGACTATTTATGTAAGAAATGATTATATCATGACTATTAATTAGATAATTGGTTAAAATAGCACATGAACACAGTGAATTTTGGCCATGACAGAAACTGTAGATTCATATAAATATTATTTTACACATTGCTACAAGCATGCTTGAATTGTAGTGTGATGTGGCGATGAACTGTATTGTTCAAGTCCTTGAATATAATTATATTCTGTTCTGTTCAATATTATTTTACAAGCAAACAAAGCAGACTGTCACCGGACGAATCCTACGGGAGCCATCTGATCTGGGTATACTCTGTTTGCAAAGGCGTAGAATTGTGTATTTATGGAGTAAATAGAGATATTACATCTGCGAACAGTTTGAATATGTTCGGCATCTCATCAAGCTCCAATATGTTTGGCACTTTAATTTTATTTGTTTTTAGAAAAAGAAAGATAAATCCACTTTGAGAACTACAGCAGCCTATAATTGGTTTACCACTATTTACTGTATGAACTGCTTCTGAGAACCTTCAATTCGCCTTACTGAAGATTGCAAGACCAAAATTCTCAAGTATCACATTGGTCAGATGCTTGAGAATGATCGCAATGAAAATCGCTAATACTCGAAATTATCACACACTCTAGTGAACAGCAGTCAAACATTTACTCCATAAATATTCATGTTAGAAGTAATTACATCAAGAACATAAAATTATTTTAATAGTGACATATGGACACGGTACTATCATACCTATATTAATTAATTAATTATAAATAGCAGACTCTGATCAGACGGTCTGACCTGGGTAAACTCTGTTTGCAAAGACGTGGAAATGCGTGTTTATGGAGTAAAGGGTCAAGACGATCGCTACTGCTAATGATCGCACAAGTTAGTGAACAGCCATTAAGGCTGCCTTTGTTAGAATAAAAGTATAGTTAGTTTTACATACGGCGTTTGAAACTTATACAGTAAAACCTCTCTATTACGACCAGTAAATTGTGTTAATTAGTTGGTATTTTGGGCTGGTGGTTGCTTAAAGCAAGGTGAAAGTAAAACATTAGAAATCCCTTTACTGCATAAATATTTGCAAACAATGTAGATCAAGATCGGATGGCTCCTGTAGGAGCAGTCTGATCAGGATCTGCCCTGTTTGATTATGATAGATATGATTGTACAATTTCTGCCATGGCCAAACATTAATGCGTTCCTGTATCATTATAAAGACTCATCTAGTGAATATTACTGATTTCATTATTTTGAATATTCATTGAGTAAAGGAGCTTGAGTAAGCGGGGCACCACATTTCAGTGTGTAAACCAATTTTTGTTAAATCATTCGGTAAAATAAGGAAATGAGATAAATACATACACAAGTCAATGACTAGAACTAAGAGATTGAGACAAAAAGTGAAGTCCCTGATCAGCCGCCGCCTTGAAAAGGCAGCGTCTGATCTGGGGTTGCACTATTTGTCGTGGTGCATTTTTGCGACATTGACGGTGAAATATTTGAGCGGGGCACCAGTACTAAGAGACGCACTGGGTACCTGTATAATGACAGTAATTTCTATTGTAAGTTGTAACAGAAGACGCTTTCTTATTACGGGAAGGTCTCTTCTCATGTCAGTTACTGTTTGTTTAAATGTTACATTTTCATTGTCTGTTGAAATATTTATACAATAAAATATTTTGTTAATATCGGGTTAGATTCTTTATTGCAGTTTAGTTAAGATGTTTTCCATCTATTATGAACTATGAACTATATATGGAAATTCATATTGTCTATTCGTGACAGTAAATCTAAAGTGTTTGATATTTCATTTTCAATATTCTGTCAGTTTTGTAAGATTTATTCTTTTTTCTTGATGCGATTGAAACAAAACCGGGAATCGAAACACATTTCTTATATTGTAAAGTTCGTTTGTTAATCAAAATGCAAATAAATCCAATTTTTTTCTTAAAGCAGTGTCGGGCTATCATATAGATTGAATAATATATACTTGATTTTTACAGATTTCTGCAATACTCGAAAATTCCCTTTTTCATTAGCCATTATAAAATTAACCATTCGCTTGCTATTCACGTCAATATAAATACCTGTAAATAGTGAAGACCCAGATGAGACAGCTCCTGCAGGAGCTGTCTCATCAAGGTCTGCACAATTTACAAGTTGATTGTGCAACCAGTGCATTCCAGAGCAGTGATTGCACAGCGAAATACTTGTACACAGTGAAGATATATGTAATTATACAACAGGGCATGGGTAAAGAAGGAGAAATGTATTTTAAAATTCAGCAAGAGAAGGGTTAATTTAATTCATAAGGTCGTGAATTCTTGTATAAATATGTCCGAGGTGAATGGTTAATAATGTTTCAGTGTTTAACCATTTAGTCCATGAATATTCATAACAGGAATTTTGACATCATAAATATTAATTGGATTATATTTTACAATGGCATATAGTCACTGGGCATTTTGACCCAGGCAGAAACTTTAGAAAAATGTCTACATCATACCATGCACCCTGTTCAGATGGCTCCTATAGGCGATCTGACTCTACTCTGTTTGCGAAGGAGTAGAAAGGCGTTTTTATGGAGGACAGGATTAACAGTATCTTATCTAGTGTCTAAGATAAAACAAAGGGTAATCCCAAAATGTTTACCAACCATAAGTGTTCTTGTGACGCGGTAGGCTTTTAACCCTTCGCTTGCTATTCACGTCAATATACCTACCTGTAAATAGTGAAGACCCAGATGAGACAGCTCCTGCAGGAGCTGTCTCATCAGGGTCTGCATTATTTACAAGTTGATTGTGCAACCAGTGCACTACACAGCGAAATACTTGTACACAGTGAAGATATAAGTAATTATACAACAATTCATGGGTAATGAAGGAGAAATGCGTTTTAAAATTCAGCAAGAGAAGGGTTAAACCGATGTCTTTGAGAATAGACATGGGAGTGGTTTACCTGCCGCGGCTGTTTAAAACATTTACCTGATAAATTTTCATGTAAGATATAATGACGCCATGCATATCAATTAAATTGACTTTTATAAGGACATATAAGCACAATATATTTTGGCCACGGCAGAAATTATAGATGCAGGACTATATTATGTCACATGCAAACAGAGCAGATCCTGATCAGACGGCTCCTATAAGAGCCGTCTTATCTGGGTCTTCTCTGTTTGTAAATGTGTAAAAAGGTGATTCATTCAGGCAAATGATTAATGCAGAACACTGTTCATTAGTTTTGTCCTTCGGTTTTTACTGACAATAAGTATTGTGTTAAATTATCGCTCCGAATGAACCATTTTCTTCATCAATATTTATTTAAAAGGTCATTCTTGCACGAATATTTATGGACTAGATAGCTATAATTTCAAATCAGCGACAAAAAATGGCTGTGACAGAAACTTGATAATCAGATCTTTATTATTCCATATAGAGCAAACAGATCAGACCCTGGTCAGACAGCTCCTGCAGCAGCTGTATGATTTGGACATTCTCTGTTTGCATAGGTGCCAACAGTTACTGCCTATATCAGGAAAAAATGGGTAACGTAAAGTCGCCTGTCTCGGTTTTACACTCTAAAGTTTCTACCTCATTGTTTCAAAGCAGTATAATCAGTATAGCAGGATGACAAAGAGTACCTCGACGTCTCACATGAATCACATGTGATCACTTATTGACACAGACAAAGAAAATGTTACAACATGTCCGATCAATTTTGACCGTAAGATCGTGAATTTAATGCCGTCAGTGTCATAATTATAACTCGTCTGCTAAGATTATCGTCAGGTATCTTCATTTTCTTACAAAAAGACTTAACCCTTTCACCGCCGAAGTCGAAAAAATGCGCCACGATAAATGTAGCAGTCCCAGATCAGACGCCGCCTTTTCAAGGCGGTGTCTGATCAGGGACTTCACTTTTTGTCTCAATCTCTATTTCTATATCTGTGCTTTATTCCTTTGAAATTTGCATTTATTTATCTCATTTCCTTACTTTACCGAATGATTTAACAAATTTGGTTCACAGACAAATCAAATTGTATACCAAGCACATTTTTTCGTCGGCAAACCTTGTTTTCTAATTCCGATTTCAAAACAGGCTTGCTCCCATCTCCACCAAAGCCGTAATCAGAGTTCAAACAGTGTGGATCCTGATACGATATATCAATATCACTTTACGTTTTATTCAATGTCGCCATGAGTACATTTCAAACTATAAATGCAGACTTTATTATAAACTTCATTAACCCATTCGCTGCCAATGCCGGATCTGTGATTACCTATGCAAACAGTTTGGATCCAGATGAGACGCCGAGTAACTCGGCGTCTCATCAGGATCCAAACTGTTTGTTACTGTTACTATGTTTTTGAAACAAAATTGAAGAAAATAAAAAAAAAAATGAAAATGTGTAGTAGACGACAAAGTTAGCAGACAACAGAGTTTGGCAGCGAAAGGGTTAATGACAAACATATCCTCACTCCCCAATAAACCTAAATGCGAACTCATTGGCGTTTGCAAACAGGTTAACACGCTATAGGTAAAATTGAGAAAACACAGAGCTACAGATAAAGGTGCGTACAGAAATACTAAATCGTCATTTCGCCACCAAACCTTGTACTGTGACCACTCTTTAGAATCGTCTCTTCGAGACAAGTCTAAAGAATGGTCACATTATGGGGTTTGGTGCAGAAATATTAATTATTAATGAAAGTGTTTAAATTTACGCATCTTATCTGGACCTCTGATTAACGGTTGCAAAAATACCCTCATTGATAAGCAGTATCCGGTCAACAAACATTTAACACTACCAGTTCACTCCATAGAGACGCCAAACATTTAACACTAACGGTTTACTCCATAGAGACGCCAGACATTAAACATTAACGATCTCAACCCTTTTCTCAATAGAGACGCCAGACATTTAACACTAACGGTTTACTCCAGAGAGACGCCAGACATTTAACATTAACGATCTTAACCCTTTTCTCAATAGAGACGCCAAACATTTAACACTAACGGTTTACTCCAGAGAGACGCCAGACATTTAACATTAACGGTTTACTCCAGCGAGACGCCAAATAGTTAACACTAACGGTTTACTCCAGAGAGACGCCAAATAGTTAACACTTAATATTAACCCTTTACTGTATAGAGACGCCAAACAATAGCAACCGACCTAGTGTCAGCTTGGAAAACATGCTGGCATAAATATGCATGACCATTCCAAGGCTCCAGAAGACATTTAATGCCAATAAAAGGCAGACAAAGGAAGAATGACACCGTCGGTCATGGAAATGGTTTAGAGGTTTAATTTGTAATACAACGTCCTATCGTTGTATCAATTGGAAACGTGTATCACTTTATTTGATAGAAATGTCTTTTTACGCCTTTGCAAACAGAGAAGACCCAAATTTAAGTCTGCTCTGTTTGCGGAAGAATATATATAGATCTAATTCTACAGTTTCTGCCATAGCGAAAACATTTGAGTCAGATACCATCATAAAATGCAGCTAATAAATATTCACGACGTCCTTACTTCAGACATGAATATTCATGAGGTAAATGGTTAATGCAAATCAAATTGTTGATTTTTTCTGTCATATTAAGCCTTCAATTAGGATTAAAATGGCAAGTAATGACATCGTTAATATTAATTAAATGCTTTATAGGACGGCGTCTGATCTTGGTCTACTATGTTTGCGAAGGTTTTAATATGTGTATCTATGAAGTGAAGATTTAATAAAACAATCAACACATATTCAAAGTAAATGTTACTTTAGCTTTTCAAGGGTTACGCTAATTGATACCAGATCAATCCTCATTGTTTCAGTTGAACACAATAGCTTTGTCTCAGGCTATTATCGTTAAGTATACTCGGCGCATGCGCATTCTAATCAACCAATAGCATGCGCGTTTAATAGAATGTTCTTCAATAAATACGAACGTTCTCGGCGGTGATAAGTACTTTGAACACCAGGTATGCTAGGAAATGCACTGACAGCAGTTTAACCGCAAAGGAATAGAAACGATGTTGTCCTTGACTACCGGCTCAACAAACTCATTCTGGAAATATGCCATTGTAAGTGTCGCTTTATGTGAAATTCTAGTTTTCTTTATTTTCATTGTTTTGGGTTTCGCATTTACTTAAAGCATTTAAAAAAGAAACAAATCAGACACGAACGTTTGTCTCTGCATTTGTAGTACATGTACTATATCAAATTTTCTGGAATATTATCTTGTATAGGTGTTTAACAATGAAATATGTATGAATTATTAGAAAGATTGCTTCGATGAATATGCAAGTTTAGCCAATAATATTTCAAAATAAATGCCGAATTTGTTGGACACCACCATACTCTATATATTCTTTCTAAAACTAAACTGATATAATAACAACTAGCTAAATAGTTGAGAGTTGAGTGCCAGAATGTAGCAATTATATTATTAAAGTTTTATAAGTATTTAAATATTTTGTTTGCGCTTAATTCTGGAAATGTTTTATACAACATCGAGAGAACCGGGCGTATGCTTTAATCTTTACTTTACGGATATCTGTGCGATATATCGAGGGCTTGGTGCAAAACTATTCTAACTCCTTCACAAAGTGAAGGAGTTAGAAAAGTTTTGCACCAAGCCCTCGATATTATAATGACTATTGATATTAATTAGCTGATGTTTTTAAATTGCATTATAAACAAGGGAAGTTTTACTACTACAGTAGAAATAAATATAAGCAAACAGAGCAGACTTTGGTCAGATGTCTCCTACAGGAACTGCCTGATCTGAATCTACTATGTTTGTAAACGTGTCAAAAGACGAATATATGAGGTAAATTGCTAACAGAAGAATTTGATAGATTTTGATAGAGTCCAGTTCAGCTCAGTATTCATACAAGCATATGATATTTATCAAATCTACTGAAGAAACTCTCCATAACGACAACTAAATAAACGCTAGGCTCTGTAAAAATAGGTGTTGGGACAAACGTAATACAGAAATCTGCATGGGGGAATATATACCTTTGTTCCACAGCTATCTTAACCCATTTCCTCATATTGACGCCTTTAACGCCTCTGCAAAAGTCGCCTGTTGAAACCATTGTGATAAATGGAACATTTGCTCCCACAGGAGCAAATGCTTTATTTATTACAATGGTTTCAAACTACAAGTTTCTAAATGTTTTCCTTTTCTCTAATAAATGCTCCTTTCGGTAAATTTATTCAAAGTGGTTGGATCTAAAAATAGCTTATGAGGTAATGGGTTAACATTTTACTTTATTTATACGTTTTAACCCCTTTGCAGAGAAGACCATGAATAGACCGCCGTCTGATCTGGGTCTGTCCTATTTGCTTATAAAATAATAAAGATACGAGTTGTCAGTATCTCCAATCGCCAAAACTTATCATGTTCATATGCCATAATTGAAATAAGCTCATTTATCGTCATACAATTATTATTTCTTGAACGAATATTTATGAGCTAAATGTTTAGATATCCACCCATCTGGTGGCTGTTGTAATGATGAGAGTTATACTATATAATTATATATACAGTGCTCCCTCCATACAACGACCCTCTCAATAACGATTCCCTCCTTACAACAACGCATGTCACTGTTTCCGAAACAACAAGGCTCCAGAAACATTTTTTTCCATCGTATTTTATTTATGCCTCCATCAAACCCCATGTTGTGACCACTCTTTAGAATCGTCACTTTGTGACGATTCTAAAGCGTGGTCACAAAATAGGGTTTGATGGAGGCATAACGGTTTTAGTTCTCGAAATACACCTTATCTGTTCTATAGTTCTACATTTATTATTTCTCTGTACTGTGACATTAAGCATTTATCCGTGTTGTCTTATATGAAACAGTGTTTACACGACTCACTAGTAGATATGAATAAAAGTTTTTTAAAGTTGGTTCCTGCTTAATGAGCAACAAAAGAAAAGAATATTTTCATATATATTTAGTTTTGTTTGTTAAAAAGGCATATTTAAAGTAGCACATAGTTTGGATTCTGGTTCGGACGCCGAGTAACTCGGTGTAACATCTGACCACGGGGTTTAAACCTTGAGTCTGAGATCATTCTCGAGCATCTGATTGGTCAGATTCTGAGCTCGCTCAGATACTTGAGAATCATTTCATACTCAGACTCATAATGAGGGTTTGGTGCAAAACTATTGTAACACCTTCACTTTGTGAAGGAGTTACAATAGTTTTGCACCAAGCCCTCGATAAGTTTTATAACCATGGATACAGGACTTAAATCAAATTCGCCATTAGAAGCGAAATAGTACAGTGTCGCTACTACTTTCGTCCTGCATCAACCTACCACCTGTCAGAGAATTGGAGTATAATAGTAGAGTAAAATCTTGCTGGTCGGAAACCCGCTGGTCTGAACGATTAGTAACAAACTTACGCAAGTGGTTTCTTAATATAGCGTGAAAGTAAAACAGAGAGCACACAGAGACATGCAATAAGCTTTCACCTGGCTAAAAGAACGACACTTATAGTTCACCGTTCACGTTAGCGATTTCATGTCCATTTCTGACATTTGCTGTTTATATCATTACAGGTGGTGCCTGCGAAGTATGTGTTATTCAACAAGATGATCTCAGTTTTGTTTAGCCTATTACTGCTGGCAGATGTTTATGCAAAAGACTTATCAAACACAGCGACCAAGCCCGAAAACAGCCAAATAAAGATTCATCCCACGCGCCTATCTTCGGTGACACCCAGCAGCATATCACATAGCGATTCACAACATTCAGAAATTCAGAAAAACAAACATTATTTTACTGTGCCATCAAGTTCGACAGTGGCAATCCCGACCTTATCATTTTCCGAAACTTCAGGAAACAGCAATATAAACTTAAACAGAAGAATCAATCGTCGCCTAAGACACAGTAGACACGTGTCACACAAGCATCATCATACGAGGTTAGTTCGTCGGTCGTGTCAGACCAAATCATTGTATGCGTACAAGGCACACGCTACAGATATGTTTGGCGATGACGTTCAGATTTATCCGTATATTCATATTGGGAGTCTCTCCATTGACCAGTATTTCCTCGAGTCTTTCTGTGATCAAGAAAAATGTGAATGTTCTGGCATTGACAGTACACTGTACACGTCCTCGTGTGAAACAGATCACACCTTTACCTACGCAAGAGTGGTGAAGAACGGGGAGATTGGCTGGACCCACATCAAGATACGGTCTGGGTGCAGCTGCAAGATACATAAGGTGACATCTGCGGGACATGTTAACATTGTTGACTTGATTTAAATTAAAGATAACACAAATTTCCAGATGCAATATGCTTGTAATAACTCGGTGAAGGCAATATGATAAAGACACATTGCATTATTTGAACAACTTAAATGCGTTCATCCAACTGTTTTTTATCAACAGCATAAACGTTTGTTTAGAAAGTAAACGGAAACTAGATGATCTGTAGATTATTTAAATCAACCTTATTTTTTATTTTATTTCGTCACTGTTGAATACCAAGAAACATTTGTGTTATCTTTTCCATCTGATATACATACTTATATTAATTCTGGCAACCTGTCTCTCATTTTCAATCAGATTGGATTCAGCTGAGACGCCGTACACCTCGACGTCTTAATATTATGTTCTAAGCTGTAGTTTAAATCAATAGTTTCGCAATAGATTGAATGACTCGGACGAGGTGAGCATCACTCCAGATCCAATTTTGAACGGACATTGTTTACAGTGGGAAAAGGGTTAGGCCGTAAAGTGGAAGGTGGCCAGTCATACAACAACATTATCAACATAAATAAGTAAAACAAGGTCATTCATTTGTAAAGAGGCACGAGATATATAGAAACAAATCGAATTTTATAATACAAAAAGCCGTATGTACGTGATGGAAATGATATGTACATACAAAAGCGGACAAAATCAGTCATCGTGCATTCAGGTACATGACTTCAAGATCATATTTCATATCATTATAAATCAAATATTAGTTGAGTTTAATTACATTGAAGGATTTTGAAAGATGTCAATATATATTGTGGAAAGGTAATCTGTAAAACTATTGAAATAAAACTGCTGTTGGCCCTTTTTATGAAACATCCCCGAACATCTTACACCGTAAGAAATATTTGTGAATTAAGTATAACGGTTTACATTGCGTTTTGTATTTTCTGGTTCTAGAACTAAATATTATTTCGATATCACGGACACATATGGAACCAGTCGCAACACCTCGAGGAACCAACCGGTCTCAAGTAGTTATGATTGGTACGGAACTAAAAAGTACTCGACTATTTTGGCCACATCGATACTTGCCCATCAAATTTAAGTAACTGTTTGTGATTTTTTGTAAGTTCGTTCAACACTCTAGCACGCTTCGCTAAACAAACTTTAAAACTAGTCAGTGTGGTTTTTTGTACTAGACAGTAATGAGGATACTTATATCATCTTTTTGTTTGAATATGGTACAACGCTATTACTTGCATGCTGCTGGAGAATAGATTTATTTCTTTTTATCTGGGCAAGGGTAAAACAGAATGCAAGTGCATTTCTCTTGACAAATAAAACATTAGTATTTAGACATGCTGTATTAATATTTATTATTTCAGCAACTTTGTTGATATTTATTAAATCCATGTTACCGATCTCCATCCGTTAATAAAATCATAAAAACCTTACAAGACTTGTCTTTGTCTCAAATAAAACTTGACGAGTATTCCAATGTTGTCTAATCTATGGATAAATTCGCACCATTAGCGAGACTGATACCATGATATGACCCACCTAGCCCTCAGTCAATAGAACGCCTTTTGATGCTTTTGTAAACAGAGAAAACACAGATCAGAAGGTCCTTTATGGGCCATCCGATCCAGGTCTACTATGTTTACCTTTGGGATTATGTAATCTGATTCTACGGTTTCGGGTATGTCCACAATTCCCTATCCCCATGTGTAACTTACAGTTTTGCACTTTTAATAACTGCTCATTAAAACTGAGTCCGAACTTTTCTCTCTTTATATTCTAAGGATATCATACTTTCAGAACTTTAACCATTCTCTTGCTGAATTTTAAAATGCATTTCTCCTTCTTTACCCATTCCCTGTTGTACAATTACATATATCTTCACTGTGTACAAGTATTTCGCTATGCAATCACTGCTGTGGAGTGCACTCGTTACACAATCAACTTGTAAATAGTGCAGACCCTGATGAGACAGCTCCTGCAGGAGCTGTCTCATCTGGGTCTTCACTATTTACAGGTAAGTATATTGACGTGAATAGCAAGCGAAGGGTTAATACAATCCAATAAATTAAATATCGATTATGCAATTACTTTTTTACATATGAATCCATGAAGTAAAGGGTTAATATTAAATACTATTGTTTCAGACTTTTGATCCTGAAAAGATATACTCGTATACCATGTGTACACTGGGCTAACTCTAGGGCACATCGGGACATGCACCTTTTGTCTGATAAAAGCATGGATTATTCCAATGCACTGCTTGCATTGCATAGATAAACACCACGGAATTTGTGTTTTGAACGCACCTTGTTTGTGCAAGCAAAACAATCCTATATGTGTGTGTGTATTACAGTGAATAGAAACATGTAAACTAAAGAGGCCGGTCAATAAATGAATTATACAGAAATAGCTTCAGTACAGCTCCATTACAGATTGGTTTTAACCGGTCAGAGTTATTATTAGTTTCGTTCGTCATCTGATGCTCAGACAAATGCAGCTAAACACAGTGAAATATTTTATCCTTCCCTTTTTGTACATTTATTGTTTACGGGATTATCGCACATTGGAGCAAAGACAACTTAAACCCATAACCCCATAGGCTAATTTTAGATTTTAGAATAAATCTACCGAAAAGGAGCATTAACTAGAGAAAAGGAATATTTTAGAATTTTGCAGTTTGAAACCATGGTGATAAATAGAGCAATTTCTCATATAGGAGCAAATGCTCTATTTATCACAATGGTTTCTCAAAGTGACTTTTACAGAGTCGTCAAAAGTCGTCAATATGAGGGAATGGGTTAACACCAGAATGGGAGTTACTGCTTAATAACGCTATAAATTATTGACAAACAATTTAGGTACGTGCAGTACTTTTGATAATGTTTTGATGTAAAACGAATATAACGTTCCGTAGTAAATGTAACTGTATGACATGCCATTTGAATATACATGTAGTAATGAAACTAATACTTGCGGGTCACGTTGAAAGCGTACGATTTGATCGTTAAAACAATTCAAACAAGAGTGCCAATGGGCACAATATACGCCCGTTGATGCCTTGTTCAACATAAAATGAGGTGAACATATTTGCTAAACGCAAATTCAAAGTCCTTTTGTGACCTTGGATATACATACTGGGACACACCCATGTTAATGTCCAGATAAACATTGTGGTGTAATTTGAGAAGGATCCACCAAGCAGAATTTGAGTTAGAGATGTTACAGACAGACAGACAGACAAAAGGCAGACGGACAGACAGTGCCATTCCATAATACGTCCTGTTTTTTTGTTTTCAAACAGATGAAACTTGCGATGGTAGACAAGTGTTTCAAGTTTCAAGGCTTTATCTCAATGGTTGGACTTTAAAAAACACGTTAACCAAAAAGTCTAGATTAAAAGGGCCATAATTCTGTTTAAATGCTTGACAAAGTTATTTACTCTTGCCTACAGATAAAGCTTGTGATGGTGAACAAGTGTTGTAGGTATCAAAGATTTATCTCAAAGGGTTATGTAAATAGGTGGACTTTAACAACAAAACTTAACAAAACATTCTAAGTTAAAAAGGGTCACAGTTATGTCAAAATGCTTGACAGTGTTATGTATGCTTGTGATGGTGAACAAGTGTTCCAGGATTCAAAGCTTTACCTCCAAGGGTTATATAAATAAGTGGACTTACAAAAATGTGTTCCACATTAATTGAGGTTAACAAATTTGCTTAACGCAGATGCTTAACGCAAGTTCTAAGTTCAATTTTACGACCTTGACCTTGAATATACATACCGGGACACACCCATGCTACTGTTGCGTGTCAAGATAAATATTGTCGTGAAATTTGAGAAGGATTTGCCAAATAGAATATGAGTTAGAGATGTGACAAACAGACATACATTTAACATATTTGCTAAACGCAAATGCTAAACGCACATCCTGAATCCGATTTTGAGACCTTTA
The DNA here is from genome assembly GCA_963576725.1 of Azorinus chamasolen. NCBI lineage: Eukaryota > Metazoa > Mollusca > Bivalvia > Cardiida > Solecurtidae > Azorinus > Azorinus chamasolen. The sequence continues at coordinate 41,414,683 of OY755237.1, forward strand.
CCTTGGATATACGTACTGGCACTAAACATGCTACTGTAGCATGTCCAGATAGATATTGTGATGAAATTTTAGAAGGACCCACCAAGCAGAACAACTTGAGTTATAGATGTTACAGACAGACGGACGGACAGACTGAAAGACGGACAGACACACACACAGCATCATACCATAATACATTCCGGTTTTATGGGGTTTCCATCACGTTTAAACACATTGAATGTCAGACTATACGTATCTGTAACGATTATGTTGTTATTTAGTAGCAATATGCATATGACTTTGAGAAGGACACGATTTGTCTGGTTCATTTTGTGTGAATTTATCAGAACGTGATGGATCAGGTTTGCCATCGTTTCGTAGAACTACAACAGTATACACTTTGTATGTCTTTAAGCTGGTAGTTGTTTAATGCGGGGCGAAGGTAATGCAAAAAGCTCATAAGGAGAGGTCTTTAATAACTTTGGTCCTGGCGGGAACAAACGGCATACTAAATGACTACTGTGATACAACGGGTACTCTAGTACTTTAATAACCGCTCATGAACAGACTCAATTAAACAGAATCTGGTCATATTTTATGGATAACTCTTGTCTTATGTGACCTGTTCTATGAATAATAAAATATTGGTAAAATCCGGCGTATACATGGGATATACACCAATTGACCATCGTCTGCATCTGCTCTTTTTGTATCTAACTTGTCGAATCATGTCCATTATAATTACACGCGGTTGCAGATCTTCATCACACAATCTGCGACCCGACTCGCGAACAGAATGGAGCCAAATGAAACGCTTAGTAACTCAGAAGAATATTAAAGGAATTGAGAAGCACAGAACAAAATATAAACACAAGGAAAACGCAATATGCACTTGCAATACTCAAACAACTTCATGAACACCCTTAATAAAACCGAGACTGCAATTTTCTCTTTTGGTATTTCTACTTTTGCTTTCGAAGGATCATCCACTTTCAGAATATTTGCCCTATTTTTAGACAACGTTATGCCTTAAATCAGTTAAGCAGATGGATATGTTCTCTAAATGATCAATGGATTTTGAAAGACGGAGATCCTTCTAAACCAAATATATATAGTTACGGGTAAACTCTATTCAAACATTTAAATTTCTATCAATGATCTATAAAACAAATATTGTGGACACCAGATCAACTATAGTTGTGACTGGCGGGCTATGGGTTAACCATTTACTCAGTTGTTTACTAATGTAATTTGACTGATATGTTTTTTATTTTCTAAAGTAGCGTATTTAATTATAACTATTTTGTCCATGAGTATTGACTTGTAGGTATTGAAGTTTCGTGTAAGAACAGAATATGGAAAGGACTAAGAGACAATTTAGATCTAATTCTACAGTTTCTACGATTGCTTAACATTCCTGTATTGATATAAGGTAATAACAAATAATGTTTTCAATATTCACAGTGGCGTTAGTTCTTACATGACTATTCATGTAGCAGATAGTACACGTTAATACAATATTTAAATGTTCAATAAATGATTACAAAATAACTGCAGCCGTTACATGGTTGTCATAAATAAAATGACAGCAACGGACCTAGTGTCAGCTCAGTAGAGGGGGAAGAATGACACCATCGGTCAGCGAAATGGTTTATTCTAAAAAGCGCAAAGTAGAATTGGACATTTAGAGGTTCATTTTGCAATACAACGCTCTGTTGAGGTGTCAAGTGGAAACGTGTATCACTTTATCAGATAGAAATGTCTTTTCACGCCTTTGCAAATAGAGAAGACTCCAATTAAGATCTGCTCTTTTTGCTTATGACTTTTTATAGCATAGTTCTGATTCTACTGTTTCTGCCAAAGCAAAAACATGTATACTACATATACAATTGTAAAGTGCAACGAATACATATGCACGATGTCCTTACTTCTGACATGGAGGTAAATGGGTAATACAAATCAAATTGTCGGTATTTTTTCTGTCATCTTCAGCCCTCAATTAGGATTAAAATGGCAAGTAATAACATCGTTAATATTAATTACATGCTTTATAGAACGGCGTCTGGTCTGGGTCTACTATGTTTGCAAAGGTTTTAATATATGTATCTATGGAGTGAAGGGTTAATAAAACAATCAACAAATATTCAAAGTAAATGTTACTTTAGTATTTCAAGGGTTGCGCTAATTGATACCAAACCAATCATCATTGTTTCAGTTGAACATAATAGCTTTGTCTCATGTCATTGTCGTTAAGGTAACAACTCGACGCATGTGCATTGTAATCAACCAATAACATGCGTGTTTAATAGAATTTTCTTCAATAAATACGAACGTTCTGGATTGTGATAAGTAGTTTGAAAATCTGTGACAACACCAGGTATGTTAGGAAATGCGCTGACTGCAGCTTAACTTCAAAGGAATAGAAACGATGGTGTCCTTGACTACCTGTGCAACAAACTCATTCTGGAAGTATTCCATCGTAAGTATCACTTTTTATGAAATTCTTGTTTTCCTTATTCTCATTGTTTTGCTTTTTGGCACTTATTTAAGACATTTAATAAAGAAAGCATTCAGACACGAAAGTTTACTTCTACAGTTGTACTACATATATAATGGTAAAGTTTGCAGTATATATCTTGTATATATGTTTAACAGTAAAATATGTATGAATTATTACAAACAAGTCTTCGATGAATAATAATATTTCAAAATGAATGCGACATTACTGGATACCACTGAACTCTATATTTATTTTTTATAAAGCGAAACTAATATAGTTACCGCCAGCTAAATAATCGAGAGTTGAGTGCAGGAATGTAGCAAATGCATTCTTACAGTTTTATAAGTATTTAAATTTTGCACTTTACCCTGAAAATAGTTTATATAACATCGATTGAACCGGTTGAATGATTTAATCATTATTCTACGAATATCCATGTGAGAAATACTGAATATGGATATCAAGTAGCTGATTTTTAAATTGCTTTATGAATAAGCAAACCGAGCAGATACTGACCAGAGGTCTCCTACCTCTCTATAACGGCCACTAAATTGTGTTAATTAGTTGATATTTAGGGAAGGTAGCTGCTTAAAGCAAGGTAAAAGTAAAACAGAACGCTCCTATAGGAGCGTTCTGTTTTCCTTTCACCTCGCTTTAAGCAGCCACCTGCCTTTAACACAAAATACTTGATTTAATGTAGTGGCCGTTATAGAGAGGTTTTACTATAATTATGTATGCTCAATATCAACCATATTCTGAGTTTACATCTAGTATTTCTCTGCACTATGGCATTAACCATTTTTTACAATTGTCTTAAATAAAAGAGTGTTGCTTATACGAGTGACTAGAAAATATAAAAAAAATAATTCAAAATTGGTGCCTGCTTCATGCACAACAAAAGAAATATATTTAGTTTAAATATTCCCTGCGAAGTTTTGTCCTCTGTTTTAGTTTTGTTTTTATCTTAATATATATTTCCTTTTGTTTGTTTCAAAAAAGCATATGTACAGTAACACACGGTTTGGATTCTGATGGGACCGTCAGAGGATTAAAGTATAGTAGTAGAGTAAACATCGCCACTTGCCAGAACGATTAGTGAAAAGGAATCAAAACTCTATTTAGGCATGTGGTTGCTTATATAGCGTGAAAGTAAACCAGAAACACACAGAGATGCTTTCTGTATGACTTTCATCCTGCAATAAGCTTAAATCACCTGGCTAAAAGACCGACAATGATAGTTAGTGGACTGTTTAAGTTATCGATTTTATGTACATTTCTGACATATGCTGTGTATTTACTTACAGATGGTGCCTGCGAAGTATATGCTATTCAACAATATGGTCTCACTTATGTTTAGCCTATTACTGCTGGCAGATGTTTATGCAGAAGACTTATCAAACACAGCGACCAAGCCCGAAAACAGTCAAATAAAGATTCACCCCACTCAGCTGTCTTCGGTGACACCCAGCAGCAACTCACATAGCGATTCACAACATTCAGGAATTAAAATCAAACTTCATTTAACAAGTTCGACAGTGGCAAGTCCGACCATACCATTAACCGAAACTTCCGAAAACAGCAATATAAACTTAAACAAAAAGGTTCAAAGCAGAAGAATCAATCGTCGACACAGTAGACACGTATCACACAAGCATCATCATACGAGGTTAGTTCGTCGGTCGTGTCAGACTAAGTCACTGTATGCGTACAAGGCACACGCTACAGATATGTTTGGCGATGACGTTCAGGTTTATCCATATATTCATATTGGGAGTCTCTCCATTGACCAGTATTTCTTCGAGTCTTTCTGTGATCAAGAAAAATGTGAATGTTCTGGCATTGACAGTACACTGTACACGTCCTCATGTGAAACAGATCACACCTTTACCTACGCAAGAGTGGTGAAGAACGGGGAGATTGGCTGGACCCACATCAAGATACGGTCTGGGTGCAGCTGCAAGATACATAAGGTGGCATCTGCGGGACATGTTAACATTGTTGACTTGATTTAAAATAAAAGATAACACGTATTTCCAAATGCAATTTGCTTGTAACAACTTGGTGAAGGTGATATGATCAAGACACGTTGCAATATTTGAGAAATCTTTAATTAATTCATTCAACTGTATGCTTTATTGCAACAGCATAAACATTGGATCCAGCTGAGACGCCGCACGCCTCGGTGTCTTATTATGTTCCAAGCCGTTTGCCAATCAACCAATGGTTTCGCAATAGATTGAATGACTCGGATGAGCTGATCCTTACACCAGATCCATTTTTAACCCTTCGCTTGCTGAATTTTAAAAGACATTTCTTCTTCTTTACCCATGCCCTGTTGTATAATTACATATATCTTCACCGTGTACAAGTCTTTCACTGTGCAATCACTGCTGTGGAGTGCACTGGTTGCGCAATCAACTTGTAAATAGTGCAGACCCTGATGAGACAGCTCCTGCAGGAGCTGTCTCATCTGGGTCTTCACTATTTACAGGTACGTATATTGACGTGAATAGCAAGCGAAGGGTTAACGGACATCGTTTACAGTGGGAAAATTGTTAGGCCGTAAAGTGGAAGGAGGCCAGTCATACAATAGCACTATCAGCATAAATAAGTAAAACAAGGTCATTCATTTGTAAAGAGGCACGAGATATATAGAAACAAATCGACTTTTACAATACAAAAACAGTATATGTGTGATGAAAATGATATATACATACAAAGGCGGATAAAATCACTAATCGTGTATACAGGTACACGACTTCACGCTCATCTTTCATATTATTATAAATCAAATAACAGTTGAGTTTAATTACATTGAAGGATATTGAAAGATGTGATTACACGTATATATTGTTGAAAGGTAATCTGTTTAGAAATTACGCAATCTTTGTGTAACAAACTATTGAAATAATACTGTTTGGTCCATTTGATGAAAAATCCCTGAACAACTTACACCGTATGAAATGTTTGTGAATTAAGTATAACGGTTTACACTGCCTTTTGTATTTTCTGGTTCTAGAACTAAATATTATTTCGTTATCACGAACACATTAGGAACCAGTCGCAACACTTCGGGGAACCAAACGGGCCTCCAAGTAGTAATGATTGATTCGGTAAAAAACCCTCGAATATCTCGGTCGCACCGATACTTGACCATCAAACTGTTTGTGACTATTTGTAAGTTCGTTCAACACTCTAGCACGTTTTGTTAAGCAAACTACACTTTTATTTCCTTTTAAGAAGACTTATAAACCACGGCATTTACTTATACATTACCTCAGCCTCTTCGCAGTCCAGTGTTGTGAGATATTAACTCTTTAAATGCGGGAAATAAACGAAATGTCATTTACAGTGTAGATGCAGATAACAGGGTCCATGCTTATAAAACGTTTAGTTGAGTCTGAGTTCGTTCTCAAGTTTTTGATTGGTCAGATTTGAGCCTTTGGCTCAAATCTGACCAATCAAAAGCTTGAGAACTCAAATCTGACCAATCAAATGCTTGAGAACGAAACTCAGACTCAACTGAAAGCTTTATAAGCATGGACCCAGGTCTCCTAATCTCCAGTTGCACCGTTTGTCATCCATATGCCTCTCGAATTTTATCCATTTCATACTGTTTAGACTCTACCAATATACAATGACGGACTATTCAGCGTTGAAATGGTTAAATCTACAAGTAGTTTACAGTTTGATGAGACGACGTACAGGTAGGCGTCTCATCAAGATATAAACTGTTTAAGATCTTTGATATTGGATGCTTTTATACAGATATGAAAGAAATAGTAACTTCGATACCTGATGCAGATGCCCAACAAATCTGTTTCTCATTCACAATTTCATACTAATTTTGTTTTCGTATTTCATTCTGAATATTGAGTATTGACTATAATACGAGCCAGTTTGGTTTATTGTACTAGACAGTGATGCGGATTCCAATATACAATGTAATATCTTTGTTTGCACATAGTACAAAGCTATTACTTGCACGCTGCGGGAGAATCGATTTGGGTTTTTTATCTAGGCAAGGGTAAAACAGAATGCAAGTAAATTTCTATTGACAAATAAAAACATAAGTATTAAGTATTAATAAGTATTAAGTATTATTATCTATTAACCCTTCGCTTGCTGAATTTTAAAATACATTTCTCCTTCTTTACCCATGCCCTGTTATATAATTACATATATCTTCATTGTGTACAAATATTTCGCTGTGCAATCACTGCTGTGGAGTGCACTGGTTGCACAATCAACTTGTAAATAGTGAAGACCCTGATGAGACAGCTCCTGCAGGAGCTGTCTCATCTGGGTCTTCACTATTTACAGGTAGGTATATTGACGTGAATATCAAGCGTAGTGTTAATATTTATTGAATTCATGTTACCGATCTCCATCCGTTAATAAAATCATAAAAACCTTACAAGACTGGTTTGTCTTTGTCTCAAATAAAACTTGACGAGTACTCTAACGTTGTCTAAACTATAGATTAGTTCGCACCATTGATACCATGACTGATACCATGAGATGACCCACCTAGCCCTCAGTCCATAAAACGCCTTTTGGTGCTTTTGTAAACAGATAATACACAGATCTGAAGGTCCTTTAGGCACCCTCTGATCAGGGTATACTCTGTTTACCTTTGGAATACATAGATCTGATTCTATAGTTTCGGTCATGTCCACACTTTCCCATCCTCATGTGCAACTTACAAACAAAACCGAGTCTGCAATTTCCTCTTTTTGCATTGCTGATATTGCTTCCGAATGATCTCCTACTTTCAGAACGTATGTACTTCACAACATTCGAAACATAAGGTGTTAAGTGCTTATATGGCGGTTGTAAAAAGTCTCCTCGTACCCAATTCTCTGTGTTGTTATATTTTCTGGACCTTCGGGACCACTAGTTTTGATGCTATTAGTTTTGAAAATTGAATACCGCTTAAACCGGAACTAGGTGGCATGAGTAATGTTGCACTATTAAAACCGAGTCTGCACTTTTCTCTTATTGCATTGATGCTTTTGCTTTCTAAGGATCTCCTACTTTCAGACATTTAATACAATCCAGACTTTTGATCCTGAAAAGATATACTCGTATACCATGTGTACACTGATAAATGGCTAACTCTAGGGAACATCGGGACATGCACCTTTTGACTGATAAGTACATGGTTGATTTCAATGTTTGTTTGTGTTGATTAACGTCCGTTTCTGCTCACCATGGGCTAATTGGACGCCTCAGAGAGAGGGGAGAGGATACAGAGAAACCCGGGCGCGATGCCCTACTCCTTATTATCGACTGAGTTTCTCTGGTTCTTTAAGATGCCCAGTGTAAAGCACTGATACATCGGACCTTGGTTTATAGTCTCGTCCGAAGGACTTGGTCCGGCGGGAGATCGAACCCATGACCCCTGGTATTGCAGTCGAGCGCGTTAGCCACACGACCACGTCCGCCGGTACTTCAATGTAATTTCAATGTACTGCTTGCCTTCCATGGAAAAACACCACGGACTTTGTGTTTTGAACACTCATTGTTTGACCAAACTGAGTAAACCTATATTTATGAACAATACAGTGACTAGAAGCATGTAAGTACAAGACACAGGTCAATTACTGAATTACAGTAAAAACCCTCTAATGCGACCACCAAAACATGTCTAATTCTGGATGTTAAAGGAATGTGGTAGCTTAATGCAGGATGAAAGTTATGCAGAAAGCTCCAGCAGGAGCTTTCTGCATAACTTTCGTCCTGCATTGAGCAGCCACCTGCTTTTAAAGGCATCTTTGTTGATCAATAAAGTGGTCGCATTAGAGAATGTTTACTGTATATAGAAATAGCTCCATTAAAGATAGGTTTGACCAGTCAGGGTTAGTATTAGCTTTTTTCTTCAACTGCTGCCCTGACATACAGTCTTATCAGACAAATACAGCTAAACACAGTGCAACGTTTTATCATTCCTTTTGGGTGCACATTTTATGGTTTATGAATTATCGCACATTGGAACAAAGATAACTTTAATACAGTTTATTTACACTGTTTGTTTTTTAGGGTGGGGATGGAATAAATGTGAGGTTGGGCGCCCATAAACCGGTTTAACACTCCAGTGACTTTTGTCACTGACCGTTCCATGGCGGTACTTCCATCTTCCCCTTATTGTATGTTTGTTTTGTCTTTGTGCGTCTCTTGATGTTTTTATGGTTATGTACATTTGCTGTTTCCTTGTGCTGCTGTTCGGGCGACTGTTTGTTCTGTATGTGGTGTTTCCTGCATGACTCATTTTTGTACTTTAATACAGGAATGGCACATACTGCTTAATAACGCTATGAATTATTGACAAACAATTTAAGTAGTACTTTTGATAGAATTTTGATGTTAAAAAGAATCTTAATTATTTATTTGATTATGTTAATATTTAGAAGCAATATGCATATAGATCTATGACTCTGATAAGGATAAGATTTGGCTGGTACATTTTGAGTTAATTTATCAGAACGTGACTCTGTTCGTCATTCTCAATATAGAATATCTTTAATAGAAGGACATACTATTCAGTTTTCAAATGGAAAACAATTCACGGTAAAGCAAAACATGAGCTGTGTGACCAAAAATGTCATTTATAGTATAATATGTCCAAATTGTAAAGAATTTTATATCGGGCAAACAAGCAATGAGCTGAATTTAAGAATGAACTTACATAGACAACAAACGAATACGGAATCACTGCGCTTTCTGAAAGTGAACAAGCATTTACACCAGTGTTCTGCGGGTAAATTTAATATATTTCCGCTCTATAAAATACTGAATGATAGCGCCCATTTCAGAGACGAAAAAGAGTTATGTTTGATAAATATTCTGCAACCGCAATTAAATAACACGTCTTAATTTTGGACATGGTTATAATACCCGCTGTGTAATATACAAATATTTCGAAACGTCGTATTCGGACGTTTGCCGTATTTTAATGACGTCACGTAATGAATAATTATTTATTGCCGTGCAACGTCGTCTTCACACGTTTCCCGTTGTTTTATAACGTTACGTCATACTTGTTATTATTTTATATACGTTTAAAATGTCTGATGATATGCAATAGCATTGAAAGCGCTAACGCAAATAAACGTAAAAAACTGGATTTCTAATTTATTTTTTAATATATTCTGTATCCACGCAAGGACTATATCATTATGTTATATATATATATATATATATATATATATATATATATATATATATATATATATATATATATATATATATATATGAATATGACATTCTATGTCTTTGCAAACAGAGTAGACCCAGATCAGACGGGTCCTATAGGCCCAGGGTCTGATCAGAGTCTGCCCTGTTTGGTTATGACATAACATAGAGATATGATTCTACAGTTTCTATTATGACCATCATTTCCTGTGCCCATATGATATTATAACAATTAATCTAATATTCACGACGTCATTATTTCATACATCAATGTTCATGGGATAAAGGGTAATGTTAAGTGTTTCATCTAAATTGTCAATAATCATTGATTCCTTGTTACTGATCTTCATCCGTTAATAAAAGCATTAGTACCTTACAAGAAGGAATTGTCTCGCTTCTCAGCCGTGCTAGATAATCTGAGTTACTAAAAATAGCCGTACTAGAAATCCTTATCTGGAACACCCCGTGACTAGTGTATTCATACGCGCGATTGGGTAAAATCAATACAAGGGAAGGAACCCTTACAGAATTATGTCAACATTTCTATAGGCAACAACCTTATGAATTGAAATTAAAATAAGTAATTATCACGAATATGAAACTCTATTTATCATATAAACACTTTAAAAGCCTATTTGATTAACCGAAGACGTCGTTTTGAAGTCACTCAGTCATTTATATTTTACGCCATTTTGGTGTCACGCTGCAGTTTGTTGCTATTAGATATGGAAGTCGTATTACGCAATGTAAAGTAGTACTTCACAAAATTCGTTAATTTACTGGGTTTTAGGGCGTATTTCAGCGAGAAAAATAATCAACCATGGGTTTTGTTAAAGCCGGGGGATACTATACCGTCGCTTGGCCTGTTCCTATCGGAAACTCGCTAAAGCTCGTTTCCGACTGAAACAGACCAACCTCGGGTATAGAAACCCCGTCTGTAACAAAACCCATGCTTGATTCTATAAGTCTGATCTTCCTTTCAAAGTCTTGTCTCAAATCAAAAATAAAAGGCACTCGTACATTTTCCAAAATCTGGATGATTTCGGACCAGACAGCTTTATCTAATTTACACAGCAGACCGAAGCTAGTACAGTTAACCTCGATGCTACGAAAGCTTAGTAATGGAGAATTTGTCTTTGTAGGCAGGTCGCTGTTTAGATGCAGAGTGAAAGTCGTGCAGAAAGCTCCTAGAGGAGCTTTCTGCACGACTTTCACCCTGCATCAAACTGCCACCTGTGTTTAAGATCAGTGATGGTACGTATTTGAGTGTTCGTAGTAACACGGTTTTACTGTAATTGAACTACATGTAAATAGTATTATTCGCTTGTGCAATAGCGATTCGCTAATGAAGTATACTATTATTTGCGCTTAACTGGCTGGTTTCGAATCATTTAGATGCTGCTTTTTGTACAGTATACATTGCTGTATAAAATATAAATTTCGTCAATTTCTTCAACACCGCATAGATTCACCATATGCGTTCAAATTGTCTGCAATAAGGAACACCTTAGTCGTTTCACATACCTAGTGTAATTGTCGGATTTCTTTACAAATTTGCAAATACATAGATTTTTCGGCGTTAGTTATAGATGGGCTAAGTTGAGTTTCCATGTACACGTGAGCCATGTAGGAGCACATTTGTCTCGGAGCACATTTGTCTCACGAGGTGTGACCGATGTGCTCGTAAACATTCATATTTGCGATAAATTGGAAATGAGACAGGTGTGTTAAACACACTAAAGGAATGACACTTGTAGCACATTTGTCTCACATTCTATCATATCCTACTGAAAATTCTACTTAAAACGTTCCCTCTTATAAATGTGTTAAAACGCATCTGCAATCAGAGCAGACCCAGATCAGACGGCTCCTATAGGAGCCGTCTGACCATAGTCTGCTCTGTTTGCTTATGGGATTAGATAGATCTGTTTCTTTAGTTTCTAAAATAGCCACAACGTTTCACCGTCTATATTTCATTATAACCATTTTGTCCATGAATATTCTGTAGGTATTGAAAGTTTGAATAAACATAGAACATGGAAAGAGTTCAACGGAAAACTGCTTAGTACATTGTAACTGTCCAAAAGCAGGATACAGAAATTAGCTGCCTGTCTGTCTCTCTGCCCATATGTCTGTCCACATTTACAACCTGAAATTATCTGCGATAACAGATCGTTATTAATTGTGACACGTTTCTTTCCGATGCTTATATGGAAAAGCAGTAAAGTCAAGCAGGCAAACCCACATACAAGACGCAGCCACCACCAAAACACCGATAGATAGCATGGCACAACCACACACCCAAACGCACACTCACACACGAGATGAATACGGAAAACACCAACAGACACACAAGAACTAGAGACAATAATATGAAAAAGTAGTAATATCAAGCAGGCAAAGCCACATACAAGACGCAACCACTACCAGTTAAAGTTGATGATTTAAGAAATATATCAAGCAACAACAAGGTAGTATCAAGTTGCAAATGGTGTATTTTATATGTATAAAATATGGGTTAATTAAAAGAGTACATTTGAGAATGGTATATTATGTAGCAATAGTTGTTTTTAATGTTTCGGTAAGTGTTTGTTGCTTTACGGACCTGTAAAAAGTAAGTTTACAGGTCCGTAAAACGCATAATTTTACCTCAACGTAGATCTAAGTCAATAACCGAGTTTTATTTTTCTCACCTTAAATGTCGAAAACAACTTTTGTTCCAAATTCCGATTCAGAACTATTATCTGTGGATATACGATTTGTTTTGTTGGGTTTAACGTCGCACTGACATATTAATATGTTATATGGCGACTTTTCCCCAGCTTTCCATGATGGAGAAATACCCAATGTGTCCTCTCCAGCATATTTACCAACATTCCGCAAACCAGCAGGATGGCGTCCTCGCATGAAACAATCCGACGCCCAAAGTGAGGGTCGAACCTACAGCGGTTAGGGGCAAGTGTTCACCGATCGGCCATGGAGGCCCCTAATTGATCTAAGGACGAAATGAGTAGACCTTCCCATACGTATTTTGTTTTCATCAGAAATATATTTTAAAAAAAGAAATATTGCCATTTTCCGAGAATTGCTGCTTTCAGATTTTTTGAAAAACACTTACAACGTGCATGAGTTCCAAAACCACCGGGTAAAGCCACAGAGTGAGGCACGATATTGTAACACGAGATCTCGCAATGTCACAGTATCCCATACCACGATATTTCGCAGTAGAATATCGTGTCTCACTTCATGTTTTGCCGGAATCTCGCTGTTCGTATCTCTCGGTAAAGTATTCATCATCACTTTGTCTCTGTACTTCTCAAAGGATTGTCTTGTCGAGGTACGAGATGCGAAGCAAGACGCAAGATTCTTGCGACATGCGAAGTTAGTCACGATATTGAACCGTGCATATATTGTAGGATTCTCGCCTATCGCACTAGGTGTTCAAACCTTCAGACATAATAGTATAGTGTCCCTCGCTTTGTGTCACGAGAATTGGGCTATATTTCAGCGACATAACATCGTGTCTCGCTTCATGTCTCGTCCGATTCTCGCAACGAAAAGCGAGGCACGATTCTCGCGTGTTGCGTCCTCCGGTGATCCATTATTTTTACTTGTTACCGTTTTCTATTTAGTTTGTTTGTGTAAACATGGCTGCCACTGATACATACACATGCATTGAAAATTACTTTAACACTGTTTAATCGATTAAGGTTGAACAGAACCGAATTGCGTACTGCAGAATCGATTATCGTGTCTCGTGGTTTGAAGATCTACTGCGACACACGAGAATCGGGCGATATTTGAACGATACAATATCGCGTCTAGCTTTGCATCTCATATCTCGCTTAGCATTCCGTGCCTTGACAAAAATCAGCAAAGCGCGGTATTTTACCATGAGTTACAAAGCAAGACACGTCTCGTCGGAATATAGGGTTCCGCCCGATTCTCGTGTATCGTCCTAAGGATGCGAAGATAATTACCACTTCTTCTTCGTCTGTTCATCATTTACAGTACATAGACGAAACATGCTTACAACTTTGAGGGAAATACCCGACTTAGGGGAGGTAACACTAAATATACCTTTGTTCGGAGACAGCGGTCTGAGAGTGGAGTCTATAGAAGCACTTAACTTGGTGCACACATATACCAGGAGCACCAGGAAATTTGACTGAGAAATTTGACTGTTCGATTGATGGTTTTTTTTGTTATTAAAAAAACATAGCTATTTGATTAACGAAATTTTTAACTATATATTCATTATAAATCAGTTGCTTTACATCGAAGTATATAATTGTCAAGGTAATTAATCTGTATTACCGGACCCCCAGTTTCAAAGTCACTGATCTTTTATTTTAAGCTGGAAAACTGTATATTATAGCTATCTCAATCGTGTTTATGCGTATATACAGCGTATATGTATATACAATCCTAAACAGTCGCTGTGCTAAGTTAGTCAGACTTACCAATTTCATACTAGAAATGTGTTCCAAACAACGTTAGTGAAAATGGATTTATTAGTGATTGTGCAATCGGGCCCAGGTAATACTGATTAATTATTATTTAATAACACCTTTGCATATGTATGAACGATGTAATTATTTACACGTTAATTACTGTATATATTTATATATTTCTTGCATGTACGACATGTAATTACTTTGTACCACAGGAGAGGACCTGCATAGGCTATGCCTGTTGTCCAGTCCGTTTCTTAATTGAATAAAATATAGTTCAAATAAAGGATGTCAGGCACGACATTCCATATGACACTTCCGTATGTTTAGGTGTACACCTTCAGGTTCAGTCAGTCAAATTTCTTGAATTAGAGATATTGGAATTAATAGTTCCACTGCAGGTTTTAGGTTTAAAATTTTATATAAAAAGTATTAGAATTACCCTTGACATGAGGTAAAACGGCGAACCTCGATTCTAAGAATGTTTCTGCCTTGGAAAAATATGTGACAAATGTACATATGTGACAAATGTATCAGTATCTCATAAAAATAAGACGCAAGACAATTGTGCTTTCTTGTCCCTTAACAAGCTTGTTCGGAGCACATCTGTCACACAATTGGGTTTTTGATGAGGCATTTGAGGTCGCATTTGTCTTACGTGAGACATATGCGACCGCATCGGTGGTACCACATCTACAGTATCAGTACAGTACACCAGTATCTACAGTATCAGTACAGCACACCAGTATCTACAGTATCAGTATAGCACACCAGTATCTACAGTATCAGTACAGCACACCAGTATATACAGTATTAGGACAGCACACGAGTATCTACAGTAACTACAGTATCAGTACAGCACAACAGTATCTACAGTATCAGTACAGAACACCAGTATCTACAGTATTAGTACAGCACACCAGTATCTACAGTAACTACAGTATCAGTGCAGCACACCAGTATCTACAGTATTAGTACAGCACACTGGTATCTACAGTATCAGTACAGCACATCAGTAGCTACAGTATTAGTACAGCACATCAGTATCTACAGTATCTACAGTATCAGTACAGCACACGAGTATCTACAGTATTAGTATAGTACACAAGTATCTACAGTATTAGTACAACTCACCAGTATCTACAGTATTAGTACAACACACCAGTATCTACAGTAACTACAGTATTAGTACAGCACACCAGTATCTACAGTATTAGTACAGCACACTGGTATCTACAGTATCAGTACAGTACATCAGTATCTACAGTATTAGTACAGCACACCAGTATCTACAGTATCTACAGTATCAGTACAGCACACGAGTATCTACAGTATTAGTACAACTCACCAGTATCTACAGTATTAGTACAACACACCAGTATCTACAGTATTAGAACAACACACCAGTATCTACAGTAACTACAGCATTAGTACAGCACATCAGTATCTGCAGTAACTACAGTATTAGTACAGCACACGGGTATCTACAGTATCGGTACAGCACACGAGTATCTACAGTATCAGTACAGCACACCAGTATCTACAGTATTAGTACAGCACACGAGTATCTACAGTATTAGTATAGCACACGGGTATCTACAGTATCAGTACAGCACATCAGTATCTACAGTATTAGAACAGCACATGAGTATCTACAGTATTAGTACAACACACCAGTATCTACAGTATTATTATAGCACACCGGTATCTACAGTATTAATATAGCACACGAGTATATACAGTATTAGTACAGCACACCAGTATCTATAGTATTAGTACAGCACACAAGTATATACAGTATTAGCACAGCACACGAGTATCTACAGTATCAGTACAGCACACGAGTATCTACAGTATTAGTACAGCACACCTGTATCTACAGTATTATTATAGCACACCAGTATCTACAGTATTAGTATAGCACACCAGTATCTACGGTATTAGTACAACACACCAGTATCTACAGTATTAGTACAACACACCAGTATCTACAGTATTAGTACAACACACCAGTATCTACAGTAACTACAGTATTAGTACAGCACATCAGTATCTGCAGTAACTACAGTATTAGTACAGCACACCAGTATCTACAGTATCAGTACAGCACACGAGTATATACAGTATCAGTACAGCACACGAGTATATACAGTATCAGTACAGCACACCAGTATCTACAGTATTAGTACATCACACGAGTAGCTACAGTAACTACAGTATTAGTACAACACACCAGTATCTACAGTATTAGTACAGCACACGAGTATCTACAGTATTAGTACATCACACGAATATGTACAGTATCAGTACAGCACACGAGTATATACAGTATTAGTACAGCACACCAGTATCTACAGTATTAGTACATCACACGAATATCTACAGTATCAGTACAGCACACGAGTATATACAGTATTAGTACAGCACACCAGTATCTACAGTAACTACAGTATCAGTACAGCACACCAGTATCTGCAGTATCAGTACAGCACACCAGTATCTACAGTAACTACAGTATTAGTACAGCACACCAGTATCTACAGTATTAGTACAGCACACGAGTATCTACAGTATCAGTACAGCACACGAGTATATACAGAATTAGTACAGCACATCAGTATCTACATGTACAGTATTAGTACAGCACACGAGTATATACAGTATTAGTACAGCACACCAGTATATGTACATCACACCAGTATATACAGTATTAGTACAACACACCAGTATCTACAGTATTAGTAAAACACACCAGTATCTAAAGTAGTTTTATATGCAGCATATCAAACAGTATTAGTACATATCAGATGTAATGTAAATAGCAATGGCTTTCACCTGGATATACTCTGTTAGCATGTCATTAAGGCTGTTTTTGTCATGGCGTATCTCGTGAATAAGATTGATATGACTGCATGTGGTACATGATGCCTGGCACGTCTACATGTGGGTATATAATGCCTGGCACGGCTACCCGTGGCATATGGTGCCGGGTACGGCAACGTTTGGGTATATAATGCCTTACACGGCTACCTGCGGTATATGATGCCTTTTACGGCAATGTGGGGGTATATAATGCCTGGCACGGCTATCTGTGGTGTATGATGCCTGGTACGGTAACGTGTGGGTATATAATGCCTGGCACGACTACGTGTGTGTATATAATACCTGGCACGGCTACCTGTGGGTATACAATGCCTGGCACGGCTAATGTGGTATATGATGCCTAAACCCATTTTAAAGCGAATGTAATCTAATGCAAAGGGACGAGCCAAAAGAGGTCAACAACCAATGCAGAAAGCCGAAACTTATTTTAAAAAAAATTTGCTGCATGCCAATTGGTAGACAACTGCTGCAACAATATCATACAGCAAAAATGAGGATCTATTATAGGCCTGTCGTAATTTGCAGTTATGAGAAATGCGGTTCAGTTTTATTAGCGTGTTGAGATTGGAACTCAAATTCTTTGTTGCAACTGTTTTTAACCTTTCCAGTGGTTACTCACAGCTATTAAAAGACACAGCTATTAAAACTGATAAAAAAAACTGGTTAATGTGAATAAACTTCATTCGTGTAACAACAGGCAATTGACCCCTATATACTGTTTCATCGATTGGTCAATGTTAGAATGTAACGGTGATTGTATAATTATGGGACTCGCGTCGCCAAAAAAAGAAGTACAATGTACTAACCCTTTGATTCATGATTATTTCTGTAAGAAACAATATCACCATACAAACGCACGAATGTCTTGCCACGCCAGATAATGTAGAATCAGACGGCTTCTACAGGACATGAATGCGTCAGTTTAGAGTTTGATTTCAATTAATGATTTAACACCCCTCACATACGCTCCTGCTTTGATTCGTACATTTGATTTAAAATCCTTATTAATAACACAAAATAGAAATGACAGAGAATATGTAGCCCGAAAGTATCTCGCAGTTCTAATGATTTGAACAGCGTGTCCTGTTCTAACTCCGCTTATTAAATGCAACAATTTGTAATACAGTAAAACCCCTCTAAATCGGAATTCTAGTAAAGAAGAATGTTGATATGTTTAGGGAGGTGGCTGCTTAATGCAGTGTGTAAGTCATACAGAAAGCTCCTAGAGCTTCCACCCTGCATTAAGCTGCCACCTATCTTAAAATCGATATTGATACTAATTTGATCGTCCGGTTTAGAGGGGTTTTACTGTAATGCCTTTTACAACTGATTTTGTGTTTTCCCATTTAGTTTACATGGCTACACACACATCGAATGATAAAAAATAAAAATAGCCAGAGAGGAGAAAGACCTTAGCAACAGACACACGCGTTCACGCACACACATGCACGTACGACATTTGTAATGAGGGATTCGGGTGGACAATAAAATCTAAGATGACTGTCCCTAAGAATGCATCACGAACTTTTCTTGTTCGCAATTTGTTGGTTAAGTTTATATTTGCAGCTAAGACCACGTCATGTAGGCAGCCATTTTCAAACGCTCGATTGGTCGTAGTCGTTACCGTCCAATAGAAATAAGTAGTACAGTATACAGATATTACGTTCATATGTACCATTAAATTTATATTCTGGCAATTTTTCGTATAAATCAATTAAAGACAAAAGTTGATGAGTATTCATATCATTTATATGTCTAAATCCCATTTTCCAACAGTTTATAAATGTATTCAGATAAATATTAACGATATCTGAATACTGCTTAACCCTTCGCTTGCTATACACGTCAATATACCTACCTGTAAATAGTGAAGACCCAGATGAGACAGCTCCTACAGGAGCTGTCTCATCAGGGTCTGCACTATTTACAAGTTGATTGTTCAACCAGTGCACTCAACAGCAGTGATTGCATAGCGGAATACTTGTACACATTGAAGATATATGTAATTATACAACAGGGCATGGGTAATGAAGGAGAAATGTATTTTAAAATTCAGCAAGAGAAGGGTTAATTATTTGAAAACAACCGATTTTTAAGAGACGAATAACTCCGTCAAGTACATAGAAATCAACAGACACGTTCGATCAGTTCTCCGATTTCGGAAATATACTATCGATTTTAGATGAGTTTTCACAACAATGAGTGTCTTTTGTCAGTCAAAAGAGTACTTACGCCAAAAGAGAATGTCTACTGAGAAGAAATTTATTTTCATGTACATCGAGTGATTTTTTACGACTGATTCCGTGTATTGCAAACATGTTTCCGTTGGTTTCCGAGAAATCTGCAATAAGTCAGTTTCAAGTCACACGGATTCCAATTCTGAAGTTATTTTGTTACGAAAAATGGACGAACATATGGATAGAGTACATCTTTAAAGTATTTATATCATATGTTTATGGTGTTTTGAAAAACAAATTCATAATACATAAGACGTCTGGATTAGATCTGCATATATTATTAGCTCGTCTATTTCGAGGACACGTTGAGCCATTGTGATAACTGGGTCGTAGGCGTTGTGATAACTGGGTCGTAGGCGTTGTGATAACTGGTTGGTAGGCGTTGTGATAACTGGGTCGTAGACGTTGTCACAGGCGTAGACGTTGGCGTAGTTGTTGGTCTCGTCGTCGGCGGCGTGCATAAACTTTAATGTAGTTCATTACTCGAAAATTATAAGAGGTATCAACATGAAACTTCATGTGTGGGTAGATATCATTGAGGAAAATAAATGTCCCTACATAAGAACTATAACTCTTACATGTAATTGCATAATTTTGGAGTTATGACCCTTTTTAAAAAAAATAGCTGGAAAAGCACCGAATCAGTCGAGCGTTGGCACCGCACGCGACTCTTGTCTTAATAATTTCTACTTAACCAATTCTTACAAGTTAATATTACACTTCATTATCCTAGCTGAGGAAATGTTAAACAGAGGAGCATATATCTGAGCTTAATGTCGGTAACCCCGCTTATGCCATCTATATAAAGAATAGTACTTTTTTAAATAAGCTGTGGCAGCTGAAAAAATACAGGCATTGAACTTAGAGAAAGCATCGTCACCTAAACACCAGTGCAGAGTTTTCCACATACCATTATTGAGTTTTGTCTTTGCTAATGTAAAACCGCAATTTCATCGACAGATGATGAGCAGTTGGAACATACAGATTTGAATTTTCTTAAAAATAACCGGTTCATTACGTTCACTGTAGTCAGACAGTAATCTAGTTGCTCTTCGTAAATGCTACAGAAATTGCACAGAATACAGTAAAACCTCTATAACGGCCGCTAAATTGTGTTAATTAGTTGGTATTTAGGGCAGGTGACTGCTTAAAGCAAGGTGAAAGTAAAACAGAACGCTCCCATAGGAGCATTCTGTTTTACTTTCATCTTACTTTAAGCAGCCATCTGCCTTTAACACAAAATACTTGATGTAATTTAGTGGCCGTTATAGAGAGGTTTTACTATACAGGTTAAATATTCACTGTGATTTTTGTAAAAATATTGTTAAAATAGAAAAGAAATCGGGCAGGATATTTGGCAATGGCACACAATAGCGCACATCAATACCTAAATACGAATGTTTGACACTGTTTGACACTTGATTTCGCTATACGTTTTCACGCCTTTGTCATTTGATAATCAGCATGCAAAAGTTTCAATTTTCCAAATATGCAGTGTATATGTGGTATTAATCCCAAGCACTTCCTTGATTTGATCATAAATGCCGTTAAACGATTAATAAACATGGTCTTGATTTAAACGACCCATGGATTTTGTAATGTTGACACAAATTATATCAACTTTCGTTTCGCTGGGGTCGAGTCCTGGGCAGCTGAGCGCAAGTTCAGTTCTTCTGAATTTTGGCATGCCTTACATGTTTTAAGGGTACTTTTCTATGGGTACTTTGCTGTCATTGAGACAACTTGGATCTATATGAACACGCTGTAAATTCAGTTCATCCTGCAGTATAAGTTAATCTAGTAAGAGTGCATTTGAATTGGCATTTGAATCAAAAGTAGAAAAATGGATATTGAAGTTATGCAGTGTTTTATTCATACAGAGTTTCAGAGTCACCCTTACTTTTGTTTGTCTTGTGTCTTTGTATTTGTGTTTGTTGGTGTTTTCTGTATTCTTATCGTGCGTCTGTTTGGTTGTGTGCGTGTATGTGTGTGACATGATATCTATCGATGTGTTTGTGGTGGTTGCGTCTTGTATGTGGCTTTCTCCTGTATGTGTGTGTTTGTGAATGTGTATGGATTGCTGTATAAATTGCTTTCTGTCGGTGTTTTGGTGATGGTGGCGTTTTGTGTGTGACTTTTCCTGCTTGGCTTTACTACTTTTTTCATTTATAGTTTCATAAAGGGAAAACGTTTCATATTATACTTTGAAGT
Source organism: Azorinus chamasolen (assembly GCA_963576725.1). Classification (NCBI taxonomy): domain Eukaryota; kingdom Metazoa; phylum Mollusca; class Bivalvia; order Cardiida; family Solecurtidae; genus Azorinus; species Azorinus chamasolen. The sequence continues at coordinate 41,436,141 of OY755237.1, forward strand.
GTTGTATACACTTAACGGAAACTCTGCAGCGAATGGTAATTTATAGTGTGATAAAGAAATGAACTAGAGAGTCAAGAAATGAACTAGAGAGAAACAAGTATCGTGCGACTAATACATACACGTGTTATACAGGTATATCAACACTTGATAGTTCCATTCTAAGCTTGATATACAAATGTTAAGCCAGCCTTATTCTCAAATGCACAATATCAAACATGGACACTTTCGGTGAAGAAATAATTATTTAATTAAGAATTTTAAGTTTTCATATAATAATTAGTAATCATGTGCCATAGATAAATGATAATAGTAGTAAAACTAATAATACATTACTTATGGTATATGTATCAGAGACTGAGAATTGTTTGGATCCTGATGAAGAATGCATCTAAGTCATTATCTGTTATAGGCTTATCAGGGGTAGTATATGTGATAGTACGCCAGTATAATTTCAGATAGTTGTTACTTTGAAAACCCCTAATGTTCTTAACAGGTGAAATCAGTCAGTCGGTGCTAGCTTTGTTGTTAACTGAATGATATAATAACCTCATTACATTTGCGAATCCGTTGACAACCATATAAGATAGATGGAGTAATATCACTGGGGTTAGAGTATTAAGAGTCTTAACACACTGACAACCGTATGGTACACGATTTATTAGCATCATTCCATTAAGTCCGACAGGGTTTCCAATGCTGATCCAGTTGGACAGCATGTGATTGGCTGAAATCCAGCGACTCGCCTACCCCTCCCCCTCTTGCATATTCAACCGGGAGTTCTAGTTTAGTTTTTGGATAGAGACGACATATTTTTCGGGTTTACATGAACGGCAAAACATCAGCCGGGAAAATGTAGTTTTATATTCACTGGGTGGCAACGGCCACCATTTCTATGTGTTAGAAATTCTAACACTTATACAATTATGGTATTTCTACAAACTATCCTTTGTTGCATTTTCATACTGGACATTCATTTGGATATGATTTCTTATTTGATGATCTTGTCATACCTGTATATGATTTGGAACTATACTAATTACAAAACTGAAACTACAAAATGGACTTGTTCATTTCTCCAAGCCGGACTTCCACTTTCATACATTCATACAATTATTTTCGGATATACATGAACGTTTTCTCATGATAACACATGGTAAAGTCCTCTAAACCGGACATTAAATTTTGTACAAATATCGATCTTTTAGACAGGTGGCAGGTTAATGCAGGGGGAAGTCGTGCTGAAAGCTCCTAGAGGAAATATTAAACTGTGAGAAATATATAACTGTGAGATGTGAAAAATGCCACTGTGAGAAATATACAACTGTGAGATGTGAAGAATGCCACTGTGAGAAATATACCATTCTGATATATGAAATATACAACTGTTTGAAATATACAACTGTGAGTTATGCTATAAATAAACTATGAAGAACGAAGTATCAGTGTCTGCATTGTGTTCTCGCCATATGGCTCATAGAGCAGTTAATTAATGCTTGTACGCTGTCTTCATTATTATAGTAAACTGAACTTAAATGGCACTGGTGTGAAATCCATTCTGTGCTATATAAACTTTGAAATTTCATCTTATTATATTGAACTGATATATTTTAAGATAGCGTGCATGATGTTTATTAGTGTTTTATCCAGTATCTTCTTTTATTAGGTTTTGCCAAGGTAGGGTGCTATAATAAGCAGTATGCAAATTTTTTACACTATGTAATACATCGAAAGTATGCCAATGATCAATGTTGTATATTAAGAGACAGTTTGTGATTACATTTATTTTTTTTATTTTCCTAAGTAAATTCGGACATTTTGTGAGTACAGTTCTGCCGATGTGCCATCGGTGTCCATTACAGCTTCTGGTCAAGGTCAACACTGTCACTGGTCAGCATCATAAATCGTGTTTCCATTACTGTTGCAAAAAGTGCAGACACTGATCAGATGCCACATCTATTTGCAGTGTTGTAAGGCTTGTTTTCTCGTGGCATTGCTCACATGTGTGACCTAAGTATATCAATAAATGATGAATGTATTTAAATCAAAATATAGGAAAGTGTGTTTTGTCTATTTGTTTGTCTTTTCTCAAATAAAAAATATATACTTCATCTTAATACAGCGTAGTTTGGAAATGAAGTAATAGATAAGAGAAGGAAACTGGTGTCTATAATGAAAGCGGACAAAAAGAAAGGCGACATGGCTTGGATAGCGTACGACACCCTGTACGTCAACGGAAAACCGGTCAGGAAGTAGGGGTACGAGGGGGATGAGTTACACATTCTATCTTGGAATGTTGACAGACAGTAATAAAGATGATAGCAACTTTGTAAATAGTATCGGTAGTAGTGATATATCTTTTTTATATGAAACTTGGACGCATTGTGGCAGTAATGATGATTTGACAGGGTTTGTTTCTCATAACTTTCAGCGAAAATTCCAGCATCATAATGCTAAATAATGCGTGCGGCGGGCTATTGTTTTATATTATAGAGACAGTATTAAGATGGTATTGAAATATTGCGTAATAATTCAGATACAATTATCTGGCGTAAGGTTAATGTTTTCATCTGTCAAATGACATATACTTATATGGAGCTTAAATCTGGGTAGAAGACTCACCAGCATACAATGTTGTTAATATAGATTTATGTGATACACTTGACCATAGTAATTGTGATTTGGAGCAACTGGGTTCTATATTTATTACTGGCGACTTCAACAACAGGGTTGGTTGTAAAACTGATTGTTTTCTGTATGATAATGTAAATACTGTTTTGATGAGGATTACTATACCCCCTGATAACATAAGTATATAATAGGCACGGGAAACGTATAAAACAATTCATTAAAAAGGGACTTCTCCACAGCTGCTCTGACCTCTGAATAGTCATCGAATACATGTCTACGATGTCAAGGTTATTCTATTTCAAACAAAACAGTTGTACATACTTAATATCCACTAGTATTTGTATCTTCTTGCGATTTATTTTTTATAAAATGTCGGTGTAGAAGTGTTTCATATAGTTTTCCCGTACTTTTTAATCATGACGTCACTTAAATGATGACGTAGCTTGTTTACCTCTAACGTTTATTTTAAAGTCATTACATTTTGGCAGACATCGTTATTCATATTGTAAAGTTGTCTGGAGGGGGAATTTTATTTACATTTTGACTTTGGTGAAAGTGGGATAAGGACGAGGTTGGGTACCCGTAAACCAGGTTTAAGTCCCCCAGTAGCTTATTTTAGTTACTGACCGTTCCAAGGCGGTACTCCTGCTTTCAGCTTATGGTCAATTTTATTATTTAATATGCTTAATGTTTAATGTATTTCGTCCTGATATGCGTCCTGTTATGTTTTGTCTTGTGGCCATACCGTTTCTTGTTTGATGGTGTTTGTTGCGGTGTCATTTCGTGTGTGGCTCTCCCTGTTTGACTATTTTTCCATATTTAGATAATTCGGCTTGGTTATATATTGACTGTGTTAATGCAATATATGTATATTTAGAACATTACGTATCATTATGCTAATAGAAATAACACGTGCATGCTTCAAAAAGGCTATAAAACAGTAGTTCGCAAAATGAATCACCTTCATTATCGCAGTAAAATGTCGGAGATTGAAAAACTAAACCGAGAACAATTTTGGATATACTTTAAAAGGACTAACAGTGATAATGTACAAGTCATATCGTTAGAAGCTTTTAGAGAGTATTTTAAGACTACATGGAGTGGTGTTTGATGCGGTGTCATTCCGTGTGTGGCTCTCCCTGTTTGACTATTTTTCCATATTAAGTGTGAGGCTGGGCTCTCCCAAAACGGTTTAAATCCCAGTGACTTTTGTCACTGACCGTTCCAAGGCGGTACTTCCATCTTACCCTGTTGTTTGTTTGTTTTGTCTCTGTGCGTCTCTTTATGTTTTTGCTAGTTATGTACATTTGCTGTGTTTTCTTTTGTTTCTGTTCAGGCGGCTGTTTGTTCTGTTTGTGGTTTTACCTGCATGACTCATATTTGTACTTTTGGCATTGTATAGGGGTGATATGTTTACCATCGAACTGTTAATATGTGAAAACTGCCAGCATTTAGTGTTATATGAACGAATTTGTAACATCAATTGAACACATTTTGGATGCAAATTAAAACCTGCGTAACAAAATCGAAACTTATTGACAATTAAAAACGATTACATACTATTACTAGTAGGAAGAAACAGAACAAAGGTTAGATTAAGAAATCTGTCCCATATCGCCCATGGATCAGGAGATGGCAGTGGTGCTGGGTGTTGAACAGAATTAATTACAGTTGTAGCTACTGTAGACAACCGTTTTATCAACGTACTAAATGATGACTTAGTGGGCTGGAGTTAGCTGCAATGTAGCTCGCAAAATAGTCATTATGGCACCAAGGGAGGCTTTGCAAAATGGGATGAAAAAGGTTTACATGGAAAGAATTCGGGATTATCTCCCACGTATCACAGTATTCACCCTCTGTTGTCAATTAACCCTTAAAATGGTGAATTTCAAATGGACAATTAAACAAATTCAAATAGTTCGAGCTTACGGTGACTATTTAGGAATTTTGCTAAAGAATAGTGTAAAATGACAAACAGAATAGACCCTGATCAGAGTGTTCCTCTAGAAGCCCTCTCCTCATCTGGGTCTACACGATTTGCAAAGGAAATTAGCAACTCGTTTTCCGCATTGTGAGGGTAACGATTTAACCATTTCCCTGTTCAAAATTCATGGGGAGAATAATGTCATCATGCATATCTGTACAGTGCTCCCTCTCTACAACGACACCCTTTGGGATACGAAGATTGTATGTGTTGTTCAGAGGGAGTTGTTATAGGCTATTATAGGGAGGGAAAATCAAACATAATTAGCTTGTTTGTAGATCCCAAGATAAGGTGTATTTCGAGAACTAAAACCGTTATGCCTCTATTAAACCTTATGTTGTGACCACTCTTTAGAATCGTCACAAAGTGACGATTCTAAAGAGTGGTCACAACATAAGGTTTGATGGAGGCATAAACAAAATACGATGGAAACAAGTTGTTTCTAGAGCCTTGTTGTCTCGGAAACAGTGACATGCGTTGTTGTAAGGAGGGGATTGTTATTGAGAGGGCCGTTGTAGGGAGGGAGCACTGTAATCTAAACGTTCTCAATGACACTCTTCTTTAAGTGTCATAACTCTTGTGTAAAATTTGATAGGATTATGCCCCTATTTAACTTGTTCCCCTTAGCTACTTTTAGAAGCAACTGTGAAACTTTATATATGTATAGAGAGTGATGAGTGGATATGCAGTCAACAAGGGTTGTAATTCATTTTTGAGGGAGTTAGATGTACAGTCGAAAATGTTTTAAGTGAACAACTGTGAACCAATTAGTCCTAATTTTTGCATATGCATTTGCATTTATAATGATGTGTAACTGTCTGTAACTTAATTTTCATTCGAGTTCCTGATTGGACTTTACAAATCTTCTTTTCACAAGTATGGATGAAAGGATTATTGGAGAGGTCATCAGATGTCGGCATATTCTGAGATTTACAATTTATCTCGAGGATTTTTTGTGGGGACAGTAAAAAGAGAATCACCGTCTTTCGTTGTGGCCATAAGCATGCGCGAAGGTTGGTTCTATAAACAAGGCGCAGTGATACCTAACCAATAATGAGTTTGAATATTAAAGTAGTTATAGAAAACGTGGATGTATTTGAAAAATAACATCATTTGAATCGAGAATACCGATATATTAATTCAAATAAACATGATTATATTATCGCAATACGCTCTGTGAACACAATGCAATGATTATTTTATTTCGGACAAAATTCTAGCTACGGACATCTCAGTTTCTATTTTTAGACATGTCTACTGATAATCGATGGGGCTGAACTGATTATTTTGCATATGCATTTGCATTTATAATGATGTGTAACTGTCTGTGACTTACTTTTCATTCGAGTTCCTGATTGGACTTTACAAATCTTCTTTTCACAAGTATGGATGAAAGGATCATTGGAGAGGTCATCAGATGTCGGCATATTCTGAGATTTACAATTTATCTCGAGGATTTTTTGTGGGGACAGTAAAATGAGAATCACCGTCTTTCGTTGTGGCCATAAGCATGCGCGAAGGTTGGTTCTATAAACAAGGCGCAGTGATACCTAACCAATAATGAGTTTGAATATTAAAGTAGTTATAGAAAACGTGGATGAATTTGAAAAATAACATCATTTGAATCGGAATACCGATATATTAATTCAAATAAACATGATTATATTATCGCAATACGCTCTGTGAACACAATGCAATGATTATTTTATTTCGGACAAAATTCTAGCTACGGACATCTCAGTTTCTATTTTTAGACATGTCTACTGATAATCGATGGGACTGAACAGATTATTTAGGTCTGTATCGTTCCCCGCCCCCTTAAGAGCTTTTTAAATCAAATGATCATGCGAGTGAAAAGAAAACCTATACGTTTTATCCAATAATCTTTGCTTCCCGACTTGGTTCTTTTAAACAACGCGTTTGCCCAGCGATAGATTAATTAATATAATTGGTAAATGAGCATGGTTTCTTGTAGCAGCCTTAGTAGTGTAATGGGCTAAAGCGTTGAACTAGATTTGCTTTTGTTAGAACCGGCGTGGGTTCGAATCCACATGTAACCAAAAAGTGTTTTTTCTTTCATTTCCCCCTTTTTTCTTTTTTTATATAATTCTATTGGTTAATTTTCTGTTATTCCGTAAACATATGCATATTTACATAACAATACTATAGTTCCATAGTTATATAATCATTTTGCCTTAGAAACGGCTATTAACCCAGGGACCTGTATGTATATGTATCTGACTAACCTAATAAACTTTCTACTATCGGAAGTAACCTAATAGGAGGATCTGGTCCTCTTGGAGATGCTTGCTAGATATTTAAACCAATGTTTTGACAGGCTTTCTAGTGACTTAGATATTCACGAGGCAACAATATGAATAAACTGTATTGTTGTTTATATGTGATTTGTCAATATGTGCCTAAGTTTATTTATGATAAATGTTGTTTAGTTTCATGTCAGTTATGTTCAGTCATAAATATTTTAGTATGCATTGATTTGTAACCCGATAGGGTCAATGATTGGTTAATAAAATCTATTCTATATTCTATTCTGTTCTAATATATAGAATAGTATAGGATAGATTCCAATACGAAGAATACATTTTTTTCAAAGAACTGCTTGCAACGACCAAGAAGTGAATGCATACAGGGCCGACGCCGTATGCCAGACAACTCCTTTTCCGTAACTTTATATTATTTAAAGGCATTGTATCTCCTAGTCAGTTGCGCTTGATAGACATAGTCTTCGTTCTACTTATATCGCATATAATATATGAATGTACAATAGTATATAATAGTACACAATAGTTATTTATAGAAACCCATTTACGATCCGGTGCCAAACACTTGTCAAACGGCGCCTGTATATAGGAAATATTTGATAAGAAGCTGCTGCAGACCTCTCTTTGGCTTCTTTTTAAAGGAAGCCAACTTGTTGAGCTAGTGTCCCTTGTAATGAAGTCATTGGATTTTGTGACAAGGTGGTGGTTAATCACCTGTAGTGATATATCTAGTTTGAGTTGGTATTTATAGCAACTTTAGAGTCAGATCTATTATATTTTCATAAGCCAACAGAGCAGATCCTGGTCAGAAGGCACAGAGCTGTCTGATCTGGGTCTACTCTGTAAACGTTTGAAATGGGTTGCTTTGTGCAGTAAATCGCTGACAGACAATATCGTAAGTGAATATACGCCGATCGCAACTACAGTAAACCCCCTTTAAACCCGCAACTACATTTACCCCGTTTAAACCCGCAACTACAGTAAACCCCTTTAAACCCGCAACTACAGTCACCCCCTTTAAACCGGACTTTAAAATTAGTATTTAATTTATTAACATCGGTCTTTGAAACAGATAGTACCCTAATGCAGGGTAAATGTGAAGCTTTCTGCATGAATTACATCCTGCATTAAGCAGCCACCTGTCTTAAAGTATCTAAAGTATTGTCTACTAGAATTCCGGGTTAAAGGGGTGCTACTGTTAAAGTTTACAATAATGTAAGTCGCACAAGCTTGCGTCAAGTTTCAGTTATAGGTATAATCTAGGGCGCACTCACAACCAAAGTTCTCTGCTCAGTGCGTTCTTAAGGATAAAGAAACATTTTTAAAAAAAAAAAAATAAATAAAAAAGAGAGCAGGTAGTTTAAAGGCGTTGTAAACGAGAATAGAGGTGATAAGTCAGATCTAAGCCATCAGTTTGCTGTTATATTTAACAAAACATCGCGCCCATAATCAAGAATATTAGCTTCGACAATAGAATTGACCTTTAAAACATGTTATAAATTAAAAAATGTACGAGAAATGTTTGAAACGAAATGCAACTCCGTTTGCATCTAGCTTTTCACGTTCTTTTTGGGTGCCAAACTTTACATGTACAAATTGAAACCCCTTGTCCGCTAGCGTTTAAAATTTCATTAAATATCATTGTACCTGTAAGTCATTTTGACAATTCAAACTACACGTAGGCATTGCACTAAAGGGATAATTGTTCGGAGATGGTATGCTAACGGTAACTGAAATTATAGTTTACAGTGAAACCCCACGTAACCCTTTCGGCGCCAAATTTCTAATTGTCGTCTGCAATCCAATTTTTGTTAGACCATGCAGTACAATAAGAAATTAGATAACTAAATACAAATTTCAAAGGAATAAAGCACAGATATATAAATAGAGAATGAGACGAAAAGTGAAGTCCCTGATCAGACGCCGCCTTGAAAAGGCGGCTTCTGATCTGGGACTGCACTATTTGATGTGGTGCATTTATGCGACATCGGCGGTGAAAGGGTTAAACAGAATATGAACAAGGAAGAATATTGGTGTTTTAAGGCAAGTGACTGCTTTATGCAGCGCGAAAGTCATACAGAAAGCTCCCAAATTAGCTTTTTGTATGACTTCTGCGCTGCATTAAGCTACTACCTGTCTACCTGAAACGTAAAAGTATATTCTCTTTTGCCTTTGGATACTTGTCTAGTTACGTGACAGTAAATCAATATCAGACACGTTGTGCCCATCTCGTGTACGGATGAAGGCAAGTGTTTCTAGACCGCATAGACCTGCCGTACCGTCTTATGACATCGGCCGGATTGACATTCCATTCATGTACTAAGGCTGCAACCAAGTCATTGATATTGTTGATTGCATGGCCAATGTAAGACATTAACGTTATGCGTATCGAGGTAATTCCTAGTCAGTACAGCAGTAACAAGCGATCTGTTGTAGGAAAGGGACAATAACTGGGCGTAAAACTTAGTCAATATAACCTTGGGAATTTAGATTAACCCATTTGCTCACAGCGGATTCGTCCATGCTTATATATTGGTTATATAGGAGCTTTATGCATGAATTTCACCCTGCATTAGAGAAGCTTTATGCATGACTTTCACCCTGCATTAAGCAGTCACATGTCTCCACGACCGATGTCTATACCAAATTTAACGCCCGGTTTAGAGCGGTTTTACTGTAGCTGTTTCAACATTTCGTGACACCCGACTTTTCAACGATGGGAGCCAGCACACACGCCTACAATTCAATCGAAACGTCTTCATAATTATCAAAACACTTGAACCCATATACATGTAGTTGATGGCGAAAGTTGATCAGTATCATACGATCATCTATCCTTATTGTATATCAGCATCTGGGTCATTTTTCAACGGGGTCCTTTTTCACGTAAGGTAACTTTTTCACGTGTGGACAGGGCTGTTATTTAACGACCCGGGTGATTTCTTAACGTTAAAACTTGACCCGTCTGTGGTGGAATAAAGACCCGCCGGGTCCTTTTTCAGCAGGGTCAAACTTTAATGTAACACCGGCGTACGCCCCCCCCCCCCCCCCCCCCTAAAATTGCCAAAACAATTTTTTTAGTAATATTTTATATCTATATACAGTAAAACTTCTCTATAACGACCACCAAAATGTGTTAATTAGTTGGTATTTAGAGCAGGTGGCTGCTTAAAGCAAGGTGAAAGTAAATAGGAGCGTTCTGTTTTACTTTCACCTTGCTTTAAGCAGCCACCTGCCTTTAACACAAAATATAATTGATGTAATTTAGTGGTCAATGTATCTACTACAAATCAATAAAACAATGAATTAGTAGGAGTGTTTTATTTCCCTCACCCAATTAAGCTCCTTTTCAACATGTATTACAAACACACTATTTATTTATATCATCAATCATAAAAATCTACGCCAAAAATTCCTAAGCCCCCCCCCCCCCCCCCCAATCTGAAATCCTAGATCCGCACCTGGGATGTACATCATAACAGTAACATGTATCTTATTCTGATTCTATAACTTCAGTCATTGTCAAAGCTTACCTTGTTCATAATGTTGTCAGTAAGAAAATTAAACTTATTACTATTCATACAGTCATTATTTTTTACTATACTATTAAGTAGTTATAGGATTAATGTGGCGTGGATATTTTGAAACATAACCTTTTTTGTCAAGACATTTTGTTTAAAATAACACAATTACAATTCAATAGGAATCGTTTGATCTGGTTTTTCAAAAGGTTGCCTAAGTTTGTCTGTCCGAATTGTCCGAGATATAGGGGTACTTTTCAAGGTCAATTCTACTTATAAAGGCTACCAGGCTTATATTATCCTCCCAATTTGACCAGAGACTCGATTAAGTTTCGGCGTGTTTATCGGGATTGTTCGTAATACTATGTGACAAGAAATTGCCGGTAATAATCATGTTCCACGAGGATTGTACTCTTACAGTGCATTCTTATACCTTCGGAAATTTATCCGAAGATTACCGATGATAATACACGGAATATGCACGAGTCTCAGGTCAAATTGGGAGGATACTATTGTCCTGTTTTATTAACCTGTCAAATTATACGCTTGCTGAACACGCCATATATAGCTTCGGTTGATATCGATTGTTTCCGCGCATAAAAGCTTTCCTACTTGGCTTATTCAAGTACCTGTATATTTATTGTGAATCTCGTGAAAAACGTTTGAAACACAGGTTTACCCAAGCTAAATATATCCTTTCAGTGACGTAGGAATATTCAAATTTGACAGGTTAATAAAACAGGACAATATCTATATATGTTTGTTTTGTGATTTGTACTTTGAACGTGCTTATTGTTGATTGTTAGATTATTTGCAGAACTTTTTTTTCTTAAATATGTAATGGAAAGTTTTCGTGTATGTTTTTGAAATCTGTAAGCTTTCACATATGTTTATTTTTATAGTCCGACAGGGAATTCCTGACAGTTACAGGTAAAATTAGATCTTATGGCACACCTTTTGTTCTCAATGTTTACAAACACTACAGGTAAATACACTGTATAATGCCCAGGTGGCCGCTATAATAGTTTGGTTCAAATCTGTTTTGTTTTTATTGTTTTATATTTTGAATGGGTAGTTTTGTTTTTTATATGTTTTGATGGACGTACAGGTAAACCACGCTATATTGAGACTTGTTGTTATTTTGTTGTTTACATAACAGCACAAAAGTACAGGGCCAGACAACACACTTTAGTAACTCGCCACATATTATGTACTGGGCTTTGGTCTAATGGATATGTACCTAGTCTTACACACAGGGGGTCGTGGGTTCGAATCTCAAGCTATGCTGTTTACTTTTACTTTTTTTTTTAAAAAAACTGATTTGCTATTTGTAATTTTCTTTTTAATTTTTATTCTTTTTCAATTATATGTTAATACTTTGTTAATAATTATTATATGTTATTATTAATATCTATTGTTGTTTTGTACGGACAGTATTTTAATATAAAAAAATGTTAGTCACTGGTAAGAATCGAACTCAAGACCGCCACATGGAAGTCCAGATACATATCCATTGCACCTAGACAACTATGTTGAAAAAATTGCGGCTTGCTAAGGCTTTTAAAAATAAAGAAGCGCTGTAGTCGCTTCGTTTTGTTTACATTAGAGTAGGTCATGTTTTGTTCCAAAATAAGTTGGTCTATCTGTATACATTTTTTATTTTTATTTTTCTCGAGACCTCCGTTACAGGTATGTTTTGTTTACATTTTAAGTAGGTTATGTTGGTGTGCCATAAGATCTAATTTTACCTGTACATCATAATTAGTTTACTTGGATATGCATCTGGCATGTTATTTCTTCAAAGAGAAGACTGACTACATGTATTTGATTATGATGGTATGCTTGTGGAGTCTGTAGCCGAGTGGATAAAGGCGCTGTCATTCGAATCAAAATGTATCTGGTTCGAAACCCACATAAGTCAAAAAAAAATTTCATTTCCTTGTTTGCCTCAACAACACATATGTCAAAAACAGAAAGCAAGACCAAACAAGAACAGAAAAAAGATTAAAGAGAATAGATCCTATGGAGAAAGTGTTCTGACAAAAGTATTTAAAATATTAAAACAACAAAGAAGTATAAGTATAAACGCCGGTGAGTTTCGAACTCGGATAGCGCGCATGCAACGCCGCATACGCGTCCTTTAGACCACGGAATCGGATATCCTATGGTGTAATGTTTGTCTTATTTATTAATTATCCCATTCACATCATATATTGAGGAAACCCTGTCTATGTTTAGTTTTGTTATTGTGATGACGTAACTGCCAGACCTAGTTTGTTTATCTCTAGTCCAGTGTATCTGTTGCTAAACAAAATGTATTGACAAATTGCTTAATTTGTTTATGTTAAAATATATGAACAACAATAGAAAATGTAGTGAATCGTTTTCGTGTGTTTGTGTGATCTGCCTGCGATTACATGTTTTTATTACTAATGGCGTTCGCTATTTTAAACAAAAGGTCTGCACGAATAGCTTGTTGTCTACAAGTACAATAGACAAACATTCGCACATATTTGACCATGACAGAAAGAGTACAATCAGAATATATTTGAATCTGAAAGCAAACATGGCAGATTCTTTGCCCTGGTTCTACACGGTTTGCGATTCCGCTAAAAGGCGGATATAGGAGGTAACGCTTTAACCTTTAACCACGGTTAACCCAAAACAGTGTCGCTTTAAAAGCTTATGTCAACAATATCTGACATTTTTCATGTTCCCCATTCGAATAACGAAAGAATTCGTAGTTCGACCTCATAATAACAAAATAGAATATAACCACAGCGCATTTATATCGTGTTATAACACTTTCGTTATTTGGACGTCGAACTACATTTATGAACTTTATCAATTACTTAAAAGTTGTCAAGAATAATACATAAACACATACAGTAAAATATTCAAAAGAACAGCATCGGCCTTTAACCCATTCCCTCATAGGTTATGATTAGACCAAACCTCTTTGAATAAATCTACCGAAATGGAGCATTATCTATAGAAAAGGAAATTAGTACAATTGTGTAGTTTTTAAACCATTGTGATAAATAGAACAATCGCTCCTATGGAGCAAATTCTCTATTTATGACGATGGTTTCAGAAATGACTTTTACTTAGGCGTAGTAAGGCGTATTTATAGTACAAAGAAAGGGTTAACCCTTTCACCGCCAATGTCTCAAAAATGCACCACGTCAAATAGTGCTCTCCAAGATAAGACTTCACATGTTCTCTGAAATTCTATTTCTATATCTGTGATTTATTCCTTTGAAATTTACATTTATTTATCTCATTCCCTTATTTACCGAATGGTTTAACAAACTTGGATTGCAGACGACGATTAGAATTTTGGCACCGACAAGGTGAAAAAACGTGACAGTTTAATGCAATGTGAACGTGCCAAGCATTACGGTACTTGATAATAATTTTACAAGTATCACCTATAAGACGTCTGTTTGTGGGCATGAACTCTTAACCATTTCCCTTCTGTAAGCGCATTATGACGCATCTGCAAACAGAGTAGACCCAGATCAGACGGCTGATCTGGGTCTACTCTGTTTGCTTATGGTGTAATATAGATCAGCTTCTGCCTGAGCCAAAATGTCCTGTGTTCAAATGCCATTATAAAAAATAATCTTATTAATATTCATGACGTCATTATTTCCTATATGAATATTCATCAGGGAAAGGGTTAAATCGATGAAAACATTATGTACATGTATGTCAAAACTCTAATCTGATCCACACAAGCATTTGAGAAACTGTTGACCAAGTGTCAAACTGCTAAGGTCCTGATGAGATGATGAGTTACTCCGCGTACCATCTAGATGCAAGCTGTTTGAAAATGCGAGTCACTCCGCGTCTATCATGACGCGGTTTAAAGCGATAGTTTCTACTTGCAACGCGTTTTAACCATTTCCCTGTTCTATATATAGTCCAAAGTTCAATACCTACCGCATATTCATGGGCATAATAGTTATAATGAAATAAGGAAGATGATGGAGCATTGTAGCCATTTAGAAAGTCCAATTCCAATAGCAAACAGAGCAGACCCTGTTTGCAAATTCGTGGAAAGGTATTGATATGAGGGAACGTGTTACACCAATTATTGGTTTAAGCATTAGAACCTCTCTTTTAAGCGACCTTATATTGATTTGACACTAGAATCTTAAAAAAGCAAGTGGTTGATTAATACAGGGGGAAAGTCCTGTAGTAAGATATCACCTGCCTCACAGAACCATAATTAAACCTCTTTATGATGGTCGCTTAAGATAGATTCTTATGTATGCTGAAAAGAAGCACAGTAAAACCTCTCTATAACGGCCATTAAATTGTGTCAATTATTTGGTATATTAGGACAAGTGGCTACTTAAAGCAAGGTGAAAGTAAAACAGAACGTTCCTATAGGAGCGTTCTATTTTACTTTCACCTTGCTTTAAATACGCAACCACCTGACTTTAACTCAAAATGCTTAATGTAATTTAGTGACCGTTATAGAGAGGTTTTGCTGCATATTGAGAGCAAACCGATCGCATAAAATCTGAACAATAATAACAAAACGTACATGTGGTTGAAATTGAAGACCCAGGTGCTATTCACGGATGTAATTAGTATTTATTCGGATTGCGGTTTAGTTTCGTGACTAATTATATGAAACGCTTTTGTACAAAAACGGTGTTAAGTTTATTCTGTATCACAATGATATATTTTCGTTATCGACATAATTAACACCATGTTTTTAGAATTTTAATTAATAATATGCGGTTGTCATATCAACGGTAGGTGGAAAGGTTAACATTTTCCTCCACGAATACGCATTTCTACGCCTTTGCAAACAGAGTAGACACAGACCAGGCGATTCCTATAGGAACCGTATAATCAAGAACTGCTCCGTTTGCTTATGGAATAATATAGATCTGGTTCTATGGTTTCTACTTTCGCATAAGCATGAAGTGTTTGCTTGTATCGCATTTTACAACAACTAATCTAATCAATATTCGTGATGTCATCATTTCTTACATGAATATTCATGGAGTAAAAGGTTAATGCAGGACGAACGTTCTGAAGAAGAATCTTGCTTTATATTGAGCAGCCAGCAGCTGTTAACCCTATACTTAATACAGTTAAACTTCTCTATAACGGCCACTAAATTACATCAATTATTTTGTGTTAAAGGCAGGTGGCTGCTTAAAGCAAGTTGAAAGTAAAACAGAACGCTCATATAGGAGCGTTCTGTTTTACTTTCACTTTGCTTTAAGCAGCAACGTGCTCTAAATACCAACTAATTAACACAATTTAGTGGTCGTTATAGAGAGGTTTTACTGTACATACAGTAAAACCCCTTTAAACCAGAATTTTATTAAAATACAACTTAGGAATTTTAAGGTAGGTGGCTGCTCAATGTAGGGTGAAAGTCATGCAGAAATCTCCTCTAGGAGCTTTCTGCATGACTGTTAACCTGCATTAAGCTGTCAAATGTCTACAAGAACGATTTTAATACTTTATCCAGTCACCAGGCTTCTCTAGTGACATAATAAAGTGGGTGCAAATAAACTTAGGTTTATTTGGTTACTTCCGGTAGTGGAAGGTTTATTAGGTTAGTAGATAGGCGTAATGATTCTATAACCAATGAACTATTTTAGTTTTCTGTAAATATTCATAAACATGTTGATGGAATAGATCTAACAGATCTATTTGGTCACCAGAAGAATTATTCAAATGAGAAAAAATAAAAATAATTGGCTACAGCTGGATTCGAACCCGCGCCTGATCCTACAAAACCTAATTCTAATCTCTCTAGAGACGTCGCCCTTACCGATTACGCCACTGAGGCCACATACAAGATTACGTTGATTTATCACTTTTATTAATCTAATCCACCGCTGGCAAAACCCGTTTTTGATAAAATCAAACCTGGAAGCAAAGATTGACAGATAAATAGTAAATGTTTTCTTTTCACTCTCATGATTATTTGATTGATAAACTCTTACAGGGGCGGTGATAGTCATAAACCTAAATATAGCCTGTTCAGTTCCATCGATTTCTGAGTGACGTTAGGTAGAATCTAAAAATAGAATCCGAGACTACGTAACTCGAATTTGACCAAAGCATATAGATCATGTCTGTTTGAAATAACTTATCGACCCTCGATTCAAATCATCTTATTTTTCAAATTCAACCACGTTTCCCTTCTAGTAATACAAGTATCGAAACTATATTCCTCTGCGGTAGCTCATTAGATCTATTTACGTCTAAATGGAAGTGAAAAGGGAGGGATCCGTTGATCGAAAAACTGCATTTTCAATGTAAATTATTTCAAGAGTGTTATGAGTCTATAAAAAAGACATTTAACTATATTGACTGGATAAATCGAATAATAGGTTAGTGCCGTAGATGGGACGCCTTTATCCGACTCGGAGAGAAAACAGTTGAGGCTCGGCAAGCCTCGCCTCAACGTTTTCTCCCCTCGTCGGATAAAGCGTCCCATCTACGGCACTAACCTATTATTCTCTATTTTAACGTCCGATTTAAAGGGTTTTATTGTGTACGCCATTTACGCGTTTGCAAACAGAGTAGACCTAGATAAGACAGCTTCTGTCTGTAAGAAACGTTTGATCATGCAGGGCCTGTTTAGATATCTTACGTTTAAGACTGGGTCCCACTTGTTTTCCATGCCTAATAAATTCCTTGTTTACATGCCATTATGAAATACAGTTGATTACTATGAAATGCATCATGTTATTACTTCTTACACGAATATTAAGTGAGGTATAATAGAACCTCTCTTTAGCGGCCGTTACAAATAGGTCTAATTGTGGGTCTGTACGGCAAATGGTAGCTTAATGCAGGTCTTAAATATGAAGACAGCTACAATAGGAGCGTTCTGCGTTACTTTTGTCCCGCATTAATCAACCACCTACTTTTAACCCTTTCCCTCATACTGACGACTTTTGACGACTCTGTAAAAGCCACTTTGTGAAACCATTGTGATGAATAGAGCATTTGCTCCTATAGGAGCAAATGCTCTATTTATCACAATGGTTTCAAACTACAAAATTCTAAAATGTTCCTTTTCTCTAGTTAATGCTCCTTTTCGGTAGATTTATTCAAAGAGGTTGTATCTAAAAATAGCCTATGAGGTAATGGGTTAAGACTCCTGTGTTCAATAAATGAATGGCCGCTTTGGACAAGGTCTACCGTAATGGACTAAATCTATATTTACCCACGTGTAAGCATTAGGGTGTTTTGAACGGGTCTACTGTACTTGGCTTATTATATACAACATATAGTAAACTCTAGATAATTCGAAATTTTAGTAATGAACCATTGAGAACTGAGTAGGCAAGTTACTGCTTAATGCAGAGTGAAAGTCACGCAGAAAGCTCCTAGAGGAGCTTTCTGCGTGACATTCATCCAGCATTTAGCTGTCACCTGTCTTAAAGAATATTTCTAGAGATTGTTTCCTTCTAAGAAACAAATTATATGTTGTTGTTTAAAGTATGCTACATTGTAAATTCAGATATAAAAAGAAAAGAGGGGGTTACATACTTTACTTTAGAGTAATTACCATGAAATAAACATAAGCGTGCTTCCTGCATTTTACATAAGTAATTACTCAATTTATCACCTAGTTGTTTTGCTCTCCCATTACATTACGCCAAAATGACGTCACATTGCTATGACGTCGTACTAATTTGTTTATTATACTATCGTACCGGATTTTTCTGTTTGAATTTAAGTTTTTATGTTCAGCTAATTATCAATTAAAATTTAGCAATTTTCCCTTGTAATCTAAATTGTTGAGACATGATTTAAGGTTTGTAAATTAATGTCATCCAGAATACCGGTACCGGTTGTTTCCTTTGTAGAGAGTATTTGGCGCGCAAAAAGCTGCGCTAAACTTACTACCGAATTCGTCTTTAAAGACCGAAAATGATACTTTAGTGTTCGAACTATCAGGGGGTTTACTTTGCATTCTCCTTTGTTCAGTTGTTTACAGCATCTCACAGAACTGAGTCATAAACAGTAACCCTAATCCCGCTGCAGAAAAAAGGTCAGCTCAAAATTTGATCCGGTGCCCTTTTGACTACTTCCGAATCGACCAAGCTTTTGAGTAACTATTGACCGATCGTCATACAGCTTGGAACCTCGTGAGCGTTCAGTCTTCATCTGGATCCAAGCTACTTGCAAATGCGGGTCATATCGCATATAGTAGGATAAAGTTTTAAACTATGTTTTCACGGGAGTATGTTTGCACTGTCGTTTGACGTGTTAATTTTAGTTTATGTAAGTGTATATAAATAATCTATTTCTGTATTGTCTGATTGTTGAGCTTGCGTAAGATTTATGAAATCAACAATAAATAAAAGCGCACCATTTAGCACTTTACCTGACATAGATGCATTATGGCGCTTTTGCTGATAGTGTAGACCCAGGTGAGTAGACGAGCTGTATGATCAGAGTCTGCTTTATTTGCAGAAAAGGAAAACAATAGAATTGTGTAGTTATGAAACTATTGTGATAAAAAAAGCATTTGGTCCAAAGGAGCAAATGCTCTATTTATCACAATGGTGTCAAAAAGTGACTTTTACAGAGTCGTCAAAAGGCATCAATATGAGAGAATGTGTTAATATTGGTCCATTCATTATATCGTATATGAATATTCATAAGGGAAGATTTGAATAAGGTATTGATTGAAATAATTATTTCATTACAAGAATAAGGTATTGATTCAAATAAAATTATTTCATTACAAGAACGATTTCAACTACGAGTTTAAATAGTGATAAATCCTTCTTAGCACAAACTCTGCCTTGTGGAAGTGTCGTAACAGAGTGCCGTAAATCGTAAATCTCGAAAATGCACTAGTTCATTTTTATGCAAATTATCAATCGTTAGCCAATCGTAGCGCTCCATATGCGTCGTCCGTCGTAGTAGCTTGTTGTAAATAATGGCCGAAACAGTCATCAGCTATAGCCGGTTTCATTTTCTATGGCATTCTGAAGAATCTTACATTCGTGTTCATTACAAACTGTTTTCATGAAACTCGTTTAATATAATGAGTATGACACTCGCTAAAGCTCGTGCCATATTATTATCCTAAACTCGTTTCATAAAAACAATTTGTAATGAACACTCATGTAAGGTCCTCTATTTCAGCAATGAAGAGATTCAGATAAGATGCGTAAATTAAAGCATGTTCAAGAATAACTCCTTGATATCTCCACCAAACCCTATGCTGTGACCACTCTTCGAGACGATTCTAAAGAGTGGTCACAACTTAGGATTTGGTGGAGAAATTTTGATTTTAGTATTTGAATACGCACCATGATCTGTTGCGCTGGTAATACGTAAACATATCTCTTGTCTTTACTGTTCCAGTTGGCATTTCCTTCGATTTGAAATATGAGTAGAGGTATTTTCTACATGCATTTCATAATGCATGTATCTGCCACCTATAACATCCGATAAAAATGCTTATTAGAGTGTCCGATGTGTTACTGTACCACATTTCCGCAAAGTATATGTGTACTATGAGAGGTTGCTGTATTTTACCTTTGGTGGGCAATCTGTGCATCAATCAGTTACTTGCTGTTTAACCCTTTCACCGCCGAAGTCGCATAAATGCACCACGACAAATAGTGCAGTCCCAGATCAGACGCCGACTTTTCAAGGCGGCGTCTGATCAGGCGCTTCACTTTTTGCCTAATTCTCTATTTCTATCTAAGTGTTTTATTCTTTTGAAATTTGCATTTATTTATCTCATTTCCTTATTGTACCGAATGATTCAACAAAATTTGGATTGCAGACGACAATTAGAAATTTGGCGCCAAAAGGGTTAATAGTGTCCATGGTTAATCATTAAGTTCCCGCTCTAGAGGGGTTCTACGGTAGTGGTGAACATCAGTTCGAAGATTATCTTTAAGTCCCGCTAATGTCCGTCGTCAGTAGTATTCCGTATTACAGTCATGCTGTATGAATTTTAACCCTTTATTCTATAAATACGCCTTTCTACGCTTTTGCAAAAAGTGTAGACCAAGATCAGACGGCTCCTGGTGTAGCCGTCTGATCAGGGTCTGCTCTGTTTGCTTATGATAAAATATTGATATGAGTCTACAGTTTTTGTCATGGCCAAAACGGCATGTGTCCAAGTGCCACTATAAAAGCTTATCTAATCAATATTCATGATGCCATTCTTTCTTTTGAATATTTATGGAGTGAAGGGTTAATTCTAATTGTTATAATGGGAATATTTGACTAGAACAGAACTTTTAGAAACCGATTTAGATAAATTCAAAGAAAACAGAGCAGATACTCTGATTAGACGACTCCCACGGGAGCCGTTTGTTCTAGATCTACTCTGTTTGCAATGACTTTACAATTATATGTGACTCTGAATATATCAACGTTTGACCAGAACTTCCGGTTAAAACAATGTTTCCAGTTTCCAGGATAGTGCAATGACAGCCGACAGCAAAAACTGTAGAATAAGATCTATAATTCCATAAGCAAATAGAACAGTCTATCATTAGACAGTTTCAACAAAGACTGTCTGATCTTGATCGCCACTGTTTTCAAAATGGAGTATAGTTTTTGAAGTATGTAGCCAGAGAAGAAACCCAGTATTCTGGTGTCTCATCAGGACGAAATACAAATACTCAGGGAGCCAGTAGTGCCTACCGTGCACCCCCCCCCCCCCGACTTTTTTTCATGGGTACCAAAATGTTCAGAAAAGTGTCCTGAATCAGAATCGCGAATGTACTCAAACTTAAATTCTTTTAGGCTATATGTATTTTAACCGTTTCCATGGCAACCCCCCCCCCCCGTTTTCGTAATGATGACCCATACCTACAAATTCGCCCATATCACAGCCAGTTTTTGTCCTAAAACTATAAAACTGGTACCAAATGGAAGATAAGACATTGTGCTTTTATTTCTTACTTGTTTTTTTTTAATTACCTTATTTTCATACTCATGAATATTAATGAGAACATTAAAAATAGTAAAACATAGGATAGAAATAACGTAAACCTTTCATTTTTTTATCCTACAGATATCAGAAAATAACTTCAAATGCAGTTTAACATGATGACAAAAACCCCAGGAAACAAAATATCCAATTTGAGGACCATAGCATTAATTTTAAGCACCATTTTCACCGTTTCCATGGCAACACCCTATTTTTCGTAATGATGGTCCGTACCTGCAAAATCGTCCATATCACAGCTAGTTTTTGTCCAAAACCTATAAAACTGGTACCAAATTGGAGATAGGACATTGTGCTTTTATTTCCAGTTTGTTTTTTTAAATTACCTTATTTGCATACTCATGAATATTAATGAGAACATTAAAAATAGTAAAAACAATATAGAAATAACGTAAATAGTGTAAACTATTCACTTTCTATCCTACAAATATCAGAAAACAATTTCAAATGCAGTTTAACCTGATGACAAAATCCTCAGAAAACAAAATATCAAATTTGAGGACCAAAAATTTAACTCTAAGTAACTTTTTAACTGTTTCCATAGTAACCATTCATTTCACTCTGTTCACACATTTTTGTTAGTCGACACCTACCTGCAAAAATCTTGCATATGGCAATTTACTCACCCGCCATGCTTGATCGAAAGCGGGTCACAACGTTGGATTCTATTCTCGGATTTTTCTTTGTTAACGGTAAGGACATTGACTTATTTATGCTTCACTCAATACTTGATAATATATTTTGATACGCCACAGCTGTTAAAGTTGGCAATATTATGTATTCAAGCGACAATTCTCAGTAAGAAGATGCCACATTTCAAATTTTCAGGGCCGCTTGAACGGCAAAACACGGACACGTATCGATTCCCCATTGATGAATCTTAAAATAGGTCATAACTGGGTCAGTACAGTATTACTCCGCGCTTACACAGCGGAATTCTGGGAAAAGGAGAACCGACTCAAACCGGTAATGAAATGAACGTTTATGGGAAAATGCAACTTTCGTTTTAGAATAAGGTTATATAAGGACGTTGCAGGGCGAATGTAAATATATACCATTATAATTCATCTGATTAAACTTCACAAAATCGTTATTTCTTACATATACATGTATATTCACGAAGTACATGTTTAAGATGACTTCATTTACTTACGTATAATAGGATTTTAACCCTTTCAATACTGAATTTTCAAATGGACTGCTCCATAATCAAACAGGTCAAACTTCCATCTTCTCCCTATTGTTTGTTTGTCTTGTCTTTGTGCGCCTCTTTATGTTTTTTCTAGCTATGTACATTTGATTTGTTTTCTTGTGTTGTTGTTCGGACGTTTCGTATCTGTATCGGGCATTTCGTATTTATATCTGGTGTTTCGTGCAGGGCTCATATGTGTACTTTAACCGTTAATATTCTAGGAAATTCTAAAATAAAACGTAACTTGATGAACAGTGCAGACTCTAATGAGAGGGCTCCTCTAGGAACCCTCTCATCTGGATGAACACTGTTTCCAAAAGACAATCGTGACTCTTATCCAGCACTAAAGCGGTTCAATCGTTATAAACCCATTCCTTCATGTTGACGCTTTTTGACACCTCTGTAAACGTCATTTTTGAAACAATAGGAGAAAATGTTCTGTTTATCACATTGGTTTCAAAACCATTTCCTTTTTTTCTAGTAAATGTTCTTTTTCAGTAGATTTGGTCAAAGAAGTTGTGTCTATACATATGTATGATATCTGTAGGTTCTTGGTATAATGTCTTATGATGTATTTCGTTAGTTTACTATGGGCGAGCGTTTCATCAGAACAAAAATACTGGTCGTTCTTATGCAAAAAATGAGATAGTTCTGCTTTCAGAATTCAAGTAGACCACACTTTTTTCATTTAACCCTTTCGGCGCCAAATTTCTAATTGTCATCTGCAATCCAATTTTCGTTAAGTCAAATACATATATAGAACAACAGACTAAGACAAAAAGTGAAGTCCCTGATCAGATTCCACCTTGATAAAGCGGCGTCTGATCTGGGACTGCACTATGTGTCGTGGTGCATTTATGCGACATCGGTGGTGAAAGGGTTAAGTTTCTATTGTCCTAGTTACCCCAAGTATTCAAAATTTCGACAATTAGTACACTTGCTGATCAGGATAATTTTATGCGACATGTGCTACATTGTCAGTCCAGCTTAAAGTGCCTATTTAGTGCAATTTGAATAATGCATGCTTACAAAATGGTAAAGAGATTGTGTTCGAATACTTACTGAATTTCGGGCAATCTGTATCTCATCAGGTTCTACTCTGGGTATTTGATTAGTCTTCAGTCTACGTATGTGCTACTTTGTCAACGTTTTAAAAAGCGACACCAACATATATATAACAAAACAACAAATAACAAACAACAAACAAAATGGTCCATACCGAATGTATAAATAAATGCTTAACCTTGTTTTTATGTTTGTATTTAAGGAATCGATCCAAACAACAAAGTTATTGACTCAAGTATAACGCGAATGTCAGTGGAAAAAGTTCTTGCTCTGTATGGTACAAAAGTGCTATAAATATAGTATACTTATTAACATTGCAAAACAGTTTATCTTACCTTGAATTAATTTTAAAGAAACTAAATCCCTGAATCAGATGATATTAAAATGAATATTTTTTTCTCATTTTGCATTGCTGTTTTTGCGTTTGAATGATCTACTACTTTCAGAATATGTACTTCAAACCAACAGGTATTAAGTGCTTGTGCGGCTGTCGTAAAATGCACATGTGCTTGGAAGAAATCGTAGCATCGCACGGTACCTTTATGCGCTACTCTGCATGTGATGTTAAGAACAGAACGCATAGTACCTATCGACACCCTGTTTGCTATTTTGCATTTGCAGGGAAGAAAGCATATTAACACATGGGCTACTGTGCATGTGTTGGTAAGATAGCTCAGCACATGATGTATACAATACATTGACTATGTAAAACATCCAACGAGACTGGAGCGAGTGTAAAAAATATCGCGGGATATCAATCCTCAGTAACGTCCAGAAAAGACTCCGCCCATGTGGCCAGAACAATAGATAAAGGTACGTATTTAATAATAAAAGTGAAAATGCTGTCCTAAAGACAGCGCCACACACAAAAGAACATGGCACCAATGCATCATCACATCACAATTACAAGGCAAAATGGGACGAAACGAATAGAAAAGACAAAAACATTTACCAAATAAAAATCAAAGTAGACCATAGGGTGAAAGCAGGAGTACCGCCTTGGAACTGACAGTAGCCAGAAAAAAGGCTTCTTGGGGCTTAAACCAGATATGTGCGTATGCAACCTCAAGCTTAACCCACCTTCACCCAAGTCAAAATCTATAGTAAAATTCCCCTTCAGATAACTACACACCATGAGTAACTATGTCAAGACCAAATAATATTCAAATAAACTGTAAAACTGTTAAACGAGTGACATCGTAAAAATTAAATGATGCAGTACGCACCAAAACAAATCTACACCAACATTTTAAAAACACAGAAGGAAATAAGCTCAAAGGGATTCTAAAGATATAACGGTTTTATTGTAAAGAGAACAAAACGGTTCTCGATGACCAATCAGAGGCTAGAGCAATTGTGGAGAAGTCATTTGGGGGTACGACGGAAATGGAAAAGTAAGAATTCCTCCACTGAACTCTATGTTGTGATCACTCTTTACAGTCGTCGTTTGCGCTCGGCATCTCAAAGTGCTCACAAAGAGGATGTACAACATCATGGCTTCCTGGTTGACCCACCCATTAAATATATACCAGACAAATCAGGTGAAACAGGGAAGCTTTTACACGTCACCCAACCCATTCATTCTTATATTATTTAAAGAAAATTCGCCAATATCCTACAGTGCTCCCTCTCTACAACGACACCCACGAAGATTGTATGTGTTGTTCAGAGGGAGTTGTTATAGGGAGGGAAAATCAAACATAAGTAGCTTGTTTGTAGATCCCAAGATAAGGTGTATTTCGAGAACTAAAACCGTTATGCCTCTATCAAACCCTATGTTGTGACCACTCTTTAGAATCGTCACGAAGTGACGATTCTAAAGAGTGGTCACAACATAGGGTTTGATGGAGGCATAAAGAAAATACGATGGAAACAAGTTGTTTCTAGAGCCTTGTTGTTTCGGAAACAGTGACATGCCTTGTTGTAAGGAGGGGATCGTTATTGAGAGGGCCGTTGTAGGGAGGGAGCACTGTAGTTTGGAACCCATCAATTTTATATATCGAGTGGGTAAAGTTTACACAATATTAGCTCATATAAAAAGTACAAATATGAGTCATACAGGAAACACAACATACAGAACAAACAGTCGTCCTCGTTTGTTGTTTTTTTGTCCTCGTCGCTTAGTGTTTGTCTGCCAAATTGAAGCATTTCTGTATTTAATTGGTAGTACCTTTATGTTGCACGAAATAGGGTTATTCTCTGATTTTAAAAACATAATCTACACTAAAAAAGTAATGTATCTCTACTTCATGCATACATTCACATAATGGTTCTGATTAAGATGGTTAATAAAAAGATCACCATTAATATTGCTACATTTGTCCCTAATTCTAGCGTAAATAACTGACATTCTCAAAAATAATAATAAGATGTAACGATATAATTGATAAAAAATGTTTCAAATTTATATTTAAATGATCTGTACGTATTCAAAGTTCTTATATCTGAATTAATGTTGTTCCATAGTGTTATTCAAGACGGAATACATGAAGTTTTAAAAACAAGTATGCACAAGAATGGTCCGTCTATTTTATCGCTGTTTTAATGTTTTTAATAGTGGGTTAGAACCCCTACCACCTTAAACGGTAATAAATAACTAATATATGATGCAGTCATGTTATGAGATGCCTTATAAATGAAATGGAGTTTTTGTCAGCTAGCGGGTGATTACCATCCATATCTATGATAAAAATATCTCGAGATACAGATCTGGTTAAGTCAGTTACGATGATCTCTGCTTTGTTTGGTAATCCTTCTAAAGCTTCTGTGCAAGTCTCGGAACAATCATCCCAAATAACCGACGCATACTCTTGTTATATTGGTTTTACATAAGAAAGGAAGATTTGATTTAGGTAGATTATGTTCAAAATAAATTTAAATTTAATTGTTTAAATATTCCAAGGGTTTTAGAAGCAGATTTAAGTGCAGTAAAACCCCTCTAATACGTCCAGAAAAAAGGGGCATAATTCACAGTGACAGGCAGGTGGTAGCTTAATGCAAGACGAAAGTTATGCAGAAAGAAGCAGCTTTCTGCATAACTTTGTTCCTGCATTAAGCAACCACCTGCTAATAAATTCTGAAGGGTGGTGATCCCCCGAAAGCAAAAATTGCAACACAAAAAGAGAAAATTGCAGACTCGGTTTTATTGAGTCTGTTCATGAGCAGTAATTGAAAGTGCAACACTGCTCACGCCCCCTAGCACCGGCTTAAGCGGAATTCAATTTTCAGAACAAGAAGTACTGAAATTCATGATCTCGAAGGATCGGTATGTTTATTCATTACGTGGTCGCATTAGAGGGGTTTTACTGTATATTATCAATGTGATTTTACGACCAAGCGGTTATGAGAGGCCCAAGCGGTTGTGAAGATCCCAAGCGGTTATGAGGGGCCAAGCGGTTGTGAAGATCCCAAGCGGTTATTAGGGGCCCAAGCGGTTGTGAAGATCCAAAGCGGTTATGGGGCCAAAGCGGTTGTGACGATCCCAAGCGGTTATGAGGGCCAAGCGGTTTTGAGGGTCAACAAATTGTAAAATTTAGAGTAGACTACGTGTAATGACTTCTAAATGAAAAAAAGATTTGCTTCAGTTTTGGTAGGGTTCAATTTAACCCATTTGCGCCCAGTGGATTCTACCATGTTTATATATTGGATAAGTCCATTTTTCATCTAAGGGGTGCCTGGCCTAAATTTCAATTTCGTTTAGTTTTATATTGAAATTCCTATCAGAAAACAGTGTAGACTCTGATCAGACGCCGCATTATGCATCGTCTGATCAGAGTCTACACTGTTTGCCTACGTCCCATATATAGGATCGTGGGAACAAATGGGTTAACATGTCAAGTCTTAGCATATGCAGAAAATATGTTTACACCGTGATGACATAGTCTAATGTTATTTAAAGAAGTAGCAGATTGGGGTAAAGAGTTCTAGTCCTCAAACAATCTTGTAAAGTTTAGTAGCGAATTAGAACTTATAGATAAAAGAGGTATTAACCCTTCGCTTGCTATTCACGTCAATATACCTACCTGTAAATAGTGAAGACCCAGATGAGACAGCTGTCTCATCAGGGTCTGCACTATTTACAAGTTGATTGTACAACCAATGCACCCCAGAGCAGTGATTGCACAGCGATATACTTGTACACGGTGAAGATATATGTAATTATACAACAGGGCATGGGTAAAGAAGGAGAAATATATTTTAAAATTCAGCAAGCGAAGGGTTAACACAGATCACTGCGGAGCATAAGCAGAAATTGTTCTCATAGCAGAAACAGAAGAGCGAATAACCTTTTTTGAAACCTATTGAAACCACAGCCGTGATAAAAGCTACCCTTTAATGCATTTGTTTCTGTAATTTAAACATAAGACCCTTATATCACACTAGGTCGAAAGCTTTGGAATTACCACAAAACGCCATACAAGAATGATGTTCGCCAGATATTGTGAGTTATATACATGTATCATTTGCAGTTTAACCGCTACAAATCGGAATTCTAGTAGACAGAAAAGAATTTACATAATTTAGGTAGGTGGCTATTTATACCGTCTTCTGTAGGTACTGGTGCAAAGAATTTATTAAAACAATTGGATTTCTCTTCGTTGGTATAAAATCTGTTCATTTGAAGATGTTTCGCACAAAGGTGGTATGTTAGCAGTTAAATCATTATTCTTTACGAAGTGACCTTTTGTATTAATCATTTGTTCTTTGTTCTAAGAATGCTGGTCTGGCATATTTTGCCTGTTATTAACCTTATCCGATTGTATTAATATATTTACGGAAGGATTGACGTACGCCTACATTTTGGTACATTTTAAACCCTTTAACAACCACAAAGGTTCGAAGCACCGTATTACGTATGTCTTAGCGTACATAGATGTAAGGAAACGTAAATAGCTAACAATGCACTGTTTAACCCTTTATTACATAGATACGCATTTACGTATTTGAACCATCTGGTCAGGAACTGCTCTGTGTGATGATCAAATAATATATATCTTATGCTACACAAATATCACCATGATCAAATATTCCCTTATTCAGTAATAAAATGAATCATATTAGTAATCATACATTCAGTTTGTGCGTACATGAACATCCATCTGTCTCACACTGATTGGTGGTGCTGTGTTTCTTTTTATGTGACTAAACTTTCACTTTATGTGACCATTTGAACAAAAGAATAGTCACATAACATTCAATCCATGATATTTTTGGAAGTGGTTTGAGATATTAATGAAAAAGTAGTAAAGCCAGTCAGGCAAAGCCACATACAACACGCAACCCCCACCAAAACATCGATAGATAAAGCAAGTAATACACAACCACACACACACACATATATACACAGGCACATACACGAGATGGAATTCAAAACGCACAAGTACAAAGACGCTAGACAAACATAAATGTAAGGGTGAACACACAACACACACATACATTCACACATACACACACCCACAAGATGAAAATACTAGACATGAACAAACGCACAAGTACAACCACCAAAACACCAAACAAACAAAAAAGCAAGGTATCCCCGCAGGACTTTCCTGCAAGATAGAAGACGATAAACAAATGACAATATGTAAAGCATAGCATAAAAACTGTGAAAATCCATCAGATATGTACTCAATGACTTTGTTGAAGTCAGAGCAACTGTAGGGAAGTGGTTAAGGGCAAGGTTGTGAATAGGTAATACATGAGTCTGGTAAGCTCATCCCTATTCTGAGTTTAAGAGTATACCATCATAGAGTACGAGCGTATTACCCAAGGCCTGTCACCGCGTAAGCAAAGAGGGAAGCGTAGCTACCGACTGTAAAAGGGTCAATAACCAATCATGCAATGCGTTGCGATATAATGTGGTCATAACCTTTCTTCTTAAAGGTTCTAATGCGTTTTATGTATGAACCCCGATTTTTCCTGAGTTTGTAGATAACATCACCATAGCATTCTGGGTGAAAAATGCCTTGTTGCAGTAGCGTCCGCAGATTGCAATTGCAATTATATTTAATAATGAGAGGTTAATGTCGATAATAAATTCCCGAAGTTTGTGATATCTGTAACCTTGCATAAGAAGTGTATCAGTAATAACTAAATTACGACTGTTAAAATCTTCTAGCAAAGAACAGGCTCGAGCAAACCGAATAAGTTGAGAAATAGAAACTCCATAGGATGTAGAACGGGGTACATCTCCATCTAGAAAAGGATAATTAACCATTTTGAAATTATAATCATCCCTTTTATCGTATATTTTGGACGAAATTTGTGAATAGCTACCTTGGTTTTAAGCTTTGAAGCTGATTGACAAAACACTGTTTGGTATTATTAGATGGCATTGTTTAGCACCAGCGATAAATCTAATATGAATTTTAACAGAGTTATCCTCCTTTGATAAAAATTGTCTTTTTTTTAAAAAAAAAAAAAAAATAAATGAAAATAAATTACGGGGGATATTGTCATGAAATTATTACTGATGTTTGTTATCTTTGATTCAACATTTTATGTGTCCAATGTGATAGATTTGATTAAATAGGTATACATACAGATTCTTGTACGAATATGCTGCACGTAGATTGTGACAATTCAACAGGTAGGGGACTAAAGCATTGATTTTAATGCTTCTATAACTTGACCATTTACAAGAACGACTTTAACCCTTTCCCTGTTCTATGTTTAGTCCAAATTTTAATACCCATTGAATATTCATGAACAAAACAGTTATAATCAAATATGGAAGGTGGTACATTGTAGCTATTTTAGAAAGTAAAGACACAGATCTATCAAATTCCATAAGCAAACAGAGTAGACCCTGATCAGACGACTCCTCTAGGAACCGTCTGATCTGGGTCTACTCTGTTTGAAAATGCGTGAAAACACTTTTCTATGAAGGGTTAAAGAGTCATTAAATACCTTGTATTAATGTGTTGAACAGAATTTTTTTATTTTTCCAGTCGCATTTGTCATTCCCTTTGATTTACAATATACACTAATTTTTAGCCAAGTGTAGTTTCTATTTCAGAAGAGTTTTCAGTCTGACTTTCTCCGTGCATTAAGCTGTCATCTGACTTAAAAACTGATTATGATACTTATGTGAGTGTTTGGATTAACGGCATTTTATTGTATTAACCCTTTCACCGCCGATGTCGCATAAATGCACCACGACAAATAGTGCAGTCCCAGATCAGACGTTGCCTTTTCAAGGCGGCGTCCGATCAGGGACTTCATTTTTTGTCTCAAACTCTATTTCTATATTATGTGCTTTATTCCTTTGAAATTTGCATTTATTTATCTTATTTCCTTATTTTACCGAACGATTTACCAAAATTGGGTTGCAGACGACAATTAGAAATTTGATACCGAAAGAGTTAAACATAACTGGTTGACATACGAAGCAATGAAAAGTGACCGTGTCTTAACATATATCTAATCAGTTTAACCGTTTCCTTCATTTAAAGGCCTTCTCGAGCATTAGCAAACAGAGTAGGTCAAACTCAGATGACCGTCTGATCAGGGTCTGCTCTGATTGCTTAAGGCATAATTTAGACATGAATCTGTGCTTTTAGTTAATATTAATTATGTAATTATTTTATACAGTGATATTCAACTGAGAACTGAGAGACCAATCAAACGAACTGAGTACTCCTTTGTGTAACTTTTTTAACAAATCATTAGACATGTTTGTGTGTTTTTTCTTCAAAAAAAGTGACCCAGGTAATCTCTTTATTAAGTATTATTGATAAGGTGCTAGAGGGATGTTTCTTCGAGTGCATCTACAACGTTTTCGTGGCCAACAACATTTTCTCGTCTTATTAACCCTTCGCTTGCTGTTCACGTCAATATACCTACCTGTAAATAGTGAAGACCCAGATGAGACAGCTCCTACAGGAGCTGTCTCATCAGGGTCTCCACTATTTACAAGTTGATTGTGCAACCAATGCACTCTAGAGCAATGATTGCACAGCGATATACATGTACACAGTGAAGATATATGTAATTATATAAGAGGGCATGAGTAAAGAAAGAGAAATGTGTTTTAAAATTCAGCAAGAGAAGGGTTAAACGAGCTGACGTATACCTATAATGCATTTTGCAAAGCCTTGGACGAAGGCAAAGACGTACATGTAAGAGAAGTTTTTATATGATCTAAGCAAAGCCGTTGACAGGGATTGGCATTTGGGCCTCATTGCAAAATTGAAAGGCTCTGGTGTCCGAGGGCCTATCCCAGAGTGGTGTTTTCGAAATACCTCTATCGAAGGAAGCAACGAGTGATTATTACCGATGTAAATTCTAACTTTATTTTGATGTCATTTGTATTTGTTAAATAGCAACAATGACGAAGATATGCCATCATGTATCATCGTTACATGTTGATTTTAACGAAGTTTTACTGTTTTGGAAGTTCTCATTAATATTCATGAATATTCAAAATATATGTTTTTACAAAACGTAAGTGCAGATTAAAGACAAATGCTTAACCTTTAACACGGTACCACCATGTATGTTACTTTACACCTAAAATTAATAAATATATTAGGTTTTTCTCAAATAATGTATATAAAATATGCACTTAGTTGACCTTTGACCTAATTAAGAGAAATAAGGTTGCTTAATGCAGGGTGAACGTCCTCCTAAAGGAGCTTTCTGCATGACGTTCACCCTGCATTAAGCTACCACCTGTATCCAAGACGCTGAATAACTCGGTATTTCATTAAGACACACGTTGTTTTATGAGACGTCGAGTAACTCGGTATCTCATTAAGACACACGCTGTTTTATGAGACGTCGAGTAACTCGGTATCTCATGAAGACATACGTTGTTTTATGAGACGTCGAGTAACTTGGTATCTCATTAAGACACGCGCTGTTTTATGAGACGTTGAGTAACTCGGTATGTCATAAAGACACACAGTGTTTTATGAGACGCGGAGTAACTCGGTATTTCATAAAGACACATGCTGTTTTATGAGACGCCGAGTAACTCGGTATCTCATCAGTGTCCAGTTAAAAACTGTTTGGAAATTGAAATGTAAAATTTGAAGCAGATAACAAATTTCGCAGTTAAAATAGAAATTTACCCTGCCCAGCTGTAGTTTGTTCGATAAGAATAAATATTAACCCTTCTCTTGCTGAATTTTAAAATGCATTTCTCCTTCTTTACCCATGCTCTGTTGTATAAGTACATATATCTTCACTGTGTACAAGTATTTCGTTGTGCAATGACTGCTGTGGAGTGCACCGGTTGCACAATCAACTTGTAAATAGTGCAGACCCTGATGAGACAGCTCCTGCAGGAGCTGTCTCATCTGGGTCTTCACTATTTACAGGTAGGTATATTGACGTGAACAGCAAGCGAAGGGTTAAGTATTGTATCTGTCATCTTTCAAGTTTCAAGTGTTTGTTTCATAACATTAAAGAATAAACACTGAGTTCGTTGTTCAGTATATGCGTTTCAACCAACAATTTCTCATAGATACAAAACTATTCGAGAGAAAGTTTGTTTTAGATGTCTGATTAATTTGTTTTTATATTTCTCTTGTGCATTTCCCATCACAACTTCTTTCACAAATACCTCACATTTTATCAGTAGTATAAACATGTCTTTAAAACCACGATCATCAGAAAGAAGTCTTATCCTGGATTTTGATCTAGGACAAAAGTAATACAGATAATTCCCAATGACAGCACAGTGTTCTTAACCATTCTCTTGCTGAATTTTAAATTACTTATCTCCGTCTTTACCCATGTCCTGTTGTATACATGTACTTACTTATAGCTACACTGTCTATAAATAGGTATCTGTGCAATGACTACTGTGGAGTGCACTAGTTGCACAGTCAACTTGTAAATAGTGCAGACCCTGATGAGACAGCTCCTGCAGGAGCTGTCTCATCAGGGTCTGCACTATTTATAGGTAGGTATATTGACGTGAACCGCATGAGAAGAGTTAAGGCACTGTTTTCTGTAAATGGTATCTTAACCCTTTCCTTGTTGAATACTGATGTACGAAATAATGACACCATGAATATTCATTAGCTGAAATTTTAAAATGGCATGACTGTATACATAAAATATTTTGGTATTGCTAGAAACTGTATAGTCAGGTCAATTATACTTCCATAAGCAACCCGAGCAGATCCTGATCAGGCGACTCCTATAGAAGCTATCTGATATGGGTCTACTCTGTTTGCAAAGGTGTGAAAACTCGTTTATATGAAGGGAAGCGTTAATTCCTTTCTCCATAGTCTTATTAGGATTTATTCTGTTCGGTTATGAAAAAGTATAAAACTGATTCTAGAATATCTGCTATTTCCAACATTCCATTTCTTCACATGCCATCATATAATTCTTTTTAATATCCATGATATAATGAGCAACCGGAACGAAACCTGTAGAAAAACATAATCAATGTGTTATTTTAATACATAAATACTTGAATAGCTCTGATCTAATATTTCAACCACTAAGTGCCTTTTTCAAAGATCATCATGAATATTTCTATGCTGTGTGTTATTTTAATGCCAGTCTCTCAAAACAGTATCAATATCGGGTTTTAACCCTTTCATCGCCAATGTCGCAAAAATGCACCACGACAAATAGTGCAGTCACAGATCAGACGCCGCCTTTTCAAGGCGGCGTCTGATCAAGGACTTCACTTTTTGTCTCAAACTCTATTTCTTTATCTGTGCTTTATTCCTTTTAAATGTGCGTTTAATTATCATATTTCCTTATTGTACCGAATCATTTAACAACATTAGATTGCAGACGACAATTAACCCTTCCAATGCCAACATTGTTGTCTGCTGGAAACAGTTTCGTCTGCTTCAAGTTTTAGGGTAGTTGTTTGTTCACTTTCTTTATTAAATGATATACAGTTTCAAACAGTTTGGATCGTGATCAGATGCCGCGTTGCTCGTGTTTTCATCTGGATCCAAACTGTTTCCATATCCGTTTAATTGCACTGACGGGGTTAAGGCAGGTGGCTGCTTAACGTAGAATGGAAGTCATGCATACATGTCTAGTTGTGACTTGCAACCTGCATTAAGCAGTCGTCTTAACCATTCTCTTGCTGAATTTTAAAATACATTCCTCCTTCTTTACCCATACCCTGTTGTATAATTACATATATCTTCACTGTGTACCAGTATTTCGCTATACAATGACTGCTGTGGAGTGCACTGGTTGCACAATCAACTTGTAAATAGTGCAGAACCTGATGAGACAGCTCCTGCAGGAGCTGTCTCATCTGGGTCTTCACTATTTACAGGTAGGTATATTGACGTGAATAGCAAGCGAAGAGTTAAAAAGATTTAAATTACTATACATCACCCCCCCCCCCCCCGTCTAGAAGCGATTTGCTGTAAAAGAATTTGGACCAGTCATTCAAACTAGATATTGAGTCTGTTGAATCCAATGATAACCAAATGACACTAACGATAGTCTTTGCCCTTGGGTATTTTCAGCTGAGTTCTCTATTTTGACAAATTTACCATCTTCAAGGATATTAGAACATGTTCAGGTGATCGAGATTTGCAAAGTGGCTCAGCCTCTTATGAGGATCAATGGAGTCATTTGAAAAGTGACTCATTCTCTGAAAAGTGACTCAGTGTCTTATGAGAATCAATGGTGTCATTTGAAAAGTGACTCAGTCTCTTATGAGGACCAATGGTGTCATTTGAAAAGTGACACAGTCTCTTATGAGGATCAATGGTGTCATTTGAAAAGTGACTCATGAGAGTCCAGCATGATTAACTGTTCTCGTGCTAAGCCCATCTTGACTGGAATTTGCAAACAGTTTGGATTCAGATCAGACGACAGGTAACTCGGTGTCTTGTCAGAATCCAAACTGTTTTCGGCATTTTCTGACAAAATTACGAATAACTTCGGATAGAAAGACAAATAACAACCGTGTAAATAAATAAGTAACAGTAAATTTCTCTGCAATACTCACAAGAGGTCCAAATCTGGTACAGATGATAGTTTTATGCAATACAAAAATTTTGCAGGCGATATCTGCATAACATTTATTCTGGATTTATCTTTTCCCTTAAATGAACTCCTTTTTACGCCTTTTCAAACAGAGTAGGCTCACATTAGGGTCTGTTCTGTTTGCCTATGACATGAAATAGATCTGATTCTACAATGTTTGTCGGAGCCAAAATTTCCCTTGAAAATATATCATTGTAAAAAGTCAGCTAATGAATATTCATAATGTTAGTATGGAACAGGTAAAGAGTTGAGCAGTCGCATCCATTTAAGATATGCATATTTATTTATTAAGTGGCTGTATAGATGTAAATGTACATGTTTATTCATTGAGTGGCTGCTATAGATATGAAGTTTTGTAACTTTTGTTTATTAAGTGGCTGGTATAAATATTCATGTTTCATTATTCGGCTAAATGTTTATGTATATTCATCAGTCTTTGCTATAGATATGCATATTTACTTATGTAGTGGCTGCTATAGATATGCATATTCATTTATTAAGTGGCTGCTGTAGATATACATATTCATTTATTAAGTGGCTGCTATAGATATGCATATTCATTTATTAAGTGGCTGCTATAGATATACATATTTATTTATTAAGTGGCTGCTATAGATATACATGTTCATTTATTAAGTGGCTACTATAGATATACATGTTCATTTATTAAGTAACTGCTATAGATATACATATTCATTTATTAAGTGGCTGCTATAGATATACATGTTTATTTATTAAGTGGCTGCTATAGATATACATATTTATTTATGTAGTGGCTGCTATAGATATACATATTTATTTATGTAGTGGCTGCTATAGATATACATATTCATTTATTAAGTGGCTGCTATAGATATGCATATTTATTTATGTAGTGGCTGCCATAGATATACATATTTATTTTATAAGTGACTGCTATAGATATGCAGTTTTATTTAATAAGTAGATGGTATAAAGAGGTTGAACTATACTGTCAATTCGTTCACTTTACCCATTCCCTCATATTGACGCTTTTTCACTCCTCTGCAAAAGCCATCTGTTGAAACCATTGTGATAAATAGAGTATTTGCTCCTATAGGAGCAAATGCTCTAATTATCAATATGGTTTCAAACTATAAAATTCTAAAATCCTCTTCTCTAGTTACATGTAATACTGGTTTTCGGTAGATTTATTCAAAGAGGTTATATCCAAACATAGCCTATGGGGTAATGAGTTAATGCCGTTTATGTCTCTGTATGTTAACAGAGTCTGTAAGAGCCATCTCATTTGGGATCTGTTTTGTTTATGAACTAGCAGACATCTGATTCTGTAATTTCTGTCATGGTCAAACATGATATTATGAATAATAAGATAATTAGTATTCATTGATTTATGAAACGATAAAGATCTGATTCTACAGTTTTTGCGATGACCAAAAAGTCCGTGTTCTAATTAATATTCATTCTGTCATTATTCATTTTATGAATCTGATTCTAGCTAATTGTTAAACTAGTTTTACACTTTGTTATCACTAATTCACCACTAAAGTACAAATAGTTATCGCTTGATGGACTTACTCCGTTCTATACAGTGTTAATTACAAAGATCAACACCTATTAAGAAATACAGTGATCAGTTTAACAGAAAGAAAACATTTTGCATGATATAAGGGGCAAATCATTTGTTCACTTACACG
The DNA here is from genome assembly GCA_963576725.1 of Azorinus chamasolen. NCBI lineage: Eukaryota > Metazoa > Mollusca > Bivalvia > Cardiida > Solecurtidae > Azorinus > Azorinus chamasolen. The sequence goes on from OY755237.1 coordinate 41,473,452, forward strand.
TTGTGTGACAATATTTGCACATTTTGAATCAATATTTCTACAATGAATGTTTCTTCAAAAGATTCCTTCGGTTATTACAAGAGTTTTATACTGGTATTTCTTACAAAACCTCATTCATAATTTATTCAAATAAAGGAGCTTTGTAAACAAGCTAACTATAGTCTTCTTACGTATGTAACTGTAGGTTTTCTCTTTTTGAAGTATCTATTGACATTATCAACTAGGGGGCCTTTAAAGCCAGGCTTTGTTGTCCCTGTGCTGGCGTCCGAACGTTATCTGCTTACATCTAGTTCTATTTGTGATGTGTTTCACGATCAAAAACTATTCGGTGTGTATGGCTAACCAGTTTTAACTCAAATCTAGTGCTGCGTATCTCGATATCTTATCTGGATACAGAATGGTATAACACGTTGTATTTGCAAACAGTATAGACCCAGATCTGCGGTTTCCTAAAAGGAAAATCTCTGAGCTGGATCTGAACTGTTTGGTCTGTTCAGGTTTTGCACTATTTGGCATTTAATATACTCAAGCAAATTACATACTGAATCATCATAAATTCATACTGCATGGATCATATAATTTAACACGATAGGACTAGTCCACTTGGTAAATTCATCACTCAAACGGTTAAAAGGTATTACAATAAAAACCCTCTAAACCGGACATTCAATTTAGTATACATATCGGTCTTGGGGACAGGCTGTAGCTTAATGCAGTGTGAAAGTCATGCAGAAAGCTCCTATTGGAGCTTTCTGCATAACTTTCACCCTGCATTAAGCAGCCAACTACCTAAAAGTCTCTAAATTCTTCTCAACTAGAATTCCGGTTCGGATGGGTTTTACTGTAAAGCATACATATATTACAACCATGGATATCAGCGTATGGATTTTTATTCAATAGTTAGGTTGGTATGTGAAACGGAAATTGCCCTTGTAATCAGGGCTTATTGATTCTAATAATTTTTGGCCCGTTTATCAAAAGCACAATCGACAAGAGTCAACAGCCGCTTAACTACAGCTTATATTGACTTTGAAACTGTGTCGAAATTTAATATTTACCAGATATTGATGTCCAAAGTTAAGACGAAATTATTTTGTGTGTACAGAAGTGGTCTCGTCGCTGTACATATACCATGGGTATGGTAAGTTCGTATAATTATTTTGTTTCCATTTTTCTCTTCACCCTTTTCCTGAATATTTATGTAAGAAATAATAACGTCATGAATATTTATTAGTTGACTTTTTTAATAGCATATGCACAAAATTTCGGTATTGGCAGGTAATCTTATTTCGAAGCTAATTAACTATTTTCTAACATTTCCATATTCATTTCATCCCTCTCCTTTTGTTCATAACCCTTTGTCTGATGGAGGCGAATTTTTTGACGACGCTGAAAACGGAACAGACTCAGGCTAGACATAATCTGGATGAGGTGTCTGATCAAGGTCTGCTATGTCTACTGACGAAACAATACAATTTTGATTCTGTAGAATCTGCCATAATAAACAATTCGATTGTCCATAGTACCATAGTATCCTGTCTGAACCATTTACTCCATAAATACGCCTTTCTGTGCCTTTGCAAACAGAGCAGACCACCCTGATCAGACGGCTCCTATAGGAGCCGTCTGATCAGGGTCAGCTCTGTTTGCTTATGATATAATATACAAATGTAGATAATTATGATTCTACACTTTTTGTCATGACAAAAACTTCCGGTGTCCATGTGCTATCATAAACGTAAATGTAACTAATATTCATGACGTCACTATTTTTTACATAAACATTCATGACGTCACTACTTTTTACATAAATATCCATTGGGTAAAGGTTTAAGCTGCAATCAAAAAGAGGTATATTTATGGGTCTCTGTAAGGCAGGTGGTAGATTAATGCAGGTCAAAAGTAATGCAGAAAGCTCCTGTAGGAGCTTTCTGTATTACATTTGTCCTGAATTTAGCGACCACCTGTTTTTAACGCTGATATGTTCAATGAATGAATGGCTGCTTAGGACGTGTTCTACTTTGTAAATTTATATGTTACTTGTTAATTAGGTAAAGGGTTAATATTCTCCTATAATCTTATTATTCTATCCTCCTTTAAATTTAGTTACCCGACTTCTTCATTAGCGTCATCGTCCTCTTTTTCTCGTTCTACTTGTAGAAATATAAATATATTTTAAACGCTTATTTTTTTACTGTTATCCCACTGACAAAAATAATGTTTCCTCAAATTTGAATCTTGTGTAATTTGGACTACTTCCGATTCAACCAAGCTTTTGAGAAAATATCAACCCATTCCCTCATAGGCTATTTTTAGATCCAACAACTTTGAATAAATCTACCGAAAAGGAGCATTAACTAGAGAAAAGGAAACTTTTAGAATTGTGTAGTTTTGAAACCATTGTGATAAATAGAGCATTTGCTCCTATAGGAGCAACTGCACTATTTATCACAATAGTTTCAACAGGTGATTTTTACAGAGGCGTAGAAAGGCGTATTTATGGAGGAAAGGGTTAACCAGCTATCATTTACCAAATGTCAAACAGACTGGATCTTGATGAGACGCCGAGTTACTCGGCATGTCATGAAGATCAAAACAGTCTGAAAATGCGACTCAGATCATTAAAACGAAAATGCGTTCATCATAGAATATGAATTCTGAGAAATACCCATTCATGCTTTCATACTCTTTCTCTTTCATGCTTCTTCCATGTACATTAAAGGACGTATACTTAGTTTCAAGCTGGTCATGGATCCAGGTCAGATGCCGAATTAACTGGCGTCTATTCTGGACAAAGGTTGTTTATAAAACCTCTCTTAACCGGAATTCTAGTAGGTGGCTGCTTAATGCTGGGTGAAAGTCGTGTAGCTTCCGTATTAAGCTGCCACCTGTCTCCAAGACCGATATTTATACCAAATTTAACGTCCGGTTTAGAGAGATGTTATTGTACTCTATTATTTCTGCACAATCCAATAAAACTACGCTAATCTGAAATTAAAAAATAAACTTCATTAACAGTAAAACTCCTCTAAACTGGACGTTCAGTTTAGTATAAATATCGTTCTTACAGGCTTGTAGCAGCTTAATGCTAGGAGTTTTCTGTCTTTCATCCTGCATTTAGTAGCCACCTGCCAAAAGTATCTAAATTATTCTCTACTAAATTTCCGGTTTAGAAGGGGTTTTTCTGTCTTCTTCACAGTTTTGATTACATGTGAGGATTAATCTTTCCGGTGCCAAAATTATTTCTAATTGTCGTCTGCAACCCAAGTTTGTTAAATAATTCAGTAAAATAAGGAAATGAGATAAATAAATGCAAATTTCAAAGGAATAAAGCACATATATAGAAATAGAGATTGAGACAAATAGTGAAGTCCCTGATCAGACACCGCCTTGAAAATGTGGCGTCTGATCTGGGACTGCACTATTTGTCGTGGTGCAGTTATGCGACATTGGCGGTGAAAGGATTAACAGCAAAAGCATGCCACGTGTAGTTTGAACACTTGAATGTTTGACTCTGGCAGAAATTGTAGAATCATAACTATAATTAAATCATGAACAAACAGAGCAGACCCTGATCAGACGGCTCCTACAGATCTGGGTCTACACTGTTCGCAAAGGGGTGGAAAGGTGTATTTATAGACAAATACCACTAGATGCCTATCTACCCGGACAATAAGTCTCCATCCTCTCCACCAGTTTGTAAAGCTGAAAATGTTCCAGTTGGCACCATTTTGATAACTTTGAATTAGACTTACATAGTAGCAAGTAATATTAACCCCGAGGAGCAGTTTGATCTGGGTATGCATTATTTTCTATGATTGTACGAATACTCCAAATCAGACAAAATATTTCAGTTTGATAAGGGCTGACATTTGGTATTTTCCCACAGACAATACCTTCCATAAAAAAGAAAACTATTTATCACACAATCTGCTTTGTGGGAGTGCCGTAACAGAGTGCCGTAAATCGCCGAAATGCACCAGTGCATTTTTATGCAAATTAGCAATCATTAGCCAATCGTAGCGCTTATTTAAGCGTTAGTCAATCACAGCGCTCCGTTTGTGTCACCCATTGTGTTACTACGCTGTTTGTAAGCATGGTCACTTGTCATGATGTTATTGTTAAGAACTTTGTTTGATTTTAAAAATCGAAGAAGATGTTCTACTCGGCGTAACATATTGTTAAGATCTTTATTTGATTAATTTTTTTAAATAAAAAACGTTGACTGTCCGATGAACCCTGTCGTTATTTCTTGTGTCCGATTCTACCCGAAATGTATGTTCGATACAACCCGAAAGTCGTCCGATACAAAACTACACTTAGTTACTATGGAAAATGCATTATATGAAGCCTTTGAGCACGGCTAACTAATGTTACGAATGTTTGTTAAGTGCAGAGGCATGCGATATTTAGTAGGGGCCGCAACTGGCACGCGACCGAGTCAGGTGAGCCCACGGCCAACGGTGTCCGAAACAACCCGATATTACTCTACTCGTTTAAGTTGCGGATTAATCCCTTCATGAAAAGTAAACAGTTGAAAGGTATTTGCCGGCTTAGACAAAATTCTATAGAATCAGATCTACATGTATATCATTTCATAAGCAGAGCAGATCCTGATCAGATGGCTCCTGCAGGAGTCGTCTGAATTTGGTCTTATCTGTTTGCTAATGCGTAAAAAAGGGCGTCTATATGATTGCAGTTGAACTTCGATATCTCGAATTCGGATAACTCGAACTTTGGATTAACTCGAACAAAAAGGTCGGTCCTTCTAAATTTTATGATACAAACTTGTTCTAAAGTGTATCACTGCACATCCTGTAGGGAGCTTTGAGCATTACTTTAGAACTGTATTAAGCTATGTTCTTGAGAAATTGTCCATACTAGAAATCGGATGACTCGAACTTCTATTATCTCGAATTAATTTGTATCGTCCCTTGAAGTTCGAGATATCGAAGTTCAAACTGTATATGGGAGGAAGGGCTAATCTACGTTCTTCAGCAGACAATCTTTCTTTTCTTTTTATAGACGTATTCATAGAGACACAGTTTGGATACGGGTGAGACGCCGGATTCCACGGCATCTCATCTGAATGTTAACTCTTCGCTTGCTATTCACGTCAATATACGTACCTGTAAATAGTGAAGACCCAGATGAGACAGCTCCTGCAGGAGCTGTCTCATCAGGGTCTGCACTATTTACAAGTTGATTGTGCAACCAGTGCACTCCACAGCAGTGATTGCACAGCGAAATACTTGTACACAGTGAAGATATATGTAATTATACAACAGGGCATGGGTAAAGAAGGAGAAATGTGTTTATTTTTAAATTCAGCAAGAGAAGGGTTAAAAGTTTACATGAGGAATTGCCCATTCCAAGCTGAAGACTATTTGCAAACATGGAAAAGCAGTAGTTTTAGAATAGAAAAAATAGAATCTTTTAGGCGGACGGCAGTTTAACCCTTTCCTTTCAATGTTCTACGTTTATTCCAAATTTCAATTCCTACTGAACAATAATGGGGGAAATGGTTATAGTGAAATATGGAAGGAGGAACATTGTAGCCGTTTTAAAAAGTATAGAAACGGATCTATCAAATTCCATAAGCCAACAGAGCGGACCTTGATCAGACGGCTCCTATGTCTGATCTGAGTCTTCTCCGTTTATAAATGCGTGAAAACACATTTACTTGAAGGAAAGAGTTAATACGGGATGAAAGTTGTGCAGAAAGGAGCTTTGAGTTTCTGTGTGACTTTCACCCTAAATTAAGCTACCACCTGTCTACAAGACTCTGGGTCTACTCTGATTACAAATGCGTGAAAACACATTTATACATGTATAAAGGAAATGGTTAATGCAGGGGAGCTAGCGGAGCGTTGTGCATGACTTTAACGCTGTATTCAGCTGCTACCGGTCTTCAAGATCGATAATGATACGCAGTTTTGTGTTCGAATAATCGTGGTTTTATTGTATATTTGGTGAGACGGTGATGACCTCAGCAAACAGATCTAAACCATATGCATAGTTACTAGGTGTCATTTGGGAATTCAAACAAAGCGATAGTCACGTCTCATGTTTTATCCCTTTCCCTGATAAAGACGAGTACTTACTTATGCTTGGCAAACAAAGGCCATCCATGTCAGATAGTTGCTTAATCCTTCTCTTGCTGAATTTTAAAATACATTTCTCCTTCTTTACCCATGCCCTGTTGTATAATTACACATCTTCACTGTGTACAAGTATTTCGCTATGCAATCACTGCTGTGGAGTGCACTGGTTGCACAGTCAACTTGTAAATAGTGCAGAGCCTGATGAGACAGCTCCTGTAGGATTTTTATTTTTTATTTCACTATTTACAGGTAGGTATATTGACGTGAATAGCAGGCGAAAGGTTAATGAATGATAGAGATCTGAATATATGAGGTACTGTCATATCTTGTGCAATTGCAGCTAATTAATATAGCAAAGTCTCGCCAATACGACCGCTCAACTGAAGTATACATTTGTAATTTAGTATTTTAAAACAGGTGGTAGCTGAATACACGAATCTCATATAGGAGCCCCTGCATTAAGCTGCCGCCTGCTATTACAAACTTCTGTGTTAAATAATTATGTTGTCGCATTAACGAGACTTTAACTGACATATAACTCATTACGTCCTGATGTTTATATGTCCTTGAATATTCATTAAAATTCTGAAGGGAGGTGATCCCCCGAGAGCAAATATTGCAACACAAAAAGAGAAAATTGCAGACTCGGTTTTATTGAGTCTGTTCATGAACAGTAATTGATAGTGCAACACTGCTCACGCCCCCTAGCACCGGCTTAAGCGGTATTCAATTTTCAGAACAAGAAGTACTGAAATTCATGATCTCGAAGGATCAGAAGGTATAACAACACTGAGAATGAAGTACGGGGCGACGTTTTACGGCCGCCACACAAGCACTTAACACCTGCTGTTGTGAAGATTATAAATTCTGAAGGGAGGTGATCCCCCGAGAGCAAAAATTGCAACACAAAAAGAGAAACTTGCAGACTCGGTTTTATTGAGTCTGTTCATGAACAGTAATTGATAGTGCAACACTGCTCACCCTTTATTCTGTGATTACATAAGCAAAGAATTTTGATCCAGATGAGACGCCGAGCTAAACGAACCGATATTGTAGCAGACGAAAGACTTTGCAGACGAACATTTTTGACAGAGAAAAAATTAGGTTAATCGTTATAGTGACACCGAATGTAAGAACTAAAGCAGACAATGTTTCAACAGATGATAGCTGGCCAGAATAAATTGATTACCTTTTTACCTTTTTTCCCCGGTGCTCAATTGACCTTTTTTCAAATTAAAATCATTTATAAATGTATTCCCATAAAACATGGATAGCCAATGTCATTTGAAATATAAATAGCACACAATGACTTATGAGCAACGTGTCATCTATATTATTATACAACGTGTCATCTATATTATTATACAACGTGTCATCTATATTATTATACAACGTGTCATCTATATTATTATATACAACATGTCATCTATATTATTATACAACGTGTCATCTATATTATTATACAACGTGTCATCTATATTATTATATACAACATGTCATCTATATTATTATACAACGTGTCATCTATATTATTATACAACGTGTCATCTATATTATTATATACAACATGTCATCTATATTATTATACAACGTGTCATCTATATTATTATACAACGTGTCATCTATATTATTATACAACGTGTCATCTATATTATTATACAACGTGTCATCTATATTATTATACAACGTGTCATCTATATTATTATACAACGTGTCATCTATATTATTATATATTAACATTTAGCCTGCTGAGCAAATTATTTTTACATAATTTTGCACCTACTGCATTTCCAAAAGTCAAGCTATAATCAATTTGTCTACCGACGTGCAATCAGAATGTCAAACAGTTTGGATTCTGATGAGACGCCGAGTGACTCGGCGTCTCATCTGGATCCAAACTGTTTGCATAAGCATTCATTCATCCGCCCATAGCAGGATAAAGGTTAATAAATGAAAAATAGATTAATAATAATAGATATATATTAATAAATCCAAGAGAACATGCAGACTGAGTATTTAAATGCCTATCAGGGCGTGCTGTTGCAAAATTACTTAATAAATTACATTAAAGAATGCATAGCTTATTCATTGCTATTATCGCAAGAAATTATATTATAAGTTGTAAGGTTGAATAATATTATACATATAAAAGTTATGCTCTTTTAAAGTGATAACCCTTACAATAAAAAACATATTTTAATAAACATCATAAAACTTGGCATTTTTATGTTTTATCATTATTACGAACTTATATCGAAAAATGCCCACGTGATACAAAATAAATCTTTTTCTTCGATACTTATAATATGTTGATGTACAACTAAATATTATTTACCTATGTCGAACAGTTACAAAACTAAAACGCGGCCCGAATAAATACTAATACATTGCTGAAAAGCCATCGATACCAAACGCATGAAATTTTTATCTTTTTTATTTTATTTATTACATTCTGCTAAACACGAACTACAGTAGACCCTTCTGTCTTAAGCGGTGATTTATGTATTGAACATAGGAGTCTTAGAAAGCAGGTGGTTGCTTAACTCTTTTGGCGCCAAATTTCTAATTGTCGTCTGCAATCCAATTTTATTAAATAATTTGGTACAATAAGGAAATGAGATAAATAAATGCAAATTTAAAAGGAATAAAGCACGGGTATATAAATAAAGATTGAGACAAAAAGTGAAGCCTCTGATCTGGGACTGCACTATTTGTCGTTGTGCATTTTTGCGATATTGGCGGTGAAAGGGTTAATGATTTCATGTTTTGAAATTATCCGACACTCCACTTATATTTTTAGAATATATTGAATAAGAATCCACTCTGACATTAAAACAGACGACAATACCGGTATGCGCAGACGAAAACTTATTTGGCGCCAAAACAGTTAATGCGTGACAGCGAAAGGGTTAACCCTTTGAATGGTTGCGAACGAGAGAAGTGGCATTTGCACATAGTGCAGACAAAGATCAGAGGGCTCCTAGATCAGTGTCTTTAAAAAGCCTTTTTTGCAAAATTAATCTTTCATATAGAATAGCCTCTATAGTTAAATACGGATGGATCATTTTATTTTGTAATTTCAGCACTGAAATAGTTAATTAACCCTTTCCCACATATAAACCCCGTTTCACGCATTTGCAAACAGAGTAGACAGAGATTAGATTGTTTCTATATGAGCCGTCTGATCAGGGACTGCTCTGTTTGCTATTTACATACTATACATCTAATTTTATAGTTTTTGTTAAAGCAAATGTAATTGATTTAATATAATAATTCAGCTAATAAATAGTCATGATGTCAGTATTGCTTATATAAATACTGAACAGGGAAAGTGTTGCAGACGATTAGCAATATTTGTTGTCTCGTCTGTGACATATGTAATCACATTGTCCATAAAATCCCTGAATGTCAGAGTACGGCAATATTCATTATTAGATTCCTTTCCAGTTAAATAAATCATAAAAGGTAAACGCGAATAAAAACTGATGGAAGCTTTATACGTAAAAATAAAGTGTGTATTTCTGGTCAAAGTAAGCGATGTTTCAGACACCAGCTTACTCGGCTTTTAGGAGTATTACGAATTGCTGTTAGCATTGCAAGAGTGACATGGGTTTATTAGTATTTTCTTTTCTATACAAATTAAATATCTTCTCTGTTTTCATGTCGTACCGTCTGTATAAATATGGAAGTCTGCCTTTAATTTCAGACAAGTAAAATGTAATGTCTAGAGGAAATGTTGGTGAACTGATAAGTACTCATATGCGGACCGCGACCTGACTGTTTCGATCCAGATGAGGCACCAATTTACACGGCGTCTAATCCCTTTTCCCTGTTCTATATTTGATAGTTCTAATGAAATATGGAAGGTGAAGCATTGTAGTTAATTTATAAATTAAAGAAACTGGTTTATCAAATTCACTAAAACAAACAGAGCAGACCCTGATCAGACGGTTCCTATAGGAGCCATCTGATCTGGGTCTATTCTGTTTGCAATTGCGAGAAAACACGTTCATATGAAGGAAAGGGTTATAAGGGTCCAAATTGTTTAAGACACTTCAGTAGTTTCTCAAAAGTTTAAACGAATCGGAAGCTCAGCAGAAGAGATGGTGTAAGTATTATGTGTAAGCTTAATGCAGGGGAAGAGTAATGCAGAAAGCATATAGGAAATGATCGTCTAAATGACAAACAGCTTGGAGCCTTATGAGACAGCGAGGTACCCGGCGTTTCATTTGGAACCAATGTGTTTGCAGTTCGAGGTTAGCGGGATAAAAAGTTAATAACTGTGCATTGTGTCGCCGCATAGACGTGTCGTCGCATGGACGTGACCGGTCACGTCTATGCGGCGACATGTCTATTCGGCGTCACAATGCATAATTAAAACAGGGTCTCTTCGGGGTCCAAGCTTTATGCAAATATGACCAGGTTTCGTTTTGCAGGATAAAGGCTAATATAGCACTCTAAATATAGTAAACCAAAATCATGCATTAGGAAGGAAGGACTGGTTAAATGATAGCTTTATCAATATTTGTTTTGCTGTTTTTGTTTCTTGTTGACAGAAAACCCTTTTCCGTTGCATGTTTGTGTTTTTCAGTATAGTGTGGGCTGCTCCTTATTTTTAAAGTAATAATATTTTGATACTCACCTTTTTGTTTTAAATTGTCCTATCTGGCACCATAAATATGCCAAGAAAAGATCTTTGCATTGGTAGAACGATTTAGCACTTACTTCTATTTGCAGTTGCTCTCAGTTTAGTCACTACCACGCTGTGGGAAAACTTTGCTTAACCCTTTCGCTGCCAAACTCTGTCGTCTGCTAACTTTGTCGTCTGCTACAAATTTTCATTCTTTTGATTTCCTCCTATTTGAAACAACATAGTAACAGTAACAAACAGTTTGGATCCTGATGAGACGCCGAGTTACTCGGCGTCTCATCTGGATCCAAACTGTTTGCATAGGTAATCACAGATCCGGCATTGGCAGCGAAAGGCTTAAAGTTGAATCTGGTACAACTATTATCAAGTCGATCAAGGTTTTGAGAACCTATTGACCGAGTGTCAAACAGCTTGGATCCTGATGATACGTCGATGATACAAGCTGTTTGGCACACGAGAGTCATGTCGCAGACAGTTGGATACAGGTTAACTCTTTCGCTGCCAAATTTTGTCGTCTGCAAACTTTGTCGTCTGCTTCAATTTTCTTTTTTTTCTACATTTTTGTTTCATAAAATAGTAACAGTAACAAACAGTTTGGATCCTGATGAGGCGATAGTTGCTTGGTGTTTCATCTAGATCCAAACTCTTTGCATAGGTAATTACAGATGCGACACTGGCAGCGAAAAAGTTGATCTGCTTATTTATCTGTTTCATTTATCTAAAATGTCGTCTAATTCAGATTTCAAGACAGGTTTTCTTCTATTGTTCATGTACAGTAGAACCTGTCTTAACCCGTCCCATCATAGGCTATTTTTAGATCCAACCTCTTTGAATAAATCTACCGAAAAGGAGCATTAACTACAGAAAACGGAAAGTTTAGAATTTTGTAGTTTGGAAACCATTGTGATAAATAAGCATTTATCACAGTGGCTTCATAAAGTGACTTTTACAGAGGCGTCAAAAGGCGTCAATATGAGGAAATGGGTTAAGCGCTCGTTCATGTATTCAATGTAGGAATGTTAAATGTAGGCGGTTGCTTAACATTTAATTCCATAAGTACGCCTCTCTATGTCTTTGCAAACAGAGAGGACGAAGATTATGCGGCTCTAAACTAGGTCTGCACTGTTTGTTCAATTCTACAGTTTCTGCTTCGGTCAAATTGCATGTGTTATTATGTCATTTTAAAAATTAACACAATCAATATACCTGGCGTCATCATTTCTAACATGAATCTTCTTGTAACAAAGGGTTAATGCAGGGTAAAGATGATAAAGAGAGCTTTAGGAACCCCGTGTGTCACTTTTATCGTGTATTAAGCTACCGCCTGGTTTAGAAATCCAGATTTAGGCTTATTTTTTAACCCTTCACTCCAAGAAATAATAACATCATGAATATTAATTAATTATTTTTTTTTATAATGACACATGAACACAGGACATTTTGGCCATGTAGAAACAGTATCTATATTATCCCATAAGCAAACAGAACAGATCCTGACCAGACGGCGCCAATAAGAGCCGTCTGATTTGGGTCTACTCTGTCTGCAAAGGTGTAGAAAGACGAATTAATTGGACTAAGGGTTGAAAGCGGCTTAAAACAGGTTATACTTCACGCATGTCGAGTATCAAATGAGAATGAAAATGTCATCTAATTCAGATTTCAAAACAGGGTTTCCTTCAACTCTTGTACACATAGTCCGCGTGTCAAGAGGGACACACAGTTACTCGGTCTTTCATATGGGTCCACACTGCTTGCAAAGGTAATTACTGATTTGTCGGTATGATACTAAAGGGCCAACAATGTTTATATTACAGTTCAACCCGTCCATAAACCCGACGTTTAATTCAGTATAAATGTCCGTCTTAGAGACAGGAATTCAGCATAAGGAGATTTCTGCATGACTTTCACCCTGGACTAAGCAGACACCTGTCTAAAAGTATTTAAATTGTTCTCTAGTAGAAGTCCATTTCCTGCCAATGGAGACACGACATTCATATTTAACATCGTTGGTCTAGGGAAGTGGTTACATAATTCAGCGCCTCACCTTGACACTGGGCCAATAGATTTTCAAATGTTTTTACGGGTTGAAAGTAAAAGTTGAGTCAGGTCAGTGTACGCATTACAACAGTGTAACGGTTAACCTTTATCTCATGAATATTCATGTAAATAATAGTGTGGTCAAAATTATTATATAGCTTTGTTAACCCTTTCACCACCAATGTCGCAAAAATGCACCACGACAAATAGTGCAGTCCCAGATCAGACTCCGCCTTGAAAAGGCGGCGTCTGATCAGGGGCTTCACTTTTTGTCCCAATCTCTATTTCTATATCTGTGCGTTATTCTTTTGAAATTTGCATTTATTTATCTTATTTCCTTATTTTACGGAATGATTTAACAAAATTAGATTGCAGACGACAGTTAGAAATTTGGCGCCGAATGAGTTAAAATTTCTATACATGTAATAGTATAAGAACACATGCAGTCTTGACCAATGTAGAAACTACCTGAAACAAATCTATATAACCCCGTAGACATACTGAGTAGACACTAATCTGAGGACTTCTATGGGATATGTTTTCAAATTATTATAATATAGGTGTTAGAGACAGGTGACAGCTTAATGCAGGGTGAAAGCCATGCAGAAAGCTCCCTTAGGAGCTTTCTGCACAGCTTTCACTCTGCATTAAGCAGCAACATGCCTAAAGTGTCTTCTTTTTTTTTCTAATTCCGGTTAGGTAGAGAAATAACAATTTCAGCATTTGAAATGTGCCCCTTTCCATGTTTATGTAAAATTATTCAAACGGCTCATATGCAGAAAATGGCTAGCATTTCTCTCAAGAAACCACAAAACACACATGATTTTAAACACTAGACATACGGTATTTTAAACATTATGGGGTATTTAAACACTATATAGGCGGTATTTTATACACTAGACGTGTAAAATTGTAAATTTTAAACAGTAGACATGCGGTGCTTTAATGTAAATAAGTATTGATTGACATATATTTATTATAGCTATAGATGTGTTTCAAAATAACAAACTCCGTGGACCCGGATTGGTCTTTTAAGTCGTTTCATCTCGTAGCTATAGATGTAATGCATAAATAGTTAAATACATACTCTCAAAAAGGAACCCCCTCTCCAAGGTCTCCACCATTTGCATAAGAGAAATACACTCTTAGAAAATTTCCTATAAACAGCCGGTATGTAGTACTTTGCTATGCCATTTATGGTGAGGAAGATCTGACTTAAGGTGATATCTGTTTTTAGATTTGTTTTATTAGGCACACTTTTGTGTTCCTTTTGTCAAAAATCAGTCTCTTATTGGTCTTGTCAATGCAGCTTTTAGGTCTCTGGTCTAGATAACCATCTTGCTCACAACTTTTGATTATGTATAGCTATGTCTAATTATTATAATATAATAGCTACACTATATATATTCTATTTTCAGCCATCTTTAATAGGTAGCAAACCGTGATGTATTTTATATAATTATGTAGCTATTCCTGTTCTTTATACATGTGTTTTATCCACATGTACTTAGTAAGTTAATGTATTTTGTTAAGAAACTATTGTTGTAGTCTGTAAATAGCTTCTATCTAATGTTAAATAAGATGTTTTTGTAACACCCGACTATAATCAAGCTTCTTGTATCGTGTATTGATTCTAATATTAACTGTTTGTCTATTTGTTCCTCTTATGTGACTGTTTTCATAAATAGTAACGTTAGATACAAACAACATTTCATAAGATCAGTGCATTTCAGATGTACACGCTATAGTTGAATAAGGTTTCATGGAAAAGTCATGGCATGAGTATCTAATGACGTGTTCAAGCTCTATTTCAACATGATTACTCGTATCTTGCGACGACCTGTGTTGTATTTTCATACAGTCTGGATCCAGTTGAGATGCCGAGTAACTCGGTGATTCATCAGGCTCCAAGCTGTATGGTACCCGACCAGTACTGTTTCATAAGCTTGAATGATTTTAGAGTAGTAAACATTGAAACCGATCGTATTATAAACAGATATTGTTTTAACAGCAGAACAAGGTTTAGCTCATGATAATCATGCTTTCAAAGTCATTTATTTATGTTTCATTTGTTTGACCTTAAGGGACTCAACTTTTATGGCTGTATCCCAGGTGCAAACTTTTTCATCAGATAATTAAGTGAGTACTATTGAGTAAACGTCCAATATTATTTATGAACTCAAACTTTAGTTACATGTATTTAAAAAAATGAATACGCCGGTCTCTATGCATTGAATGCACCAGTGAGCACATTCTCGACAGCCAGCTTCCGGAATATCACCTGCCCAGAACCAATCAAATCAACCGTAATTAATTTCCAAATTAGCCGAGTCTGCCTCAGCGACAGATCACCAAGTTCACAATAATTAAAACCTGTCTGTAAATAAACAATATAGTTTTAACCCTTATTCAGTTACTGCGACCGAACTCGCGTATAAAAGTAGCTGGTGTCCCGAAGACTCGCCGTGTAAACTCGGTGTCTCATCAAGATCGAAGCTGTTTAACACTGGGTCAATAGTTTCTCAAAAGCTGGATCAAATCACAAGTAGTCAAAAAATGCAACAGATGCAATTTGTGGAGACATTATGTTTTCAAAGTGGGTTATAGGTGAATTCACTGTCAGTGAGACTTTACAAACAGCCGGTAATTAGTAGAGAGCTGTTACTTCAGCAGAAATTCGCTCAGGATTGCGTGAGTGATAGTACTTTCACTAGAAAGTACTGGCTGACATATGTGCATAGAGGACAGAGAGACGAGATGAAAGTACCTTTAGGGCGAGCATTATCTTTTACATGACAACCTCGTGCGAATCAGTGACAGCATAATTTTGCAAACAGTCTTGAACCAGCTGAGTCGCTAGTTGCGATGTCTCATTAGGTTCCAATCTGTTTAACCCTTTCCCTCATATAGACATGTTTTCTCGTATTTAAAAATAGAGTAGATCCATATCAGACGGCTCCTATAGGGTCTTCTCTGTTTGCTTATCGCATAATATAGATCAGATTCTAAAGTCTTTATCGGAGCATTCATTCCCATTGAAAATTTTACATTATGTGAATTCAGCTAATCAATATTCATGATGTCATAATTTCTTACATTTATAATGGGCAGGTGAATGATTAACGCCCTGATAGTGTCTGAACAAACATCATTGCAAGATAGTTACCTTGAGAACTAACGCAGATGCCGTTTTATGCAGACGGATAATTAAAGGGCAATGCAATACCTGTCGGTAGACGTGAAGAGTCAATATCACTATCCAAAATACTGTTCAATACTGCAGAAGATGTGACGGCATGCTATCTAGCTAACCTAGCGATATTAAAATTTTTATTGAAAATCATTAAATACGCGATAACATCGCGAATATTCACGCTCGTGTGTGATTTCATTTACAAAGATACGAGAGCGAACTTACGTGACTTCAGACTACAGAAAAAAGTTCCCCATTCATTGTCATTCAACGTGAGAGAAAAACAGTGGCTGTTAAGATGTCGACCGCTAGATATTTAAGACTTTACATATATAAAATAAACACTGACAATATTGTAAGAAATAATAACTTGATGCATATTCATAACCTGACATTCTATACTGGCATAATGAACAAGGGAATTTTTACCACATCAGAAACTGTGTGACAATATCTATATTATTTCATAGGCAAACCGAGCAGACCCAGATCAGACGGCTCCTATAGGAGCCGTCTGATCTGGATCTTCTCTGTTTGCAAAGACGTCAAAAAGTGTCAACGTGTCTCTATTAGCTAAATGGCCCATACGCGTTTGATCTGGTCTCATTTGGATCCAAACTGTGTGCAAATGCTAGTCATAGCTGTATAAGGGTTAAAGTTTTATCATCAAAACAGAACTGGGGCGATCATCTTGATTTTACTGTACAGCTAAAGGGAATTTCTAGCAGGTTTCACCTTCTCAAAATGACAATGGCTGTAGATCGTGTTTACATAATGGAACGAATGATTGATTCTTATGTAGATAAAGTGTTAAACCCGCCATGCTGTCAATGTGGCACCGGTCTGAACAAATATATGTATACAGTAAGACCTCGGTTAACCCTTTCCCTCATATAAACGTGTTTTCACGCATTTGCAAACAGAGTAGACTCAGATCAGACGGCTCCTAGAGGAGCCGTCTGATCAGGGTCTGTTCTGTTTGCTAGTGGAATTTGATAGATCTGTTTCTTTACTTTCTAAAATGGCTACAATATTCCACTTTCCATATTTCATTATAACTCTTTTTACATGAATATTCAGTAGGTATTGAAATTTGGAACAAATATAGAACAGGGAAAGAGTTAAACCAGAATTCTAGTTGAAAATAATTTAGATATGTATAGGCTGGTGACCATTCAATGCAGGGTGAACTTCATGCAGGGGAGCTTTCTGTATGACCGTTACCCTGCATTACGCTACCACTTGTATCCAAGACCGGTATACAGTATATCGAGGGCTTGGTGCAAAACTATTGTAACTCCTTCACAAAGTGAAGGAGTTACAAAAGTTTTGCGCCAAGCCCTCGATATTATCTTTGTTAATGTGTTATTAATAGATCTATAAACGTTAAATGATAAAGTCTTAGATAAATATTTCTGAATGAAATGGTTGATTAACTCATTCGCCGACACAGGCGAAACCGTAACGACTTTTGTAAAGTTTCGGTTCAGATCATTCGATAAAATAAGGAAATGAGATAAATAAATGCAAATTTCAAATAAATAAAGCATTGATATAGCAATAACGTTTGAGACAAAAAGTGAAGTCCCTAATCAGAAGCCGCCTTGAAAAGACGGTGTCTAGTCGGAGACTGCACTATTTGCGACATTGGCGGTGAAAGGGTGCACCTCATCCCCACTTTTCGTGGGGTCTCCAGCTGGACGACATGGATGTCTGTCGTGTCTGGACTACAGAGGCTGTGATAAACAATAGTGTCTATAACACAGGTGGTTACTTAACTCTTTCCTTCATACAAACGCTATTTCACATCTTTGCAGACACATTAGACCCAAATCAGACGGCCCCAGTAGGAGATGCCTGATCAGGGTCTGCACTGTTTGTTTGTTGAATTTTAGTAGACTTGTTTCTGCCAATACCAAATTTTCATTCTAAAAATTCAGCAAAAGAATATACATGATCATTTTTTTTCTTACATCAATATGTAATGGGGAAAGGGTTAATAAAATCAGCCCTAACGCCCCGGCGAATATTATTTATTTATTAAATCTATTACTGCATGAATATTCAAGTTTGATTTGTTTTGATGTGACAGCAACTTTAGAATCAGATATATATCCATCAAAAAACACCGGAGCAGACCCTGATTGAAAAGTTCATACATGAGCAGTCTGATTTACTCTAGGTTTACTCTACTTGCAGCGATACCAAGCGTTGTCTACATTAGGAAAACGTTTAATTCAGGACAAAAATGATGCAGAACGCTCCTATGGAAGTGTGTTAACCCTTTCACCGTCGATGTCGCATAAATGCACCACGACAAATAGTGCAGTCCCAGATCAGACGCCGCCTTTTAAAGGCGGCGTCTGATCAGGGACTTCACTTTTTGTCTCAATCTCTATTTCTATACTATCCTTTTAAATTTGCATTTATTTATCTCATTTCCTTATTGTACCAAATGATTTAACAAAATTGGATTGCAGACGACAATTAGAAATTTTGAAATATTGTATATCTATTGTATACATTTCATTGCCTGGATAAATAATCATGCGGTTCGTTCCGGTTAGTGATTTCATCCATGTAAAGCGCTTTTGAACGCACATATCCTGTGTGAAAAGAGCGCTATATAAATGTGGTATAATAATAATAATAATATATGAACGCTTTTCATGCATTTGCAAACAAAGTAGACCCTGATCGAAAGTTATTATATAGATCTGATTCGACAGGTTTTGAAAAGGTAAAAAAGTATCGTGTTCATTTGCCATTATAAAATTTAAATCGAACAAATATTCATGATTTCATGATTTATCGTACCTTTATATCAGATTCAACTTGATATCACTTTGGTTATGCAAAATATACAGTAGAACCTGTCTGACACGGTCATCAAAATGGAGTCTAGTTATGGGTATATAAGTTAGGTGGTAGCTTAATGCTGGTCAAAAGTAATGCAGAAAGCTCCTGTACGAGCTTTCTGCATTACTTTTGCCCAGCATTAAGCAACCACTTGCTTTTTAAATACATGACCGCTTAGGACAGGTTATGCTGTATTTGGGAAAATAGTGTGAACCTTAACCATTACACCATAGAGACGCATTTTGAAACCTTTTTTTGCAATTTGAGTAGACCCAGATCAGACGTTATAGGTATGTTGTGCTTGCTTATGAGATTATATAAAGTTGATTCCAGTGGTTTCTACCACAGTCCTAAAACATCCGGACTTCAAATTTAAAAAATCAGCTGATAAATATTCATGAGGTCATTTATTCTTGCATGAATAATCAGATAAAGGGTTAATGTTTTCTAATAAAGTCAGTAATTTGTTCATACGTATCACTTAAGATCAATTCCATGTTTTCTGAAGATCACTGTGTTTATACGATAGTTATATATTTTTCTGCTTCGTCAGCAGATTTGCTAGTGGCGAATATTGTGCAGGCAGTGCAAACAGTTTGGACCCGAATGAGAAACTGAGAAATTCGGATTTTCCCGGGATCCAAACAGTTCGTTGCGTTTTTGAAGAGAAATAAAAAGAAGAAATTACTTTTAAAATTGCAGCAGACGACAATGTTTTGCAGAAGACACTTATATAACTCTTTTCCTACTGAGCGCGAACTAACTGTCATTCGCACGTGCAGCACGGGTAATTCGTCGTCCAGTCAGGATCCAAGCTGTTTGTAACACGGTCAAACGTTTCTTAAAAAACTTGAATGGATCGGAAGTATATAAGTAAAAATGATAGATCTCAGATTTTATGTAAACTTCGTATTTTTTACGGCGGGATAAGGATGAACGTGCAAAGCGTTTGCCTGTACAGGATAATCCCTTTTTGCAGAAATTCTTGTAGAGAAGAATTTAGATACTTTTAGGCAGGTGACTGGTTAATGCATGGTGAAAGTCATGCAGAAAGCTCCTACAGGAGCTTTCTGCATGACTTTCACCCTGCATTGAGCTGCCGCCTGTCTCCAAGACTGATATTAATACCAAAGTTAACGCCCGGTTTAGATGGGTTTTACTGTATAACAGAGGATATCAAATTGGCGTGTTAACATCCCAACTACAGGAAATGCATTACCAGGCCATAAAACAACAAGTATACAAGGTACTTGTTTTCATGGCTTCTAATATTTCCATTATATAAACGACTTTTCACGCATTTGCAATCAGAGTACACCCATATCAAACGGCACCTGTATACGAGTCGTCTAATCAGAGTCTGCTCTGTTTGCTTTTGACATGATATAGATCTGATTCTAGTTTTTTAAAATGTAAAGGATGAATTACAAAACTTTAGCCGGTACTTCTTATAAATTGTGCTAGACTGGATTAAAAATTTAAAATCAGCTCTTACATTGATCTGTGCCGATTTCACGACCTTTGACCCTTTATCTTTGGTTTCTAAAACTAATGAATTGATGGATTTTGTTAACCCTTTCTGCGCCAAATTTCTAATTGTCGTCTGCAATCCAAGTCTGTTAAATCATTCAGTAAAATAAGGAAATGAGATCAATAAATGCAAATTTCAAAGGAATAAAGCACAGATAAAGAAATAGAGATTGAGACAAATAGTGAAGTCCCTGATCAGACGCCGCCTTGAAAAGGCGGCGTCTGATCTGGGACTGCACTATTTGTCGTGGTGCATTTATGCGACATTGGCGGTGAAATGGTTAAGCCTTTACTCCCAGGCGCGTATAGCTAGCGATACGCACTTACGCATGTGCGTCATATCAAGTTACTATGGCCAACCAAAATGGAACAAAATTCAAAGGCTAAGCGGGAAGGTCTTGATAAATGCCCTGTCTTGTCATGTACGCTTTAACACATTCACACATATATATATATTGACGCCTTTTAATGCATTTTGATGCCTCTGTACAAGTCATCTATTGGAACCATTGTGGTAAATAGAACTTTATCACAATGGTTTCAAAACTGCACAATTCTAAGTTTCCCCCGAGGAGCATGTCCTCAGACCCCTATAACCACGGTGTGTATATTACATTTGTATTCAGCTACGCAACTAACTCCATGAATATTTATGTAAGAAATAATGACACGGTTATACTAAATTTGCAGGGTTTTTTTTATAGAGGCTGTCTCATCTGTATCTACTCTGTTTGCAAATGTGTTAAAAGGCGGAGTAAAGGGTTTTTGAATTTCACTGGAGCACGACGCTTTCTCAGTACGCTAAAGTTTACCATTAAAACTAATTTTCGTAGCTCGCTAGTATAGGATAATAAAAAGCGTAAACGGTCAAAAAACCCTCTCAAGCGGACGTTTAATCTAATATAAACATCGGTCTTGGAGGCAGGTGGCAGCTTAATGCAGTTTAAAAGTCATGCAGAAAGCTCCTCTGCTCATTTAGGAACTTTCTGCATGACTTTCATCCTGCATTAACCCTTTCCCTTATGTAAGCGCATGTTGACGCATCTGCAAACAGAGTAGACCCAGATCCTATAGGAGCCGTCTGATCAGGGTCTGCTCTGTTTGCTTATGGTGTAATATAAATCTGATTCTACAGCTTCTGCCTGAGGCAAACTGCACTGTATTCATATGCCATTATAAAAATTAATCTTGTCAATATTCATGACGTCATTATTTCCTACATGAATATTCATCAGGGAAAGGGTTAAGCAGTCTCCTGTCTAAAAGTAGAATTCCCGTTTAGAGGGGTTTTACTGTATTTATTTCTTTGATATTATTTCTTTATGGGATCTGCATTAAACCATCTCTATAGCGTCCAACTAGAAAAGGCATAATTCTGGATTTAAAGCTTGATGGTAGCTAAACGCAGAACAAAGGTTGTTAAGAAAGATCCTATATTAGGCTTCAGCATTACTTTCGTAATGCATTAAGCATCCACCTGTCTACATTTAGCTCTCTAAGGCAGGCGATAATCAAATGCAGACCGAAATGAACGCATATAGCATATATTTTACATTTATTTTATACTGCATTAATCCTTTTCCTCACGTTTGTAAAAAAAAGTAGACCCAGATCTGACAGCTCATATAGGAACCGTCCGATCAGGGTCTGCTCTGTTTGCTAATGTAATTTGATAGTTCTGTTTCTTTAGTTTCTAAATTGACAACAATCGTCCATCTTCCATATTTCATTATAACTATTTTGACCACGACTATTCAGTAGGTATTGAAATTTGGAATAAACATAGAACAGGGAAAGGATTAATCCTTTCGGTACCAAATTTGTAATTGTCGTCTGCGATCTAATGTTTGTTAAATCATTCGGTACAAAAAGGAAACGAGATAAATAAATGCAAACTTCAAAGAAATAAAGCACATATATAGAAATTGAGAATGTGACAAAAAGTGAAGTCCCTTTTGAAGGCGGCGTCTGATCTGGGATTGCACTATTTGTCGTGGTGCATATATGCGATATTGGCGGTGAAGGGGTTAATCATCCATATCATTTTACGACAGGCGTCATTAACCCTATCAAAATGGTTTCAAAACTACATCATTCTAAAATTTCCTTTTCTCTAAAAAGGCTCCTTTTCGGTAGATTTATTAAAAGAGGATGGATCTAAAAATAGCCTATGAGGGAATTAGTTAAGTAGTCGCTATGTAAGGATTCTGCTGCGTTCCACAGCAATGGGTAACCAGGTTCAATAGCTACTAAGTTCAGTTTTAATGCAGGTACACTCCCGTATCGTAAAGTGTACACTGAAGAATCAATTCCGGACGAGCAGTATTATCACTCTACCTGTGAGAAAAACACATTGCATCCTACTAATTCATTTAATAACCCTTTACCTGTTCAATATTCACGTACGAAATACACGTGTCCAGATAAAATGCGCAAATTAAAACAAGTTCAAGAATAACTGCTTAAATTCTTCACCAAACCCTATGTTGCGATTGCTCTTTCGAATCGTCTCTAACCGATTCTAAATAGTGGAAACAACATAGGGTTTGGTGGAGAAATAACACTTTTAGTATCTGAGTACGCACCTTTACCTGTAGCTCTGAAATAATGACACTACGAATATTAATTGGCTTTATTCTTATAATGCCATATGTACACATGACCTTTTGGTCCAGGCAGAAACTGTAGAGTTTTTATACCGCAATCAAAACAAATCAGACGTCGTCTGAACTTGGTCTACACTGTTTGCAAATGTGTGAAAAGGGGTTTATATGAAGGAAAGGGTTAATAAGAGAATTACCCTTTAACTTGATAGAGATGCTTTTTACAAAGGCATATAGATCGGACAATTTGACTTGATCCCTAACCTATTTAATTTGCATAAATCAAAATTCGTAACATTTCTATGTTTATCATCAGCATTGAACGGGTTTATCCTCGGCACGTGTCCGGTAAGCAACTATGCATGGAGACATTCGGGATTCATTTGTATGTTTTACATATTTTACATATTGCACAGGTTATCACTCTTCCGTAATTTCAGTGAGAAAAAATTCACGATTTACTGGTGGAGCTTTAATTATACAGCGCCATCTCTCTCATTACGTATTCTGCATATGGGTCAGGTTTCGGGTCATATTTTCCGAGCTACAAAAGGAAAATGTTAGAATTGAGTAGTATTGAACCCATTGTGCAAATGCTTTATTTATCAGAACGGTTTCAAGAAGTGACTATTACAGAGGCGTAGAAAGGCGTATTTATGGAGGAAAGGGTTAAACAGCAGGTCGTTGCTTAATGCAGGACAAACGTAATGAAAACAAACCTCCTACAGGAGCTTTTTGCGTTACTTTTGATCTGCATTTAGCCATCACCTGCCTTACTGACCTATAATTAGACCTAGTTTTGGTGACCGCTCAATACAGATTCTAATGTAAGTGCATTAAGTTATGATTTATTCTGTCTATTTTCAGGAAATCTAAACATATAGAAGAGTGATGATCTGAACCAAAAGTCACAATGAACAAGAGATTTACTGAAAATGAGGTCAGGGCGTATTCTAAGAACAGATTTGAAGACCGAGCCCTGAGGCATAGACTGGAGAAGCTACGTGAAGAACTGATTGTTTACCATGACACAACGGCCAAGTACCGAATGGGTTTGATAGAGGAGAGCAAGGACCTACGAAAGACAAGCGGTGGGAGTCCGGTACCTGCTGAGCTGGTAGACCAAGACGAAGACATTAGTATTGACAGTCGTCTTCGGAGGCCATGGGCATACAGTGTCATGGAAACGACTTATAACAGCATGTACCGAGACGCTGACATCTTAACTACAAGGAAATGTAAACGTCCTAGGGCGAAGTCTGCTGTTACAATAACGTTGTACAATTCATCATCAGTGAACACCGATGGAGAATACAGCAGGAACTGTATGACAGAACCCACAAGGTTAGCCCGAACATCACAAAGTGCAAAGCAAGCTGACATCGCGACGTTTGGACATCAAGTGAAAAGCGACATGTTTAACAAAGACTCAACAGAGGGTCAAATCACACACAGAGTAACAATCGATGAAGACGAGGTCAGTTTATCTGAAGGGCTGAATGAAAGTTCTAAGCAAATGAATTTGTCGGAAATCCAAAATGTTACAGATTCAAATTCGAGGGATAACACAGAATATGTTATTGAGAAGACTGAATCAATATTTAGTGACAGAATCGTTGATACAAGGCCCTATGCAAGAGTTCTTAGCTTGCCACCAGCATATACAATTGACTCAAAAGATTACCAGGAAGCAGAAAGGAGCCGACTAATTAATAGATCTAGGTCTCGGGTGAGCTTTTCGTCTACTTCTGGAGTAGCTACGGTGGCAAATACAACGGAAGTTAGTCAAAGTAAAGATAAACAAGCAAAGCCTCCAGACAAACACGAGACGGCCGGTGAAACTAAAGACAACGATAAAACATGTGAAACTAATAATTCACAGGAAGACACATGCGTGTCTAAAGTTGAAAATAGTAAAAACAGGAACGCTCTTAGAGCAAACAAAAATGTACAGTTTAGAGGACATGTCATTAAGAACTACATCAGACCTGAAGACAGGTACAAGTTAGATCCTTCTATACTGAATAGACGCCAAAAACGCATGGACAGACTTGCACAAGAGAGCACAACGTACCTAAAACGCATTAACCATGAAAACATCAAAGTAGAAATTGCATTCCCAAGGTCGGCCAGAAAGCGGCTTCTGACCAGACTGGTGCAAGAGAATAACTCAAGCAAGAAAAAGACTTTTACAAACAATGAAACCCCGGTTATTAAAACAAAGGTTGAACGTTTTATGGTGTCTATATCTGATTATATTGAAAAACAGCGAGTTGAACGGTCAAGGAGTTTTATATATTGAGGTGTCATACTCAAAGACATAGAAAATTGAACGTTGTTTTAGGATATAGTACAACCTCTCTAAACCGGACGTTTAGTATCAACATCGGTCTTGGAGACAGATGGCAGCTTAATGCAGGGTGAATGTCATGCAGAAAGCTCCTCTAGTGTTTTCTGCACGACTTTCATCCTGCATTAAGCCTATAAGTATCGATTTTTTTCTCTAATAAAATTTCGGTTTAGAGAGGGTCGTATATCATTCAGTCATCACTAAGCCTTGTGTTGTGACCACTCTTTCGAACCCTCGAAAGAGGAATGGTCACAGCATAGGGTTTGATGAAGAAATGACCAGTTTAGTTTATGAATAACGCACATTTATATATTACTCAAAACAGTACTTAACCATTTACTCCTTATCCCATTTGTGCCAACGATCCCATATATGGGATAAAGGCAAACAGTGTATACTCTGATGAGACGCCGCATAATGCGGCGTCTGATCAGAGTCTACACTATTTGCTGATAGGAATTTCAATATAAAACAAAACGAAAATGAAAATTTAGACCAGGTATCCCTTAGATAAAAAATGGACTAAACCAATATATAAGCATGGAAGAATCCACTGGACGCAGATGGGTTAAGCACGCTTTGTACGCATTTGCAAACAGGGAAGACCCATATCGAATTGCCTACATAGATCTTCTCCGATCAATTTAGTTTCCGCCATGGCCAAAACCCCTGCATTTATATGCCATTATAAATCTCCAGCTAAATAATATGCATGCTATCATTATTTCTTACATGGATATTCATAACGTAATGATTTATTATGGTAAGTAAAATAATTCACTTGTAATGTTATGTATTAAATGAAAAGCATTCTATATAACGTTTGCGTTAGGAAATAGGTTTTAACCCCGCCATTAACCCTGTCGGCGCCAGATTTCTAATTGTCGTTTGCAAACCAAGTTTGTTAAATTATTCGGTAATATAAAGAAATGGGATAAATAAATGCAAATTTCAAAGGAATAAAGCACAGATATAGAAATAGGGTTTGAGACAAAAAGTGAAGTCCCTGATCAGACGCCGCCTTGAAAAGGCTGTGTCTGATCTGGGACTGCACTATTTGACGTGGTGCATTTTTGCGACATTGGCGGTGAAAGGGTTAACCCATTCCCTCATATTGACGCCTTTTGATGCCTGTGTAAAGTCACGCTTTGAAACCATTGTGAAAAGAGAGTTTGTGTCTAACATAGCCTATGAGGAAATGGGTTAGAGAGTTTAGGTCTAACAGAGCCTATGAGGGAATAGGTTAGAGAGTTTGGGTCTAATATAGCCTATGAGGGAATGGGTTAGAGAGTTTGGGTCTAACAGAGCCTATGGGGGAATGGGTTAGAGAGTTTGGGTCTAACAGAGCCTATGGGGAATGGGTTAGAGAGTTTGGGTCTAACATAGCCTATGGGGGATGGGTTAGAGAGTTTGGGTCTAACAGAGCCTATGAGGGAATGGGGTGTACACCTGTGCACAGAGAGCAGACAAGAGATCATAGAGCTACTGTAGGACATGTATTATCAGTGCCAGATATATATGCTTATATGTTACAGGTAAGATTATCCCTTACTTTGGCAATAAACATCCTTAATCGCCAGTTGATATGCCTTTGCCTCGGCATTTTGTTTAACTATTAATGATTTTAAATATTCATCTGGTTCTAGTTTCACAGTAAAGCATTTAGAAAACAAATCTCTACGTTCAGAATAAAGATTTGGTGACAAAGAGTCGATTTTGGCATTTAATAGGTGTTTTAAGAAAACATTTTTCAGCATCACATTCTGACCGTTTCTTGACATCTTACGATTGTTTTTATATTAATTAACTATAGCTGTAAGAAACAATGGCAATTTCGTTCAGTTCAGATGCTATTTGTAGATAATAAACAACCCCGTACGCGTGTAAAGAATGGTCTGTACGTGGGAGATATTCATCATAGCTAGCTAATAAAATGTATCTCGGATTTTTTTTATTTTAATGATGAATGAAAGTGTTAAATTTGGCCTTTATTATCTCAACTATTTTCAATTGTGAAATTATGTTAGAAAAACTATTTCCTTTATAGCAGGTAATATTGCAAAATATATTTAATGCAAATTACAGCTCACACGTTTTGTTAGAACAGAGCTGCAATTGCTGCACATATGTCTGTGATGCATTAAAACAAGTGTAGAATTTATATAAGATTTTCAGTTTGATTAAACAGTTCCTTCATATAACGCCTTTTCAAGCATTGCAAATAGAGTGGACCCATATCAGACGGTTCCTATAGGAGCCGTCTGATCAGTGTCTGCTCTGTTTGCAGACCTGATTTGAAAGACATGTATCTTTACTTTCTAAAATGGCTACAATGTTCCACCTTCCGTATTTCATTATAACTATTTTTATCCATGGAAAGTCAGTAGGTATTGGTCTTTGGAATAAATATAGAACAGGGAAAGGGTTAACAATCAATACATAAAA